>JAOEFI010000003.1:889512-908995 GCA_034621735.1 Anopheles plumbeus | reverse complement strand
GGAAGCAGGCTCTGCGACTCTGCTACCAACTGGAGGGGATGGATTCCACTTCTCTCTTGCTCCGAACACCATCTCGGGGCGGATCGAGGCAGCGACTGTTCGGTCCATTGAAAACACACACAATCGAACCGACTTCATCAGCTGCCGCGGACGGCCGCAATCAGTTCTCGTGGAAGCAACGCCTACCGGCGCTCGTCTCCTGTTCGCCAGTGATTCGCCCTGTTCTAATAAATAAAGTACAACCACCACCGCAAATGCGGCACAAACGTACACCACCACCAACATCTCGGGTTCGCTGTATCTTCGAAGAAAACTTACTCAAGACGCTACCGTCGCTGCTCGCAACGGCAATGCTCCCCTGGTAGCGTTACCCCAACGAGACAACATTTCTTGGAGAAATCGGAGCAACCAAGCACTGCCGTGTAAATGCGCGCACGAACCCTTTCGAGACGTCGCCCGTCTTCGGGGCGTCGGTTCGTTGAGGGTTGGCGAAGGCCGTCGTGCGTCAGGGCTCTTCGGCCATTGACTGAATGTGGCTCGCTTCGTTCAAGCGCTCGCGGTATTTCGGAATTCGAAATCTTTCGAACGAAAAATTTCACAAATCGTATCCGGGTGGCATGCGAGACGGTAAGTAGCCGCACCTGCGCGCATTGCCGGCTTGGCTATAGTAAGGGTTGGTTGTGCTGGTACAGAAGCAAGCAAATACACGACATCCACACACGCATTCAGCGGAACTCGTCGGAGCATTCGACGGATAACGTTCCTAACGACCGGCAGAAGAAAAGCGTTGGAAACAGCGCAAAGGGTGCTTTTGGGGCCAATCCTGGACTCCGGATAGGGATGGACGAATGAAACACAAACCGACAACGTATAACGACTACAAAAGATACAGTTTTATTGCAATAAATGCGGGATAGTTGTGGCGGGCTTATCGTTGGCCAGATGGATGACTTCAACACAGTCTTTTGTCGTATGCTCTTCAATCCAATCAATGAAGTAGGCTATTCCGGTAAACACGTTCGGCCGCCAGGGCGACGCACAAGGGAACGGCCCCCACGAGACTACACCTATCAGGACGGGATCTTCGCTAACGCGCGTTCCTTCTATGGTAACTAACGGTCCACCGGAGTCAGCGGAGCAGGCTGACCGCGACCCGTCTTCGGGACCGGCACACACATTGGACTCTGCTAGGTGACTAACATCGTACCACAGCTGACGACACTCGTCGTAATCCACCAGGGGCAGGAGGGCTTTCTGAGGTAATACGAGCGAACACTGTAAGCCAACCAGAGATTTCAAAAGGCTACCAAGAACTCACCCTTAGCGTATCCGGATACTCAGGAATCAAGGAAACCGTGGTGGCTCCCCACCCACTGACCAATGCGTTGCCGTAAAACTTTTCATTTTTCTTCGGCAGCCGAATCGACCTAACGTGGTAGCCCAGAGCGAAGGGAACGGAGACCCGGATCAGTGCAATGTCATTCGGACAAACAATGCCACAGTACAGCTCGTGGACGGTCATGCTGTCCACCGTTCGCCGCTGGTTTTCCTCCCGCTTGTCCACGATGTTGTGTGCTCCGGCCACAGCTTCTACGAATCCGTCGTCGGTGTAGGCTGTCTTGCAGTGCGCTGCAGTAACAATCCATCGGTCGTTCAGAAGCGCACCACCGCAGAAGTGCATCGGGGTAATCGAATCATTGTTGTAGTTCCACTGTAGTGACACCTGATAGGGCAACTCATGAGCCGCGGCCTCCTCGCCGCCGATTATTCTGTTGACTAATAAATTATCCGGGCTGATTAAAGGCTGATTGACAACCATACACTGTGGGAGAATTACCTGTTCCGGCAGATGCCACCTTCAAAACTAAACCGGCGTAAAAAATCCACATGCCCATGGCAAATGCAACCTATTCAGCTGACACTCGTACTAACGGTCACCACTGTAGTGCTGCCATTGAGTTATGCCAGTGGCTATTTATAAGGGGGAGAGAGTACGGCAATCTCATTCAGTCTCAAAATCTGGTACATCTTGAACTTGTACCCGGAAATCTTTGCGTAGCGAAACTTGGGAGCAATCCTGTTTCCGTACAAAAACAAAAAGGAAAAAGCTTCGCCAATAAGTTACTAATCTAATTACAATTTATTAATTTACCTTTTCCCCGCTATTTATTACGAATTGCATTGCAGCATACCTGTACCAGCATACAGCAATCGCCATCTCTGTGATAAACGCCTTCCTAAGAAATTGTTTCCATCAAGCGCACGGGGGATTCCGTAGCACGAAACGAGTTCGAAATACTACCTTTCGCCTCGCATAGCACACTGCTAGCGGATAGGGTCGAAAAACGAAAACCAGCTCGCAGCATCGTGGAGGACACGCCCGGTTGGACGGATAAACATAGCGCAACTGACTGTCGGGGTAGGAGAAGCACACATACACGCTACGCCGCGGATGGGCGCTTGCAGTCGAGAAGCATTCCTCCACATGAACCTGCTACACTGCTACTGGGGGACGATTTACGAAATCCCGCGAGCTCCGGCTGCGACCGACTGGGGAGCATCGGCGTCGTGCTGTTACTTCGTGGGGCCTTCGCTGTTGTTTCGTCGTTCGAAACCGATGTGTGCTTCCCCCTCCATGGTTGACGGAGTCGGTTGGTGGTGTGTGGGGGATGAGAGTGTCCGAACAGTTTGCCAAAAAGTTCGTAGTTTTGGGGATTGGCGTCCAGCGTCGTTAGTACAATTTTGGGTGATCCACACTCCCATCTCTCCGTCCACTCTGCGTGTCTTGAGAGAAGAGAGATCCGCACCCGGGTATTGCACCCGGAAATGCACCCCGCTGCGGTGCGGTAGTGTGGAGTTGAGAATCTCATTATCTCAGTTTCAGTTTTCTACATTTTCTTTAAAAAATTTACCGATAGTCACAGGAGATGATGGCTAGGCGAACGAACGGCGCGCTTTTTGGGTTTGTGTTGCGTGATGAGCCGTTGTTGGGCTGACCCAGTGAGAGAGACAGAGCGAGAGATCCTACACCTGTGGGGAAAGGAGCGAGATGACTGACGGCACGTGGAACCTGCGCACCGTCTGCGGGAGACAGGTGGGGAAGTGTATACGCGGGTGTGCGCGTGCAAAGAGAAACATAACGTTCGTATGATGCCGTCCGGCAGGTTTCGATCAGCGTGGGCTGGGCGTTGTTTTCGTCGACGTTTAATCATATGGATGATATGGTTTGTTTAGTCGCTCGAACTGCTGGGAAAAGCAAAAACATTGTTGTGGGTTGTTTGACAGCACAAAACAACAAATCGTTCGGTGAAGTTGAGTATGATAGACTCTACGTCATCTACGAGCATCTCCCAGAAGTTTTACGGTAGTTTTGATAAATGCTTCATGATGCATGGCCCGCTTCGTTGCAAGAGCCTCGCTCGCCCTAGAAATACAAGTGACGTTGCATCCCTGTTGATTCATCTCAGACCACGGCACCATGAAACGGTTTGTTTTCGTATTTTATCTTTCTCATTCTCGCGGTATCATGTTGGCCGCTGTCGCGGGCGTCTTATGCTTCACAACGATGCGTATGAGCGGAATGGCAGTACTCGTTCGCGAGCGCACGTAGCCCACCCCAAAAGTACAGCCCATTTCACGCCATGTGGCCGATGGCGCTTCGGAGCGGCATAGTGCTTCTCATCGTTCCCAGCGTGCCGAGGTATGTGGTCGAGGCACATGGCATCCACAGGGCATCTCTGCGGCCCTGGTTGGTGGGATACATTTTTGTTGGAATAGCGGAATCATAAATTCCAGCGCACTTTCTAGCGTGTCTGGTTCAAACCCGGCCCCAGCTGGAGCGCGCGTAGTTTTCTATCGAGTGAGCTGAGTACGCCACACTTGCTGTGTATGTTGCACGGTTCATCTCGAACCGGCGAAGGAGCGTTCCAAGCAGAACGATTGCACTGGGGGGAAGCTTCCCACCTGCAGGACGCCTCTCTGTGGCCTTTTTATGCTTCTACGATTCCTTCCAGCCTTATCGTTCGTTTTCCTCCGCCGAGAAACAAAGATGTCCGATGGCGAAGACGTGCCGAGATGTTCGGATCGGAATAAGTGTCGACCCTCTCGAACCGGTTCCGCTGGTAGCGCGGGGCTCGCGCGTTGGTCTACCAGGCGAACGCCGTGAAAAGGCAGCATAATAACAGAGCATGGAACCGGCAGAACCAGCCGAACCCTGAAGTGATGTGCTCGCTACAGGCGAAGAGGAAACACCGAAGGAAGCAGAAAGAATGAAGAATGGGGATAGAAGCATGTGCGGAAGGATGAGCATGTGAAGGAGCAGCAGAGACAAGGGGGAGAAACAGTGTGAGTGTGTCGGAAAGAAAGAGACACCGAGATCGGTAAACCAGACCAGATCCGACGGGCCCGGTTGCGCACAGGCCCGTGTCGGCTGAGGCGTGTTTGGCGAGGCGTGTCGGAATCATGCGAAGGGGCAGGGAAGTGCGCGTCGTATATCCGACCAAACGGTCATCCCGTATGCTCGGTGCTTTTCATGCTCTCTTGTTACAATTTCAGAAAATGTGCAGCTGAAATAAACAACCCGCATCTGTCGTTTCGTTCTGTTTTTCGTTCGCTTTCCTCAAAAAACGGCGCGGCGCGCGAGCATACGCTGGAGTGCTATGTTCCGGATGATGACCCCGGATTTGAGCGCGTTTTTCCTCAACCGATAGTCGCGATTTGAAAGCTCGCTAGGAAACTCATAGAAGCCCATTTCCTCAGCTGGCAACCCAGAAGAGTGGCATAGGTTCGGTGAAAAACTGCAACACCATGAGGTCCGGGTCTGGTCGATAGGGTTAGGGAGACGGGCGGGTTTCTCGTTTCTGTGCCAAAGCTTCCGGAACGCCGGCAGAAGCGCGTATTGCCCGCTAAAGGCTGCTGTATCTCGCTTGCAAGGTGTTACCGTTGCCGTGACGAACTAGTTTTCTCGAAAACCAGGTTTGGCGTGCTTCAGCTAGCGCACAGTTTACGGACGGTGGCGGGAATCTCGCCCAGTTTCTACACTCTCTACGATAGTTTCTGTTCATAAAAAGCATGCTTTTGCGGTGGCTAGCACTCATGCAGCACGACGGCTGGAGGAACGGCTGCAATGTTCCAGCGATTGCAATTCTGCTCTTTTACTCTTGCGGCTGCGGCAGACCCGCAGTTCACCGCGTCCGACAGAGTTGGGTGTTTCATCTAGTTTCCTGTTTCGCTCTAACCAACAGCAACATAGTGCGGAAGAGCACCAACCGGTTCAGAAATCAGCTGTTCAAAGAGAAGCACCACCGCCACCACGTGCTCTTGTTGAATGCGTGCGTAATGCGCTATACCAGTAAACGGAGACATCAGTGTACTGTAAGCAGAACCTCACTGACGGCAATAGAAAAAGCCATTGAGCGGCAATAAAAATGCTAGAGGAAGATACTCCGTTGGAGGTAGCTTGTGATAAAAATTTGTTCGAGAAACAGTCGCACAAAAAAGACGAACAGTCAACCAGGGCACTCCCGAGATGCGCCTCAAACGGTGAACAAACGAAATGGTTTACCTCCGTGGAACGCATGCCTCTCCTCACGATGCCACTCTCTGCATCGGCGGAGAAGAGGAGAATCGGGTTATATAGGATTTCATAAAAGTTTACTACCCAATTTTATGACCCAGACTTACCGCATCCCCAAAGCGAAGGAAACATTTTACATTGATGGTAGGTTCAAGACAAGAGATTCTTTATTGCATCGGTGGAAAAGTTGGGGGCAAGCGTATTCAGTGGGGTAGGTCAGTGGTAATTTAGGTTAGGTTTGATTTTCTTTACCTTTGACGCGTTCTCAACTGCATCTCTGCGATCCCAAGAGAAAGAAAAACAGTATGAACTGCAGACCTAACATCATGTCACAGCTTACGACCAACAGGGTGTCAAAAACTAATGCTAAAGGTAATCTAGGTAAAACCTGTAGAAAAATGCCTACAAGAAAAAAGAACGATGTTAAACAGAATCAGAATTGGTTTCACTTGCATACATTCAGGGGCATTTAAACTTCGCATCTGTTCCAAGCGCCACACATGTGGCACCGACTTTTTGTTGGGCGCTCGTGTTTTTCCTTCTCTAGGGCGAACCGCACACGAACACACTTCCGCCCCGGGTTCAGAAGATTTAGCTAAAAGAAGCCAGAGCGGAACTGCACCAGATCTCCGAGAGCGACGAGTGTGGGAAATTTTTTATCGATCCACAATGGTTCGGCCAGGAGTGAAGCACTCGTAGGAGCAAACCCTCGTCCCGAGGAAGGATCCGAGCGAACGACCGCGTGGGCCTGGGCGACATACATAAATCGATGAATGGAAAATCGTCTAACCTCTCTGCATCGCCCTTCGGTACAGGCACACGTCCGTATCCGTGTGGTAGTTTCCAGCAGCAGATTTTGTTGCTGCTGTGATGCTGCGCAAAGGACAACGAAGGTCGGTTCAGGAAGGGTTTCGAAAATTTCACATTTGCATTTCGTGGGCTGCCGAGGGGAAGGATTCGGATGTGTTTGGTTTTTAAACCAACTTTCCAAACGAACCGGAAAGGAACGAGAAAGATGAGGGCGAGAAACGAACCATTCGGACGGAGCGAGTAAGAGGAGCGAGAGAAAGATGCGGCTCGTTGCATCTGCAGGATCATCGCAGCAAAAGGGCGAGCGACTTACCCGACCACTCGGCACGACACGCGAGTGGTTCGGGTGTTCGGTCTTCGGGATTCGGAGAGAATGCGTGATTTTTTCGATAATTTATTCGAAACGCTGCCATTACCAGAGCTGCAGGAACGTGTGGAGGACTTCCCTGGTGCCCGGGCCCTGACTGCCCCGAAAATCGCGCCAAAGGCAGAACTCGACGAACTTAGAAGCGCAGCATGGCGGCGAAGCGGAGAAGAAGATACAGTAATGATGGTGTTGTGTTTGCGTTTGCCCGCGGATGCGGCAGTAGATGGAGTGCGATGGAGATCAACGGATTCGAGAAAGGCTGTTGATGCATTTTAAGACTGATCAATTTACAGCTTCCCAGAAGGGATAAGAGCAGCAACATCAGCTGGAAACGTAGGAATACGGTTTCACCGACTCTAAAGGCGATTGATTGACCTTTGACTGAACGACGTGACGATGCTTCCGTGCAACGCATTCACTATATTATTCTGGAAATGGAAGAAACACTCGAACCTGGTCGTCTCAACTGGCTCGTGCGAATGGGAATCGACTGTGAATGCTACAATTATCGTCACCTGTACCTCGTGGAGTTTGATTTTGACTTTGTGGGGAGGAGAAAAACCTTACAAAGCACTCATCACACAGCGGATTATAAGATTCGCACGCCAGAGAACAGTCCGCGCTAGTCGTTGTTTGCAACTTGCCCGAGTGAGTTCCCCGCGAATAGTATCTAACCATACCCGTGAACAACTGCGAAACTGGAAGGATGATGTCAGCACGGGTGCTAATCGTATTCGCCATCGTGACGCTCGCTGCTGCTGGGGTAATGTTGGTCAAGGGTGTTGCCTTTTTCGCCCCCGGTGACTAATGGAAGATTTGTTTGATGTTGCTGTTTTTCGGCAGGCTGCGCTGGCACAACGGGAGATTGCCGAGCTGCCGGAGGTGAAGGGCTACAAGCTGCACTGTATCGAGTCCAGCGGCATAACGGAGGCGTCGGCAAAGAAACTTTCCACCGGAGAAGCCATCAAGGACCCGGATCAGGCAACCAAGGTGAGCTGGACGCCCATCGCGGCACAATTTCGGCAACGTCTCTTCTGTACCGTTTCTTTCCCGTCGATTTGGGCAGTGTTTCGTTCAGTGCTTCTTCCAAAAGTTGCGCCTGGTGGACGGGAACGGTGTCGTGCTCAAGGACCAGCTGGAGGAGTTCCTCGCGCGGCTGATGGATGCGGAGGTGGCGAAGGATTACGTGAAGCAGTGCGACATTCGGCGAACGAACCCATGCGACACTGCGTACGCCGTTTACGATTGCTATTTGGGCAAGAAGGCGAAACTGTTCTAAACTGTAGAAGTGGGTGGTTTGTCTCATAATAAATGTTACATATCAGCGCCATTTTTGTTAGTGGAACAATAACAGCGTTCAGGCGTTCCGCGATTGCCACGAAAAGGTGAATGTCGCTTCGAGGCACTTCGCCATGTTCACGCATTTGTTCGCATGCTCTGAAAGAAAGTGAAAGTTTCCCCAATGCGCAACGTCGTTGCAAGGATCGACGTTTTTCAGTTCCAGCTCGTACCATAGGGACCGTTCGAAGCTCGAGGCACAAAAGAAGCAACGAAGTAACAAGTGGCAAAACCGCATAGACTCGATGGGGCTACAAGATAGCGATCTACATACAGATGCAGATTTTTTCTCGTCGCACTACGTCAACTACGCGGGAAAGTTTCCCTGCTGATTGCGTGCCCGTTTCCCTTTGCCCTACTATCTGTACTTTTCGCGTTTGTGTCAGCATGTTTGTTTGAGTGAAGCTTTGAAATGGTTCCACTAGCATGTTTCCCTCCTCATTCCCCTTCTCATCGCTTCCAGGAAGCAACGAAGTTAGATTGCAGCTTCGGGCCGCACCAAACACTCTTCGTACCGTAGGTCGCGTAGAGTGTGCTTTTCCCTGGCATCATCGACCCGCCCAGCCGCATGTATTGGTGTGTAGTGCCTCACAATGAAAGTGCAGCACAGACTACTTGCTCGCTGCTCGTTACTTGCGATCAAACCCAAGGCCAACCGGTCGCACCCGGACGAGTGCATCGTTGTTGCACCGATGCACGCGTCCGCCAATGGAGGGGATGATGGTCCCCTTCTTCCCAGCCCCGGGTGCTGGGCATGGTGGAGCATGCTGCCTTTCGGTGGGGAGTTCGAACTACCGCAGGCTTAGGGGGTGGTAGGGGATCCCCGCCTTTGGACGCGTGCAAACCGACTGAGTGAGGGCTGATAGAGGTATGCTGCCGAGCCTGGGCTCCTGGTACGAATTTTTATCTATGAAACTCTTCCGGAGCCTAGACGATGCCGCCGACGCTGCGCCAAAGTTGAAAAGCACAGACTGTGTCCCATTTTCTATGGGATTGGCGATTGAGAAATGCGACCGGCCAGGCTACCTAAGTCTTTTCCAGCAGCATAGAAAGTGTCCGGTGGGAAAATCGATCTAGCCGGGAAAACTCACCACCCGGATGCTGGTACGTCGAAAAGACATCGCTTTGCTACCCGTGCTAGAAGAACTAGTCCAACCAGTCGTCAGCCACCTTGAGAGATTCATGCAGTGCATAAAACGGTTTTACGCGGATACACAAAGAGGGAGAGAGAGAGAAAGAGAGAGAGAGAGAGAGAGAGAAAGAGAGAGAGAAAGAGAGAGAGAGAGAGAGAGAGAGAGAGAGAGAGAGAGAGAGAGAGAGAGGGGGAGAGCAAATGAAAAAACGAGAAGGGTAGAGATAGTAAAGGAAATGCATGTGTCGCATCTGGTTGGTGCAATGATCACGGCAGCATTTTTTCGCTTCTCCTGCTGTGGGTTGAAAACGCGTGCATTGCATCTCGTCTTGGTGTTAGTGCGCCACAGTAGTTTCGAGCGTAAATGGCGAACCCAATTGCCGAAGGGAAATAGTTTCAGTTCCGGTGGGAAGGGGTTGGGAAATTGTTTGAGGAAATAGACCAACAGTACATGCAGAACAAACGGTTACGTGCGTCGAAATTCCAAGTTGTTTTAAACCTTTGAGAAAAACGGTAACGTTTGATATGATCGGGAAGCAAATTGAAAACATATTTCGCTTCTAGAGTAGTGTATGTTGTTGGGTAAGTAGTACTAATTAAACGAAACTGACTAATAAACGACACGGTATCACTATTTACCCTCCTAGTACTGTAAAGAAATGGAACCAGCTGGCGAATCCTCCATCACATGCTGTGCCGTTGGTATGACCTGCGCCAGTTTTAAGGTTGCGAGAGTCGAATCTCATTTACTCGCATTCCAGTTTGTTCTTTTATGTTCGGCAGGCTTTCGTTTTTCACTGTGTTATTTATTTAAAGGACCTAGATAACAGCCATCTATACTTTTTTTTAATGTGGTACTAATTTAGTACCCATGCATTACCACATTGGGACGCTTATTATATTACATTATTTTGAAGACAAAAACTTCAATTTTCCTTTGAGCAGTTCTGAGGACTACGACTTACCCTGTTGAGGCTGGGCTGGGTTCGCAGTGGGTTGGTTTTGGTTTTGTTAGTAAATATGAGATTAGAATTATCCTGTTATATTTTCAAGTTTGAGGGGAAGAAGCGAAAAGTACGCCCACAATGTTCTTTCTCTTATCAGGCAAACATAGGTTCTCGCAGGTGACGGGTAGGAGGTACATTGGAGCATAATGTTGTTTGTGGCCTTTCTTTTCCGTAAGAAAGACGGTTAGTTGAGAAAAGGACACGTTCGACTGAAGAGACGTTGTATGCTGCTGGTGGTGTGGTGCTGTTGCAACTATTTCACCCAGAAGAGACTATTTTCTTTACCATTTTTAGTCACCGGCGACAGGGACGCATGCAGTCGAGGAGCGTGCATTTGACCGGTTTGTGTTGCAGCTGCAACTGCGCTCGCTTTGGTATGTACGATAAACGATAAGCAACAAGAAACCCTCAAGGAAAGAGAGTGCACACAATAAACACAGGCGAAGTGAGCTGCACTGCATGTGCGTTTTAAATTGATCGGCTTCGTGCCTGTGGCGAGGAAGTAAAACTAGCGATTCATTCTAAAAGTGCAGTTGCATTCTTTCAGGTCCGAGGTCAGTGTGCACTGCAGACTGAAACATTCAGCACTGCAGACCCTTTGGGCACGGTCCGCTGAATAGATGCAGTTTGTTAAAGCTGTGAAAAAATGAAGAAAACAAAATTCAATGACCTAGGTCAATGTGAGTTGCATTGTGACTTTGAAGTGTTTCAGTCGTTTGCTACGCAATTTAAGGAAACGTTTTATTCAGTGCTGATGACGCTGCCCACTTCACAAATGTGGCTACTACTTGCTCAAGTTTCAGCAAGCTGGAGAAAACGATAGCGACAATTATACAACTTTCCATTGATACCGAAATTCGATACGTTCTGTATACAAACGGAAAAGTCTAAACTGTTGTGTTTGTCTCACCATGAAATGGTTTTGTCTCACCGGGGTGAGACGACCATGCTGTTTATCTCACGTAGAAAATATGCTGCGTGCAATCATCCGCACTTGCATGCAAACGTTGCGCGCAAGGTGAGCTTTTGAACTTTTTCGATACTCTATTTATATATGTTGTAAAAATAAAATGTAAAACATCACCGTGCTCACGGCTATCGAAGACGAGATAGGGTTTCTTTTATATTACTCATTACAGATAATATTTTATTTTTCCTTTTATTGTATAGAAATTCATAAAGAAGACAATATAATTTATACTTCCATTACTGCTGTACGCCTGTTTCTGCTTCTACTAATGTGTGGTTTTCGGTCTCCGATTTATTATTTTAATGCAATAATTTGCGACCATTAATTGTTCTGATTTTCTGTTTTGCCTGTAATAATATTAATTAATATAATATAAGGTAATGATATGATAATAAGTATGTACACATCTTTTTTCCTTGATTTTAAATTTCCGTCAAGATCAAGACCCATTTCCTCTTCCCTACTTATGTATCTTATTGTTTCATGTTTGTTTTTTGCATGCCGTGTGTGGTTTCGTTTGCGCCATCACACTCTAATCGCGGAATCGATTGATTTAAACACGAAACGTAAAGTGTTTCCATCTTTAGCAGTAGCAATAACCGTTTTATCCCCGCGATTATCCCTCATTCGTCTATGTTCTCTGTTGTACAACGTAGTCATACTTAAATAACTTTTCACCTCTTGACTTGTACGGTATTAGTAATACAGTAATAATCATTATTTTTCCATCTGCTTCCGTTTGACTAAACCTTAGGCAAGTTACCTTTACTGTAAATCTTCCAACTTCACGATTTGTTCTCTGGCCTTCAATTGGATTTTTATGCTTTTTTCATGTGTATATTTTCCAGCTTTTGTTAAGGTCAGCAAATACTACCATGAAATATTTGATCCTGTGTTTGTTTAGTTGTAAATGTTTCCAGATTCAATGATCATTTATTGAACAAATACCATGGTATGTGTCTCCTTTGGTAAAAAAAAAACCAAAACACTTCCGGGTTCTAGTTGTAACCTATATACATGATTTGCAAATGAACAGATCTTCGGAATCAATAATAACTAAACCATACCGAAATTCAACCGAAAACGAAACGAACGTTCGAATAAAACTGTGCCACTTCTCCAACGAGTAACGGGGCACGGAGTCTGTGGAAGGGTTTTTGTGTTTCCGCAAGAATGCGCTCTAAAAACTAATCAATAGAAGAAGGGCAATAAGTTAACAAAGCGTTCTCATCCTTTTAAAAAAACCTAAGCATTTGACTTTGATCATATTTTTGCTGCATCATCCCTCAAACATCCTACCGATCCGTTTTATAAAACGAGTAAATGGTAGCATAAAATTATCGTTTCTTCATATTTTAAGTGGTTTTTTAATCCAATATTGCGATCCTCTTTTGCTTATGCTTTTACGTATTCTTATTCCCTTTTTGCGTATTAAATGTTTGCGCATGTTATGTTTTTGTGTTTTTCCGTTTGTTTCGATTTACTTATGCTTAAAACTTAAAAAAGTTGAACCTTTTGCTAGCTATTACGTCTCCTTGCTTCGCGTTCGATGCAGTTTGTTAAACAGCTGCTCGATCACCATCTCTTTGCACCGCTCATCGCTTTGATTAATTAGATTATCTTTTTCTGATAAAGTTAGAGCAAGCAAATGTGTATTCGATAACAATATCCATCGGATCCACGGAAAGTAAAACTTAAAAACGTTACCCTTTTGTTTACGTACGTTTGAAATTTACAGTGTATCTCCATATGTGTTGCAAATGTTGCTTTTTTGAAATTGTTATTTAGTCATTTGCGTTCAGATTCGCTCGGTCCTAATGTGTGTTTTGCTTCCTTATCTCGCTTTTTAAAATGTAGCTAATTAAATGCGCAACCATCAACCATCGCTGCTTTCGCTAAATTCGGGATATGCGTTTTTTGGGTTTGCTCCACTTGCCGTCCTTCGCCCTCGCGGTTTGGTCGTGCGCTATGTAGATACAGCTAACACCATACTAATATGGCAACGGATTGCCACATTATTAGAGTACTCGGGGAATGGATGCAGGGGCGAGAGGGCGAGACTGAGACGATCTCTCTCGAACGAACTAGTCCATCTATTTACATGAAATGTACAACCTAGCGCCAAACTTCCTACACGAGGTGTTATATTTGAGGAAAACGATGTTGGAAAACAAAACAGAGTAGAGATGATAAGACTAATTTTTAAAAGTTCTAGAAATTTAATTTCCTGTTCGCCCAAAATTGATTGTTACCTACGTGATATCCCGTTTCTGTTTTACTTCTGCACTGCGGCTTGTTTTTCTATTAGCTTGTGTTGCTTGTGTTTATCTCTCGTTTCGTTTAAATATATTTGGTATTAAATTTGAGATCGTTCCATCAATGCTACATAAAACGGCGCGTTCGCTTGCCAGCGAGAGAGGGCTACTAAAATGAAGACGTTCTGGAACATAATATAACGAATAAAATAATAATAACCCGACGGCACCCAACCGTCGCGGCAGCAGAGGAAGGACGCAAAGTAAGCGATTCTGTTACCTTGGTTCTGTCAATTATTTCCCAAAACTTCAAGCCGCTCTCATAATGTTATCATTTACTTAGACTTTAACAATATATTTGGCCTTTTTCAGTTTGTATGTACGTTTGTGTATAATGAATGTGGATTTTTCGCTAATCGCCGCTATTCCCACGTGCTGCTCTGTCCTTGTATTTCCCATTTGCAAACACACCGCCAAATACCTGGCGAACATGGCGGCAATATTTATAGATTAAAATGTGTTGTGTACTTCAGCAATATTTTCCAGGTTTTGTCTGTAGTATTTTCTTCTCTGTACATCACGCTCCGACGCTCTCCTCAATATGGGGGTATATTTTGATTGATCCTTGATTTATGATTTTTGATTATTCATCAGACCTTTGGGAAGGTCTCTTGCGGCACCTCGCTGTGCGCACGTTTCGGGTGAATATGTTTTGCGTAACTGCTGTTTGTTTGTTTTTTAAATTTCTCTAAGTACGTTTATTGATTCTTTTCTTCTTCTCCTTGTTCTCCTACACCTTTGATAAAACAGATAAATGCAATCGAACACGAACGTACGTATTGTTCGCCATCTCTTCGACTATTTCGCACGACGGTCGTAGGCACAGCTAGGGCGTCGATAGAACACTACCATTGCCCACCGATACGCCGATCGTAAACTATTAAAAAACATAGATGGGAAAATAAGATAACATAACCTACACAGTAACTCAGAACGATCACCCCTACGCACCTCTCGCGTGGGGTTGTGCTTCGTTTCTTTGTATTCTTGCTATTCCGAGCGATATTCTGCTTTAAACAATGCTCCTTAACACCTATTATCTCCGGAGACACCCACCGGGTATCTCCATCTGTTTGCTGTTACCTCTTTTGTTGAATAACTTGTTCGCTTCTCCCTTCTGTGATTCAGCCTAACTTTTTCCGCTTAATGCTTACGTCTGGTTTTCTTTTGTTTTTAAAACTTTTCATTTAACAGTCTTACATTGATAGAGGATAGCTGATAAAACATGATTAAAAGGAAAGATTTCATGGGAAATACTATTTACAGGAGCGCGGAAAGGAGGAGAAGAATGAACTCGGATGCATCCGAACTAACGACTCCCGAATCGCGCATCGATTTGCTTCCGACAACACGAATAAGAACTTAGAAAAGGTTTAGAACAATCACATATTGCCAGCCTGGGGACAGGGTCTCTCTCTCGTTGCTTGTTTGTTTGTTGACATCCCTGATTCGGTGTCGTCCAATTTGCCTTGGATTGATTTTGATTGCACTGATGAGTGTCCTTGCGCGTCTGCTTCGCCAGCTGAACCGGTTTACAACCGCTGGTATGTTCAGTACGAGTTCCACCGGTCGCCGATGTTGTCCTCGAGGATCTCCTTCTTGACGGTCACCGAAGCCGAGATAGGACTAGCGGCCGCCGACCGATTCCCGTTGCTGTCCAGACTCATTGCTTCCGATGTTCTGCCCGTCGCACTGTCCGGCCGCATGGTGTTCCCCGTCGGGGCGTCCGATTCCGACTCCCCGAGGGAAGTGGTCCGAAGTCGGCCATCGTCCATCCTGCCGTCCGACCCGCCGTAGACGGAGTGCCTTGAGTGGATCGATTTGGCGTCGTCCTCGTCGTCGTTGTCGGCGTCACTCGTCGGATCGACGTCCTGGTCCTGAGAAGGGTCGGTGGTTCCTGCCCCGGCCGCCGCGGCAACTGCGGCCGCCGCTGCTGCCGCCATTGCTGCAGCGAACCGTTGCTGCACCGACGGGACACTCTCTGGTGGCTGCAACACGCACACCCCGTTAATGATGGCGTCGGAGGCGGCGGCCGCGGCGTCCTTTCTGCCGACGCCCGGGGGAAGAATGTTGGAGCCCACCGCGTTAGTAGATGCGGTCGTCGTCTTCTTGTCCGGGTCCTGCCATTCCGGATTGACCCATTGGGGGGCGGCCGGCTTTCGGCGGCTTATTCGCGACATCGCCTGCAGACTCGCCAACGACGACAGGGACGTCTTGGTGAGGTCGTCGTCATCGCCGTCCCGCCTGCTGCTGCCGCCGTCCATAGACTCCGAGTCGCTCATGTGGCCACTACCCGCTTCCTCTTCGTTCTCGGCCTCCTCCTCGTAGTCATCATCGCCTTCCCGTTTCAGCGAGGACTGCATCGAGAGGTCGAGCCCGCTCATCTGCTCACTGACGGCCTTGTTGAGGGCGGCCAGATCGGCTTCGCTGCCCGGCATGAATCCTCGGCCGATCAGGGCCGCCAGGTTGGCCGTCGGAGCGCCAGCGGCAAAGTAAGGCGGATAGGGCAGCGGCATCCCGCTGAGACCGAGACGCTCCTTCTGGATCTCCATCAGTCGCTGGCCGAGCAGGACCCGGAACTGTACCGGGTCGAATGGGGCGCCGGTTTGATTTTCTCGCGACGGAATCGGCTCCGACGGCTGGCCGTGGGGCACCTGCTGTTTCAACCGCATACGGTGGTTGTGGAACCAGTTCGTGATGGTACGCGTGGAGAGGCCCAGCTCACTCGCCAGGAATTCGATTGTCTGCACGTTGGGGTACGGGTCGAGAGCGAACGCGAGCCGGAGGGCTTCCTTCTGCTCTTCGGAGAACAGCACGCGCTGCTTCTTGTTCGGAGGGGCGGTAGCCGACCCCACCGACCCCGGGCCGGGTGAGTTGGAATGGTAGAACTCGGAGGTGTCGTTGCTGGATGTGTCGGAGCTGTTGTCCTGCCCTCCGGGACCGGTCGATCGACGTCGTTTGCTTGCTTCTCGCCGTTCGTTCTTGAGGGCCTGTAGCCGCTCGACGTTGTTGGCGTCGCTCAGCCAGAGCTGCATGCGGATGAACGGTTCCCGGCCCTTGATGCTCAGCATGTGCCAGGGTTTCGGTTTCGAAAGCAGTTCCGACACGGACCCCTGCGAGAGGCCCAGCACGGCTTCCCCGAAGATCTTCTGGCCGATGTTGTTTGCCAGCAGGGCCTCCTTGATCTTCGTCGTGATGACCTGCGTATCGAGGTCCTGCGTCAAGGCGGCCATTTCGTACACCGTCGGGGAGATGTGCTGGTGCAGCGAACCGCGCATGGAGTTCGGGGCTCCCGGCTGCGACGGATGCTGTCCCGCGGATCCCGGCGGTCCTTGCTGGTGAACGGGCGAGTGGATCGGCATCATGATGGAGGACTTCTTGTCCTGCTGCCCCGGGTGGCCTTGCAGGGCGATGGCATGCTGGGGCGGTATGCCCGGGGGCGTTAGGAGCATCGTCTGTGGCGACGGTTGCTGTGGTCGCTGCTGTGAGGAAGAGTTCTGCAGGCCCGCCCCTCCCAGGGGCGATGGTTGCGATGGAGGCGCCTGCTGCTGCTGTGCGTTGTGGCGCTGGGCCTCCTGAACTTGGGCGGCGTGGTGAGCGGCGGCGGCAGCTGCGGCGGCTGCCAGCTGGTGTTGGTGTTGCGCCGCGGCCGCTTGTGCCGATGGAAGTTGCTGCTGCATTTGTGAGATCTGGAGCTGCAGGAGCGTCTTCTGCTGGTCTTGCTGCAGCTTGGTGAGGGAGTCGCTCAACATCTTCGGCATCGTGGGAGGCATGCCCGATTTCTGAAGGTGCATCCCCGGTATTTGCGGTGTGCCGCTGTAGTTGCCCGTGCGCATCAGCTTCTCCGGTGCGATCTTGTATTGGCTGGCGACGAGCTTGTGCACCGCGTTCTCGTCCTCGAGGAACATCTTCATGCGGATGAACGGCTCACGGCCTTTCTGTGTCAGCATGTGCCAGGGCTTGGGGCGAGCCAGTAGATCGCTTACCGAACCCTGCGACAGGCCCAGCACTGACTCCCCGAACAGCCGCTGGCTGATCGAGTACTGCGAGAGCGACTCTTTGACGCGCCGCACGATGTCCTCCGTGTTCAGATTGTTGTACAGGTCGAACTGTTGCTGCGTAATCGGCGGCAGGATGGCTTTCAGGGGGCGCTGTTGCGTGGTGTGATGTGGCGTGACTGGCGGCTGCGTGATCAGCGAGTTCGTGATGGACGCCATCCGCTGTAGGGGACTAGCGGCTACGGAGAAGTCATCCGTTGGTGTTATCGTGGGTGGCAGGATGCTGTTACTGATGGGGCTCGGGGCCGCGGATGAGGCCGTGGTTGTCGGTGTGCAGAGACCTGATGGCTCAGAGAGCTTAGGCTTGACCAGACTGAATGCGCTGTGCTTCATGCTCTCGTCCAGGTCCTTCTGGCTCATGTCGGCGTCCGAATCGGCGTCGGACATGCTACCGTTCAGCTTCGAAGATGAAGACTGCTTCTCCTTCGGCAGGGATAAGTCTTGCGCGGAGCTACCGTTCAATCCCGTCGCAGGATGCTGCAAAGATTGCTGTGGCGGTTGCTGCGAAGCGTTCGATGGTTGCTGTGACGACGCTTGCGGCGGTTGCTGCGACTGTTGCTGCTGATGCTGCTGGTGCTGGAGTGCCAAGAAGTTTGGAAGGTTGGAGATGTTGGGTATGCCCGGAAGACCTGCGTTGGCGTTCTGCTGCAGTTTGGCCAACTCTCGGTGGTACGCCTCGAGCGCCATACGGATGTTGTCGTCTTGCAACCGGTCCATCGGTGGCATTCCGCCGCCGAGGAAATGGGGAAACAGAAGACTGTGGATTAGTTATAGCAATATCCGTCTAGACACCATCGGAATGGAATGTTGCATTCTCACTTTTGCATTCGGGATACTTACTTGGGAAAATCGCGCGGACTGCGCATCAGTTTGGAGAACTCCTCCTGGTAGATCTTGGTGATCTTGTCCTGTGGCATGTCGTCGTTGTCGTACTTCTTGGACCGCCCGGCGCTTCCACTGCGCCCGCTGTGATAGTCTTTGGAGAAGGGCGAGTGAACGTCGCGGCTGTGCGGTGACTTGGAGTCATTATCGCTGTGCTGCGTGCAGTCGTCCAGCCCGCTGAGGTGCAATTGCTGCAGCTGCTGCTGCTGCAGCTGCATCTGCTCGCGCATTTGCTGCTGATGGTGGGCCTGCTGCTGCGGAGTCGGTTGGTCGCCTCGCTTCATCATCGAGGCCTCCGAGAGGATGTGCTGGATGCGGTCGTCGTTCAGATCACCGTCCGGCCGACCGTAGGATGGCATTCCGGGTTCTGTACCTGGAATTAGTATACATCTGTCATATAAACCAGCGACTGTGGGCCAGCCCATGCGGCAATGGCTGCGGAGGAACGAGGAACAAACGGTACATCGATTCTGTCTCGCGGAGTGAACGAAACGAGGGAATCAAAATGGCAGACAATGTGGAGTGGTAGAGATGTGTTGGAACACAGTTTCTGCTCGTGTCCGTTGCACACTGTATTTTCACAATTCCTGTGCTCAGTTTGATGTGACCGATGCACGACTGCGTTCAAAAGATAAAACATGGGCGTTACTTGAAGTACGAGCGAGATTTTTTCCTTATTCTTTCTCACTCGTCGCTCGAGATCATTCCAGCGACGGAACGAAATGGATAAAAAATATTTCCCTTGAAAATCTACATTTTACGCGAACATATCATCATCAACATCCCGCGCATCGTCGTCGCCGTCATCGTCGGATGAGATTTAAATGGCAAAAAGGAGAAGCAAGCCACCAGGAGGAACCCTGGAGGCAGACAAGAAGATGGGATATTGAGAAAAGGACATTTTCATGGAACGACGATGGTCGCACACATGCATCGGGGCCGATCCCCAATCGACCAATGGCATGACAGGGATGGAACCAGCAGAAACGACGGAGAGCAACCTAACGGATCCCCAGCCTACGCGGTGCT
>JAOEFI010000003.1:839601-856833 GCA_034621735.1 Anopheles plumbeus | reverse complement strand
CGTTCGGTCCGTTATCCCCTACCCGCGCTTCCGGCAAACAACCTCCTCCCCTCGGCACGACATGACTCGAAACATAGAGGCAAGGGAAGGCTGGGCTTAACGGGGACTTAGTGGACGTATGCCGAGGTAAAGATATTTTAAAATAATATTTTGCAGGATTTCAATTTTTAGTTTTCCCTTTCCCCTTGGCCGAGCGGCGAGGATGGGAGATCAACTAAAATCAGAATCAGAAACCCAAAAACCGTCGAATCTGAATGCAACTGAAGGGGATCCAAGACACAGGGGGAGCGAAACAGGGACGTGTGCCGGGTACGATTACGGTCCGTTTGATTCTCCGGCTGCGGATTTTTGGGGATTCGTCCTGGAATTTATGTTTTTCTTTCCATGCGTTGGCTTTTGGCTTTTGTGGGAGCGGGAATTTATCCCCGGGGTTTGATTCGAGAGCCGGGAGGTTTGTTGATTCGATCCCTTCGAGGAGTGGTCATATTTATGCCCTTCCTTTGTTTTACGTTTTGGCTTCCCGCCGACCCGCCGGCGGGAGGAAATCGATTGGCTGAATTTAATTAGAACTGACCAAACCCGGACGGGCTTTTTGAAGCGAGCCGTTTAATCGGAAGAGATCTAGTTTCGCTGGAAACCTGGAATTAACTGGTGGGCGAGCGACAAGCAGCCCGTGTGTCTTGCGCCGAGTCCTGCCCGATAATAATCTTTAATCCAATAATCATTATCTGGTGAAATTGGACGCAACCGTCTCAAGAAGCATCGGCCGAAAGGAGCGACCACGGTTTGCATGGAAGGATCTTTTTTTTCTCTTCTCTCCTTCCCTTGATTTTCCCGGCCCTCGGTGGACTTCGATCGTACTCGGAAGGAAATAGGGGCTGATTTAAGAATTCACTCAACCAGATCATTGAAACTCGACTCGGACTTCAGCGGCGGAAACGGAACCAAACCGCCGGATTCCGAACGGAAGCGGAACCGCGAAAGTGGACGCATAAGGAAATCGAGTACTTAAACGTTCGTTTGCACCGAAGCTGCGGAAACAAGCGGTAGAAGAGCAGGCAATTGAATTAATTTACTACGAAAGCAGATCATTCAATTAAGTCACGTTTTTCGTCTTCGTCTGGCGAAAGAGTCTGGAGACTTATTTTTGTCGTTTTCCTTCCCCCACCCGTTTCGTCCTTCGGCTGGGCTAGTTTATGTGTCCGATGGACCTTGCGGACGGGAATGTTGCAATCGTTTGATACAGTTTTTTTCTTTTTTTTTTCTTTTCCCGGAGGATAAGGACTTCATTATTTACAGGCAAGCAGAAGGCTCATCTTTTTTACAAAGCGCAGTTTTCTATTCCTACAGAGGGAAAAAATTGAAGGGAACCCTCAAACGAAACGCAAATAATCGACCAACGGCCAATGGAGTGGCGCGATCCCCTTGACGACATTCAATCATTTGGGCCTGGCGAGGGTAGGGAAATTGGAAAACGGCAATAAACCCGTGAGCTTCCTTTGGAGGATCTTCTCCATAAGAAGGATCGATAATGGTAATAACAACATTAAGTGTCTTTAATTGTTTAATTAGTGAAACCGAGCGTGAAAATGGATGCCATCTTCTAGGCTTCCGGGTGGAAAATCTCGTGCCGCCGAGGAACGGCGAAACCATGACAGAGATCCAAAACCCAATCGATGGCGCTGGGCGACTCTATCACTTTTCAATTAATATTCAAATTTAAGGCGACTAAACATCTAACGGAGCGTGTGAAAATCGGCCCCGGTCGATTGGTGACGCTTTCGCCGGCTTAATCGAATGCAGATGAGGGGCTTCCAGTAAGGGGAGCATTTCCAGTGGGCGAGAAATTGATTTCCTAATTCGATAAGATTGAGACGCTGGATAAATCCGTTTTTGCAGCAGGGAGATTTTTCAACCAGTCGTGGAGGTGGACTCGGCGGAATCACTTCCAGTGGAGTGAACGTTATGAATGACCAGCAGTCTCGTAGGACTTTCGAACGGTAGCGAAAGAGAAGAACGCGTTTCAAATGGGTGGGGTTAGTTCATAAAATAGTTCATTTAATATTTAAATCAACTGGAGAAAGTTGGATGTCCTTCTCGCCACCGGCGGGATGACCATTTCGATGACCGTTCGTTCACGCAGCAATTCCTGATGCTGACCGTCAGGAATCGTGACTGGAAAAGGCGATAGACAATTGGAACTGTCCCCTCACCCTCTCCGTTGGCTCCGTTTGCCGGCAGTGCCCGGCCAACTAGAGTTGGTTCAATTTATCATTTCACATAAATATTATTCCTCTGGCAGCGTCGTCCTTCGGTGGAGAAGGAAACGGCACACGGCGTGGAAACGGAACCAGAGTTGATGTCGACGGAATGACTGAATGATCATCCCAACCCCACACCGGCCGTCCGCCTGTAAATTGTCCTGCATTGGAAAGTTTCCCCGGAACCCATCAAAAAGGGTCGAGGGCGTGGGCAAGAGCACTAGTGATTTATAATATTTAATAATAAAATAAATACCAAAAAAGCGAAGATGAACCCGGAAACGTCCGTTCGCCTATCCGTCCACCCGGCGGCCCCCCGGTACAGTTCGTTCTCTTTCTGGCGGGAGTAAAAATGTCACAACCGCCTTGCCAGGCTCCCGGGCGCATACTTCTGCTGTCTGTCTCCGGTTCGTCCTCCTGTCCTTCGCCACACGACGTCCTTTTCTCCGTTTGCATTTTTGCCGTTTGGAATAATCAATAGAGACAACCGTCAGAAGGAGAAAAATCGTCGCCTTCCAGATGCACTTTCTTCGTCGTATCCCTCCCCTCTTTTTTCTACATTTTAGTAGAAGGCAGACATTTTTGGGTTGAGATGATTTTTGATGGACAAAACAAAGCGACAGATGAGCGGATGGATGGTAATGGATGGGTGAAGTGGTTGATTTTGGAATACATATTTTTCGGAATTTTGATTAAAAATATTCCTCCCATTTCGGAGACATTTCAATCCCCGTTCCGCACGGGAGTGAAACTATCCGCGGGGGAAGAGATTTAAACTGGACTGGGGAAGGGATAGTTTCCCTCACGCCACCATTTTTTACACTCTATCTCTGAATCCTTCGGACACACATACACCTAAATGGCTGCCAGTTTGTCTTTTGGCCTGGAGAACCACCCTTGTGCAGCGGAAAAACTAAGCCACCATTTCGGACGGTTTTCCCGTAGGTCGGTAAATGCAAATTTACCATTTTAGCGAAGAAAAACGGCAACGAAAGGGCAAGATGTGGAACAACATGAAAAAATATCCAGGAGGCCAGGTTTTATTGAATAAAATTATCCATCTTCGAAAAATGCCGCCCTCGGTTTCATTGCACGGAAAAGGCGGAAGGATTGGAACTACAATGTGAGTTAATTAATGTAATTATGGCAAAACTTTAGTTCGACGTTTGGTTCGCACGTTCGTGCAAGAATTTCTCTGAGGTAAAAGAAATCGATGGAAGTTTTGGCAAGGACGTCTGGGAGACAAAGACGTGAAGACGTTCGAATGAAGCTGGAATTCTTGTCGCGGCAACGGTGAAGAGGTGATGAATTTAATTTTAATAAATTTACAAGTCCCCGGACCAATTCCCAGGCACTGTGACGAAGAGAGGAGCCGTCCTCGTTGCGGCAGGTGCATCTTTTCACTGGGCGGGTTTGCGCCCAGTCCAGTTTTAACTCTCCCCCCAACTGGAGAGCATTGACTTCCATCGAAGGTTCGAACGACGACTGTCAGCAGTTCATCAGTTCACACGGAACCAGTTCTGAGCACACGGGCATAAGCACAGCATACACACTCCGATCGATTTGCTGGCTAACACGCCATTAGATCGTCTCTCAGACGGATGGAAGTCGTTGGAGCGTGTTCTGAAGACACTCTCGAGATTAGCTTTCATCGGAAACAGAAGGGAAAGGGCATCTGCTCCAGGACTATCGCTCCAACGTCAAGTCAGCAAGTCTTCCAAGCTCAACTATCATCTCGGTCTCGCACCCACTGTTGCATTGGTATTGAAATCGAATTCAATAAATTAATTCAAGTATGTGATGTATCTGTTATAATTTATTAATAGAATTATTAAGCAGCCGGGGTTCCGATATTTCAGCCCGGTCGGAACCGAGCTCTGCGCCAATCATGATGGCACTGGGATGGAATGTGTGTAATTTCTCACCCACTTCCCATGAACTCCAATTCCAGCCTTCTGTCGGCCTCACCTCC
This sequence comes from Anopheles plumbeus, assembly GCA_034621735.1. NCBI lineage: Eukaryota > Metazoa > Arthropoda > Insecta > Diptera > Culicidae > Anopheles > Anopheles plumbeus. The sequence goes on along the minus strand of JAOEFI010000003.1, from coordinate 852,600 downwards.
CCGGTTCCTGAAGTGGCCCAAATCTCTTTGCTCAAACTTTCGATTTCCTTATTCAAATCCGATGCTTCAAATTTTAGATTTAAATTCCCTTCTCTCTTCGGTTGCCGTTCGTAACCTTTCGCGTTCACCCTTTCGTTTTCTCTCTCTCTCTCTCTCTCTCTCATTCTCTCCCTCTCTTTCTTTCTTTCTCTCTCTTTCTTGCAACCCTTTGCACTCTTGGCAAAAATCGAACACATTTTACTTCTACTCCGGATTGTTTGGCCTCGAAGACGCTACCAACGACGGAACCTCAAATCCCTAACCGAAAAGACGCCGGATGATGATTTGCCACAGTGCGCCACTACCGTGTGCTGGCCAGGGAACGTTTCAGGGAACGATATTCAAAGATATAATACAATAAAATTGAATATTAATTGAATGATAAATAACGCCTGTGAATGGTTTTAGAGAGAAATTTGAATTTCTAAGGTCGGGTTTCCAGTCGTCCCATGCTGCCTCTGTGTATGATAGACTGGTTGGCGGGGGACTGGTGCATGAAAAGTGTAAGTGTGTGAATCGGTTGAGCGACGACGGATGAGCAAAAGGCAGTCCGCATTGTAGCTCCCGGTTTGGAATTGAAATGAATTACTAAACCAATTTATGAAATATATGCTACCGAAGCTGAAGCAGCAGCAGCACCGGAGAAGCAGCAGCGAATAGTTCGAATGGGAAAGTGGTTGATGCGGCAGATATCGGCGGCTGTGGGGTGGCATTGGGCGGCCTTAGTTAGGCTGGTTACATCGTCTCCGCGTCGACTGATGCACAACTCAAAATGACAGCATTCGAGAGCAATTCCAGGGAGGTTGCGTCTCGTGGTCGTCGTGACAAATGGCTCCGTTTTGAATGCAAACCGGAACGGAAGGTGGCCAGGGCTTGGGAGGGGAAATGGGGAAATTGGAATACTAAATTGATCGTTTCCTTATTTCGATAACTTGTTATATATATTATACACCCCCCGACTCCCGCCACATACATCATGAACGGCGTTCTGTTCGTGAGTCTGTGGCACTTTGCAGAATGAACTTTAACTGGAATAGATGGAAAATAATCGTCATCGCCGGGTCGGTTGCTGTGGGGCTATTGAAATAGCATGAATGAAAGAGACTGACAGAGGGTGGGATAGGGTGAGAAATAAGAAGGGATGTATTGAGCAGCATTCACCAGTGTTTGTGTTTGTGGGTGACAGAGCGATAGAGAGAATGGGACCACTCTGTGTATGCAGCAGCTTGTGGATTGATATATTTCATTATTAACAATGCAATACTAGCCAGAACCGTGTGGTGTCTTTACTGTGCGAGATGGTTTCTGACTAGTGGGAAAATGTATCGATAATTCACACCCATTCGTCATCTCACCATATACACATTCGGTCGAATGCAGAAAGTGCAGCATGCACAGTCTGCAATCGAGCAGCACGTTGAAGTGTAGTCACAATCGAAAAGCGTTGGAATTAGCTAATATTAGTAACCCAATAGAAAAAAATACATAAACAACGACAAGCGTTTGCCTTCAAATGAATAAACAAGAAAATGTAAAAATAGAAAAAAAATCGGTGCCATAACGTAACACAAAGTCTCGCGAATAATCTTAGACTTTAAAGAGCATTTGAATAAGGCATTACTGTGCATTAAGTACCAAACTCGGAAAAAACGTTTGAAAAATAGGAATGGAGTACAACATCAAAATACCGACAAATAAAAAAACCTTAACTCAGTAGCTGCACTTTCAACCGGATGTCATAAATTATTGCATCCAACCAACGAGACCACCAACACCTACCCTCCCCTTTTTCACTGCTCGGGGATGTTTGATGCATGTCCCTCAGGATAACGGGCACACACTTTTCCTTGGCAAATAAAACACCATACGGAAAAAAGCAAAAAAAAACACAACTCAACATAAATGCATAAATTCAATATCATAATGACAGTGCAGTTGGCTGCCGGCGATGGGAGACGAGAGGACTGACGAATGTCTCGAAAAAAGGGAGAGAACGAAAAGGTTGATCGCTGCACAGTTGCATCATCAGATGCAACCGGGCGATGCACCGGAGGAAGAAAAGGAAACACTTCCAAATGCACCCAGATAGAATGAACGCAGGAAAAGAAAGAAACAAAACGAGTGCCAAGAAAGGGTTGCTCTGGATAGAGGGTGCCCTTTGGGTTTGGCGGAACGAAGAAATCAGTGGAAAATCCCTCCGACCAATGTAATGCTCCAGAATGAAAATGCGTAATGAGCAACAGCGGCACAGAACAGGCAATCGCGGCGACTGCTAGAGAGTTTGCTGGAAAATGAATTATGATATGCACTTCTTCATAGTTTTGTCTCTATTCGTTTCTCTACGTTCTTCCGTTGCGGCGACTGCTCGTTCCTGAGTTTTCCAGCTTTTCTCCATCTCACCAGGGAAGTCTGCGACGTTGGATTGCCTTCGATTCGGTATAAATAAATCGGCTCTTGCTTCGACTTTCGGTTCCCTGTGTTTCGTTGTTGCGGTTCAGTTCATTTGACGTTTCGTCGTCATGCTCTCCTCTTCAGGTCCATCATTCCGCCGCAAAGAACGCTCGTGTAACTTGTGAACTTTTCCCTTAATTTATTTCTCCCTTTCTTCGATGATATAGCTCTCCCTCGCCGCTCTCCCACAAGCTCGGGTCTGAACACTACCATTTGTGCTGGGCTATCGTGCAAAAACCCCCCTCGAGTAAAAACGGGACCCAGTTTAGAGCACAGTAGCACACAAAAATTTCACAACAAGTGCAGCATAATTTAGCGTTCTTTGTGCTGCCGGCGTAGTGCCTTGCGCGGAACGGAAACCGCACGATACGAATGCATTCTTTCCACTTCGTGCTCCAACCTACCCGCCGAGGGACAATATTCCTCTTGCACTCCAACGATGTGCAGGTGCACTTTCTATCGTTTCTGGAGGCTAGGTTGAACGAAAATTGATTTATGTGAACTTGCTTCCAAGTGTCGTAAATTATAATACGTTTCGCGAAGCCACAATCGAAAACACGCGAAAGGAAAACTGTCGTTACTTTGGATCACAACATGGAAAACGAAACACGGACACACACATAAACACACACACAGACTCATACACTCCAAAGCAATAAACAAACAGAACTTCGTGATTCGTCTGCTCATCTGCCCGCGAATTATTCTCACCTCCATCATGGTCCACTGGTCGGTTCAGTGGTTGAGCGATTTGTCGAAGGAAACTGGGGTTTTCTGCTTTATTTCTTTCAATCTGACGTCGTTGTGTTGTAATCAGCAACTTTCTAGCGATGCTGTCCGCAATCTACCATTGCACCACTTGCACTCGCTACAACCAAGAAGGCTCGGGAACCAAGAAGGTTCCGATTGGTTATACATACAGTATCAAGAGAGGTTCGTCTCTTATCGCCAGAGCTCGTTGAACTGATTTTCGGATGCAAAAACTGCGCGTAAACGATCACTAGCTCTAGCCGGCCGAGGCAAAAACAACGTTACCGAAAATAATTGACGGTCACACATACGAAAGCCACCTGCACACGCACGGCCGTACATGCACTGTCCGCATACCACATCATCAACTTCTTGGATCTCTGGCTAGCAGGCACTGTCACTAGATGGCGCTAGTAGCCTCGAAAACCGAGCACGAACCGAAGAAGCTGCTCGGCTTCCTGCTAGAGGAAATGGCTCGGCGTAGTTTGTTGCTTCACGTTACTTGGCGAACCGACCGACCGACGGGAAACGTCCGCCGCTTGGGAAGAAGACGAGTGCAGCAGACGCAACCACTACATCAACTGAGGCGAGTTGTTTATCTTCCGACCGGTGGAACCCCGCTTCGATTCTGTCGATTGATGTTCTGCTGTTGTTCCTGCTCCTCGAAGGGACTCGGAATGGAGTGTGCGCGCAGGAGGAGCGCGTGCGAGAGCGAGTGAGAGGGTGAGAGGTGCAAACGCACACCACTCGCGGGGCAGCGGTTGCGCACACGTATGCACCATCGGCCGAGGGGCAGAAAGGGACAGCGAAAGACAGAACGGACGAGCAAAAGCGAGAACGCGGGTGAGCGCGCTGAGTGGCTGCTGTCCGTTCGAGCAGTGAGATATTCGAGCTCGCGAGCACTCATCCATCGTGTGGCATCAGAAGACGCAGCGAGAAAGAGAACACGCGAACGATACGGAATGGAGCGTTGTCTCGCTCGTGTCGAATTCGATTGAACGCGGAATAAAATGGGATGAGTTTCGATTAGGGTTCCCCTTCCAGCGTTTTTTTCCATTTCTCTCCGTCGAGAAGAAATGCATCCGAATGGTAGTTCTAACACGCGGCACGATGACACTGAGGCGGACAGATGTTGGTGGGCCACGCACACAAACTCATTTTTGTTGTGGTTCTTAAACGATCGACAAAAGAAGCCCTTAGTTCCCTTGGCTTATAACCGTACCGTAGTATCGATCGAATCGTTCGAAAGAGACGGTCTAACTTTAATGTGAAATTGCTTTTCCCCGAAGATCGGTGGAGAACCTGTGGAGAGGTAATTAAAGGAGCTTTTCTCCCTCGGCTCCGCGTGTAGATCATTTATGTTTGTTTGCTTTAGTTTCATTGACCGGGGTTTGTACGAGGCTGATTGTTTTTTCCATTACCGAGACCTCGTACCATCTTGCTAATGGGTGACACTTCAACCCCTTTTCGCTGTCATCATCGGACTCGGCAGTTATTATCTCGTTTCTGGTCCGAGTGACGGTGTAGGAGCCCAAAATGATTTGTACTGTGACTATTTGATTTAGTTTCCGAGACTTCTCTTTCTCTTATTCTCTCGGCTCCACCTTACTATCCCTCTACCTCTTCCTCTCTCACAGTGTCACTTCTTCGGAAGTAAAGCACGTAAAGTCCTTATCTAAACGTATCATAGTCGTAAAATAAAATCGTGTGCTACAAACACAAACCAAAAAAAAGTGGAACAGATTTACACAACGAGCCATAGACCGCTGGCTACTAAAAAACAACAACTTGTAGCACGGGCCAGGCTGGTAGATAACAAACACAAGGAAGCTAAAAAAAAACATCCGTGTGGGTGTTGAACGATAAAAACACTGCCGGCTGTTGCTACTCGGACTTGCTGTCAAACGAATGGACCCAAGAACGCCTCGAATGGGGCAAACATCGCACGTCTGTTTGACAGGAGGAGTTTACAATAAATTTTATTAATCAATGTCACTTAGCATCTTTTTAATGGTATTTTTTGTCTCTCTCTCTCTCTCACACACACACACTCTCTCTCTTTCTATCGTTCTCTCGTTCTCTCTTTCTCTCTGTCTCTATCTCTTTCTCTCCCTCTATCTCTTCCTCTGTCTCTCCATCGAGAGCGTGTTTTTGTTCGTTTGTTTACAACCGAGTGACGAAAACGAACGTGCGAAGGGTTGGCTTTGAGGAAGGGATAAATTAAACATTAAACAATTAACCGACACATTAACCGACCTCAAGTTTGTCACCGGGCACGATAGTGAGCGGGATTCTCCGTGTGCTAGCACAAGAAGGGGTGAATTGTTGGTAACCGAGTTTGATTTAATTACTACGAATGCTAGTGTGTTTCTAACGCGCGTTGTTGACCGCTGTTCGCGTTGCGTAATGTGACCCCAAAAAAGCGCCCGTTTGCCATTAGTAGGACTCCCTACTTGCAACGAGAGAGGCGCTTTCGACGAAGCCCAAATGCACCATCATCATCGTCGAGAGTCGACTACCATTAAATGGCAGCATCTTGGTTATTACGATCATGTTGATCTAGCAGTCGGATTTATCGCGTGTCCGTCGTTTGCGCACGAAGCCATCGTGCTAGGATGGGAGTGATCAACAACAAGGCTTCGAATCCACCAACGGAAAAAAACGCAGATACCGGGAAGGGGGTGGGGGAGGAGCGCTATGGGGGCGGGAGTTTGATTTATGATCTGCGAGGAAGAGCCAGGTGCGAAACGTAATCGTCATCCCAAGTGGAACCTGTACGAAGTAGCTGAGGTGTGATAAATATAAGCTTTATCAGAACCCCGAACACCCCTGTTATCTTTAATTTGCTTGAGAATGAGATCAGGCAATTGCTGTAATCCTAAACACAGTTTAGCAGAATGTTTACCATAATGTTTAATAAATACTGTGGGCGAGAGTTGTTTCACACTTTAATCAAACACCTCTATTTTTATTGCGAATAAGCAGTTCTCAGCGTATATCAAAAGATTATATAAAAAAGTTGGTTTTTTCCCAACCTGATGGTCGTTAGTATACCATTGAAAAGAATAAAACATCTTATACAAACTGTTTGTATCCGCAGAATGTTCTTCCGAAATCTCACAGCTGACAACTTTTCGCCAAAGTTTTTCCTCGTAGGATCTCTATGCTTGGGCCCTATTCACCAATCAATCCAACAAACCTCCATCCCACCCTTTCCAAGGCGCCGGAACGGATTTGTGCCGGATTCGGATGCTCATCAGTGCAACTTTCCTGAATCACAAGGAAGAAGTCGTGCGGCAACAAATCGGAATAGGAGCTGGATTTCTATAATTTATTTTTATAATTGATATGCAAATCCATATCGTTTTCTCCGGGTTCTGCTTCCGCATCCGCAGTCTTCCCGGGATGGTGTGTAACGAATCCGCGGCCAGCAAAGACAAAAAATGGAAGCGTGCGGATCATGCTTTGTACCTCCACTTTCACGTCGCAATGTTTTACAATGAGAGGCACACACTAAAAAGTATGACACACACAAACTCAGAATTCTACGACTGTTTCCGTGCCCGAGAAACGAAGTGGCAAAGCGCTTCAGCATCAAATGCGTAGTCGGAGTGGAAGAAGTAATTTCCAATTCAATACATATTCCTCTCCAACACATTCACGAGAGGTTTCAGTTGGATCCCGAGTTTACACGCGCAGTCAGCGAGGACGAAACAGGATCGCAATCCGACTCGGCGAGAGGAACACACATTTAATTTCCTAATGAAAAATATAAACATGGAGAATATGTATAGATCTCTTCGTTCGTTCGCTCGTTCGTTTGGTTGATTGTTTCAGCGGTAGAAGCTGTCCACCCCACCCGCCCTCTCCTTTCCCGCTTTTTTAGTTCCACTCATATTTTCCTATAGCAGATGCTGAAGGAATGGTGTCCCGTCGGAGGGAATGGGAAGCATATCGGGGCGAAATCTACATATCTCCTAACTGTTTTAGGGGTTGTGTAGCCGAAGGTAAAGAGGCCGGAGGAAGGGAACACATCACATCATACACTTTTTCCACTCCTGGGAGCCACCACAAGCCGGCCTACAGAATAGGAAAAGGATATCATTGAGTGAGAGCGAAGGAGCAAGAAAAAAAACCATTCATATATTTATTATATAAAATAATCAAACGACAATCGGTGGCGGTGGAATATGCTGTGGGATGACATGAAGGTTGGCGGCCTGATCCTTTCTAGCCACTTCCTAGCGCCACATTGCTCCGTCCCAATCCGCGTTTCAGAACCGTCAATGTTCTGCACTTGGAAACAATACGCTGCTCGGAAGCGTAGAAATAACAACTTTTTCTACAAGTAGAGACCAACAATTTCCCTCGTTTTCCTTGTTGTTAATTCCAGGGATGGATTGTGGCGGGGGAAGTGTCCCGATGGCAAGTGAAATGACACACAGTCTGACAGGATATCGCAGCGAGCAAGCGCAAGGGCGGTTGTGGGCCCCGAACGTTCCATTTTCCTCATCATGCGCTCCTCCAGCACTAAGGACGAGAGCGATTAACCGGGATGGATACTAACAGCGGTGCCAGTGCGGTGGTGCGGGCAACAGGAGGGGAGATGCCCTTAAGAGGAAGGAAATCGTATTCAAAATACGTTCGATCGCTACATTGTTGACGGGTTTTCTTGTGCAGAAGAGTGTATGATTCGATTTTTAATAATTTTCCATCGTGTGCCTTTATACATTTCCACTGCGTGGAAATATACAACCTCCACTGCGGCAGGACGTGTGTAAAGCGGGCAAGCGAGGCGAGTCGGGGAAGCGGGCGGTAGCGTGGAGAGTTATTATTCCCGATTTCAAATGAAATATCAGGCCACCATCCCTACCAGTCCCAGGACGTCGATGTGGCAATCTTTGCATGGGTTTTCCGTGCTCTGGCGATCTGTGCGGCACTGGGTGGGTGGTGCTGCGGTGGGTGGTTTACAAAAAGGGTTAATTTGTGGGGTTCGATGCGTAACGGCGCAGGGAACGGCGCGGCAAATGCGGGTTGGTTCGGGACACAAAACGAAAAATAAAAACCAACTCATCCAAAACCGAAAGTGTAAGACAGCAGCTCAAACCGAGTCGAAGGATGCCACGAGAAAGCATAGCTCACGCACACTGCCGAGGAGTCGCACAACCACACAGAGGGCGCACTTTTGGACACGCTCCTTCGCCGGCACACATGATGATGGTCGTTTCATGGCTTAAAGCTGGGAGCTGCACATCAAAAGTCGTAATTCGAAATAATAAACATAAAAAGTCACTCTCGCTCGAAGGTGGAGAAGAAGCGTGTGGAAGGGAAGTAACCCTTTCCTGGAAAACGCCACCGGGCCACAGGGGAGCGGCGACACGGAACGAATGTGGATAAAGAACTGAGGAAACCCCGGAAAACAGGGAACGCTTTGACGACCAAAACCATCCACCATTCACTCGCACACGTACGCTTGAGCACACATACGGGGAAGCAGCTCGAACCCAATTAATAACAGAAATTTGAATATATAATTCATGTCAGCCAAAAATTGATGGAAAATTCTGCTGATGCGGAGCGGAGCGGGAATGAATCCTTCATCTTTTTCCACGATCCATTTCTTTTCCGAGCCTGCCCAGGGCGGCTTCGAGAAAAGGATTCTCGCCGGTCGGTTTTCATTCCCCGCAGCAGGAGGAGGAGCGGATGAAAATGGTGCCTTGTTTGGATGATCATAGGGTGGAACGGGATTTAAAAATCTCCTTCCTGACACCCACACCCATCCCAACATCGCTCCTGTGAGTTTTCGGTTGTGTATGGAAAGTGAACAACATGTATGGAATGTGCGTGTTTCGGTTACTCGAACAGCAGGGAAACAAATTTAGGACTAATGTCGAAGTATTCAATACTAATAAATTAATATACAAAGTTTTATTTATATATTTATAAAGTACATCCGTCCTACATCAAATATTACTGGTCGAATTATGCAGCGAGCGCCATGCAACACCTGTCCTAGCAATATGACTCTCCTGGGATCGAATGGGTTCTCGATGTCTCGAACATCTTTGCCGATCTTTGAGCTGCTAATAGTAACGGCTTCTGTTTGCACACGTATTGCAGGAACTAATCAGAGAATACCGATCCATTCGAAACATTATCTGCTCCTAATCGAAGTGTCGCCATCTGCGAATAGGTTTTCCCACTCGGGTAAATGAAATCTACTTTGCATATCAGATGGAGGGACGAAAAACTACCTCCCAGCGCAATCGCATTCACGCACGCCCGAGTGCACAACCGCACGTACAGGTCGTTAAAAAGTGAGTAATGGCACAACTCGGGACGTGGTGCGGGGTTGAAAAGGGCTTGCGACTCGATTTTTGTGCTTTGCTAAAAAAGGCTTCGAGACGTAATGATAATGATTTCCACTCATCAACCCTTTCACCAAAGCCACACACACTCGCGCGCGTTCTCAAAAGGGTGACAGTTCCTGAAGGGCGAGTTGATTCGCAGTCCATGTAGGGCTCGTCGATATCGTCACCGCCGTCTTCGTCGTCGTCGTCGTCGTTGTCGTCATTAGGAGGATTCTAAAATTCATCGACAAACGAACGCTGATCGAACCGAGCGTCCTTTCTTCGTTTCCTTCAATTCACCTCCCCTATCCCCCCGCCAGAGCCACGCAAGAGGGAAAAGGGTTGACACATCGATGTCTGCCTTTTGTCCTCTCTCGAACCTCCCCCAAAGAGCTCGATTTTCTAAAAACTCACTCACGCTTTCCTCGCCGTGCTCACTTCGGTGGCATTAATTTAGGATTTAGATTTATAATTCCTTCTCCTCCATCCGCGTCGCCTCTCCTCTCCCACGAGTGCCTTCCTTCCTTCCTTTCCCGTCCGTCCTGGCCTGCGTACTTTTGGGATGCGGTGCCATCCGAAATGGAAAGATACCGGGGAGACGGCAGTCGGTTCAATTCCCTGCGCTTGTTCCTGCGGTGGAGGGACGGGCGGGGAGGATAAGCACCGAAAGGGTTTACGCTCGGAGGAAACGCTCGTCCCCGTCACTCTTTTCCTTTCCCCCCAACACTTTCCGGCGATGATGAGGATGATGGAATATATTGGTAAATTTGGAAATTTTTCATTTTTCCAAGATGCGGATGCGGGTTTTTGGCTTCTGCGATCGCTCGAGTGTGGTTGTTTTGTGTTGGTGTGTATGTGTGTGTGCTTGCGCAAAATGGTAAAATTTGGCCCAATCGAGGTTCGAGCATAGAGAGGTCGGGTGGTGTGCGGTTTGTCGGATGGAAGTGGTTGATTTGTGAGCTTGATGCCCGAATGGAAGAATCGGACAAGGGAACGGGTTGGGGATAGGGATGACGAGTTTTTCCCGTTCCGTCTTTCGTACGTTTGAGTGTATTTATTGAAGAGCCTCCTCCACTTCGACAGCGCAATAGGACGTTGGAGTCGAGTTTGGAGCACATTTGGCTGATTTTGGCGTTCGCAAAAGGATCGCTTCTTCGGAATCGTCTTCTCTGGCATTGTGCTGCCAGTCGTGTGTTTATGTATGCGACTCGCTCTCAGGGGACGACGACGTTGGCGGCTGTTGTTTTATTACAACTGATTTTTCGCCAGAAGCCAGTCAAGCGTCAGACGACTCGCCGAACCAGAGAAGTTCCAACATCTCCTCACTGACGGTTCGAGCACGGAGAAGACGATTCCTTTTTATTTTTTGTTATGTTGGGGAATGAAAAGGACTTAATTATGTCGCTATTTTTCTATCCCCCCGGTTTGCAAGAACTCAAGCTCATGTGAGAGAATGGGATTAGGGAACGTAAATTAAATATTACAACCGACGCCAAAGCCATAGGAGACAAAACCCGGTGGCGACAGTGATGGTGAAGGACTGTGCTCTAAAAAAGAGCTGCAAACAAAATGACAAAGGGTTACTTGAACGAGAGCACTTCGGGGCAGCCCCGGAGAACCCTTTCTATTCAACATTTTCCATTCCCCTCTCGCGGCAGATTGGTGGAATCAGAAATCAATGACACTGGGATAACAAGCGCGCCCAGCCTCCCTCGCTAGCCGAATTGCCGGAATTTCATTTCTCGAACTTGAGCTTCAATCGATTCCCGTTTCTCCTTCCACTCGATGTTTCATCGCTAAATTTTGCGGCGGAAAATAAAATTTCCCAAGCGGAGACCTCCCATCTTTCATCTCGGGCGAGCGTTGGAGGGTTCGCTGGATGCAATTTTCGCCAAAGCAAATCATGAATTTCCCCAACGAAGATACTTTTCACAAACACAGAATTTATAATTAACAATTTCTCTGTGCTTCGCCTCCGCCTCCCTCCGCCCGGCGCCAGAAGACGAACGTCGTCCTCGAAAAAGAACGTGTCTTGTCGTGGCCTGCGAGCAAGCAGGATGGAATTGGGATTTCTCTTTGGAAAATTTATCTTTGACAAATACACACGTACTACAAAAGACACACAAACATACACATCCACAGTGAGAAGGTCAGGCTATAGGAAGGAGGAGTAGAAGTAGGGTCGGAGCTAATGATAAAAGTTTTCGCTGTAATTATATTGATTAAATATCGAAAATGTTTGATGTTTTGACAGGGTTCGCTACGCTGTCATCGGACTACCGCCCTTTTGCGTCGTGGAGTAACGCTTTCGTTTGCGCGTCCCGTTTCCGTGCCGACGATGGCAGGCTGTTCCGTTTTAATCGCGATAAAACTTGCTCTGGTTTTAATTTTTGATTGATGGATTATTGGAGACCCAATAATGGTGTGGGAAGGGAAGGGACTCGATCGATCTAGGCCGTGGGCGATGCTCCCGATACCCTTGGCTGACAATCGAAGAACAAAAAAACCCGCTTTCTCGAGAAAATCCGAAAAGGCAATCAATGTTTACGATTGACGACACGATTCTAGAACACGGACCCCGACCTTGCCGAGGTCGGGGGCGACCGAAAGATCAAGACGGAGTGCGAGTGAACTTGTGGACCGCGATGTTTTGTTTGTTCGAAAGCATTGCTAATGGAGCTGGAGCAAGTTTGGACACGCGTTGCCTGTTATGCTGGAGTTCCAGTTTTTTCGGGCACGGTCCCACTAACTAACTTCGCCGAATTGGCGGACCAACGCCTATTTGTTTGCTTAAGCGATTAAAACATGAGTGATTCGAGGGAGGCACGAGCATTTTTTCCGTCCCAACCTTCCCTGGAACAGATTTAATATTCACCTGGCAACTGTTCCCTTCCGATGGAAATTCCCCAGTAGGAAATTTGCGTGCTCCTCAGCTAACGTTTAAACTTCCGTCTTGCTGCAAGTCATCACCGCGTCCTTTAAGGTGACTTCCGAGCGAAGAAAAAGCCTATCATCGCCGGAGAGCTCACGCGCAACGAAACTAAGTCGTTACCAACGGGAACGTTTGAGCACAAATCGTGGCGTAAAGAAACACATGGCATTAGTGACGATATTTGCACAAAAATTTTATTGACTTCATTTTTATCTTCTCCTCACGACAGCGTACATATTCGTCCAGACGGGGCTCAATCTAAACGAAAAAAGTAACCGCGTCACTGGGAAGCCATGAAAAACGAGGAAGCGGTTGATGATTATTCGAAATGACAACACCAGAAACGAAAAATCAACTCGAAAAAGAGTTGAACATGGAAGGAGTACGAGAGCTTGTTGCAAAAGTTAGTCCTCCGTCATATTCGGCTGGAAATTCGTTGAAGTGGGGTACCCTGAAAAGCAAATATCATTCCTAACG
>JAOEFI010000003.1:808112-826353 GCA_034621735.1 Anopheles plumbeus | reverse complement strand
GCTTTTTTGATGAATGAATCCTTTTCGGTCCGTTTCCGACCGATTCCACCACCACTATTTTCTTGTGATCCTTCGGATCTGGAAAACAAAAGATGCCAACATTCGGAACGAGAAGTGGAATGCCTTGCGGGGCAATTGCTGCTGATATCCATACGTGACGATTGAAGATGTGTGTTCGTTTTTTTACATAGACCACTCACACCACTCTCAAACAAACACATGGGTTTTTTCATTTAAAAAATAGCTAAATTTATTGTAGAACATATATGAAACGATTTCATATTTCCCCGCGCATTTCTCCAACATCCGCTGTTGTTCCATCCGCTCCGCATGCTAAGAGAATCCTCAAACCCTTTCAATGCACACTCACTGACACACGCACACGAACTCAAATATCCATAGATAGAACCTGCCACTAGCTTCCGGAACGTGATCGAATGCTGGAGGTTCCACTGTAGCCCTTCAACCCCGACCCCGGTAGCAGTGTACCTAGGAGAGGAAAATGATTTTTCTGTTGTTTCTCGCTTCGATACCGTGACCCGTCTGCAACACAATGACTCCCAAAAAGAGCCCCACAATCAGAATGCGACGAAGAGATGGATTATTTCATTCGCTCGAGGAGCTAATAAGAAACGGATGGCGGTTACTGGGGTGCGGTGGGCGGAAGGAGTTTTTCTCTACCTTTCTCGTCCTAATGTGATGTCAAGCGGTTGGTGGAGGGAAAAAGAAGGGGTGGGGGGGCAAAACACGGTCAAATATAATAATACATTTATGAATTGAGCAAAAATAGGAAAAACCTTTCGATTCTAAAGCAAGTGCGTGCGGAGGGCAGGCGGGCGAACCTAGTGGATGCTGAGGAGGGGAAGATTGTACATATTTCATACATTTTTGGTACACATTACGATACGATGACCATTCGAAAAATGCAAAATTACCGGTGCGGGGGATTTCGCCGAACCTTTTCCGGGAGCAACGCATGATGAGCAGGGAGTTTTCCCGAAAGTAGCAATCTCTTGCGCTTCCTTCAACGAAGGCCGAGAGGTTGTTTAATTATTTTCATCCCATAAAAAATGAACAATAAATACACTTCGCAGAGGTGGAGAAATTAAACACACACGGAAAAAATACCTCGAAATAAAAGTAATGTTATAACATTGCCGGTATAGCCTCGGAGCGTGCCAATCGGGGAACGATGATGGGGAAATTTATAACGTTAAAATATTTATCGAAGTATTGTTGCCGTTGTGTTACGGCTTCCAGGCCGACAGGGAACGGGGAAGAAAAGTTCCATTCCGGTTTTCGTCCCTCTGTGGTCAGAACATGTTGAACTATTTCTCGAGTACGAATGAAATTTTAATTCCTAGACTTCAATTTACGAACGAACTGAATGGAAAAACAAACTAGACGCACTTTGCCTTCCACCCGTGGCCCATCATAATCGAGGCGATTACGTTAACATAAAAAGAACACTACGGGCCTGTTCAGGGATGCTGGCGCCTTCGCCGCGAAAGGACACGGAGTTGGAGGAATTTCATATTTTATTTATTTTCATTAAAAAGCCATAACAAGCACAAACAACGATCCCCAGTGCAACAAAAGAACGCGATCGGGGCCGGGCTTTTTTCGGCAAACTCCCCAAATCGAAAAGGGTTGTGTCCGGAGTCGGTTCTTGTTCTGGTGTTTTAGTGGTCAGCTTGTTTTTTCGGGGTCTCTTCCTTTTTTTGTTGTTTTGTTCCCAACCCCGAAGGGTTCCGGATCGGTTCCGCAGTTGGCGAGCGAAATGTGGACTCCCGAGTCGGTCGGTTTCTCGATCGTTAATTGTAATTTGTTTTAAATAATTTTAATAATTCACGCAACCGGAAAGGTCCGATACGTCCTGAGCAACGGATTATATCTCGTAGTAGCAGTGGGGATTGTCTACTCGGTTTTGGGCCCTCCCGGAGTCCTTTCTTCCCGTCCCGCCTGAAATGATGAATCGTTTTTTTTCCTTCTGGTGAAAACAAGGGTGGCCAGGGTTGGAGGATAAATTATGAGACCCTCGACGGAGGAAATACATTGAACAAAAGGATAAAATAAAAGCCGGGAAAAATGCGCCACAAATATCCTTCTCGGACGGAAACCCCGGGAAGAGTGGCCCTCGCAGAGCGATGAATGTCCTGTTGGTAAGGGTGCGGGGGATTTTGAGGCATGTAACTCCATCCACCAGCATCAGCAGTACAACAAAATGGCTTCATTATTTTATTACTGCGGCAGTTCGAATTTTTTGTTCCTTTATTCTTCGTTTAATACAAAATAGAAAAACAGAAAGAAACGTGTTATGCTCGAAAGAATGGAAAAGCTTCGACCACTGAGGGAGTTTGTTTTTAGCCGGTGAGTATGAGATTATGGTTACTAGAATTACATCGATCGTGGGGCTTCACTCGAGAGCTTTCCCAGTGGTTTCGTACACATCATCCGCAGGTTCTCAAAGGTAGCGGAAATCTGTTGCACGATAATACACTACCGATGGTGAGCAGTTTTTCCTAAACACTCCATTCTAAACCCGGCAGACACTGCCCAAGCAAACGCACTGAGGCTCTCATCTACAAAGGGATTTATGTGCTGTGTGTTCCTTCCTTCCCTTTCAAAGCCGACTGCCAAGTCCTCGCAATACCCGAATCACAAGTGAAATCAGAACGATCCAACGACAAAGGAAGCGAAAAATCCGAAGATTATTAACCTTCTCGGCTTGTTTACATCGAAATAAAAGCATCCTTGTGACAGCCAACAGCAAAAAGTGTCATGGCAATTGAAGGACGCTCCGTCGCCGGGCGGATAACATCCGTCCTGGTGTAATACGATCCGACAAAATCCACATCCCTCTGGGCACTGGTCGAATGTGGTCGTGGCGGAGTAGGATCGAAAAATCCTGGCAGCCAAAAACTATCCAGACAAACGGAAACACTAACTAACTGGTTCGACGAGTCTGTGTGGAGTCGTGTCGCAGGGCGGTGGAAGACGTAGAGTGTCCTTCGTTCGGATCCATTGAATGAGATAAAAAGAAGAATGACGTCTGATGGAATCGTATCTACTTGTTCTCTCACTCCTTTCCCCGAAGCCTTTGTTAGTCCAAGTGTTGAACGTAGTCGCCCTTGGCATGAGACTTTGGTATCGGATAGTAGGAGCGTCTCTCGGACAATCGACAAAGATAGTCTACGTTCGACTTCAATCTCGAACAAAAGTCATCACAAACGGCGGCTGCTCAACTTTGCGTTCCCTGGGTGGCGTTTTTTCTTTTTCTCTCCCAGTGTGAATCCTTTTGATTGCAAATATTTACAACAATAATATTACAGATGGACTTTATGAGAGGTGTGATTGTTTTTGCGTCTTGTTTCAACGCCCAACGGAGGGGCGTTGTTCCAGGGGGTGGGGATGGCAGTCAACTGGTTATGATGTCGCTTCGTATGCAAACACGCTCTCCGCAATCGCATCCTGCCTTAGGACAGGTCCGCTTGGATAGCATCAATAAGACGAACTCGATGCAACCGGCCCTGGGTCGTGGGTGTGGTATAATGTCCTTCCGGGAGGGGTTTGAGTAGTGACCAGCATGCTGGTGCGTGATTGGAAACAAATGAAACGAACACTCTGGCGGATCGCCCCGGATAAGCCCGGTGAGTATGGGAACGAAGTGTTCCCACAAAGTCCTTTCAGCTCCCCCATCATCGACACGGACAGACAAACCCTTTCGAGTCTGCAAATGATGCCTTGCGGTGTGGGTTTTTCGGGTAACAAGATCTGGTCAAGATGGGGATGGACAGTTTGTGTCGTTTCGATTTCCAACCCCACCCGCCGCTGCTGGTCATGCTTGACCAACCCAACACTCTAAGGGAGGGTGGGGGGACGACCGAACCGTTCGAAAATGCTGCCAAAAGTAAACTTCTAATAAATATTGTTTCACTTTTTGGTTTCTTCTGTTTGCGATTTGTTCAAATATTGAATTTATATCGCATTATGTGGCCCCGAATTGAGATGTTTGGAAGCACGACGAGCACTGCTTTGAGGTGGGTAGAAGCGAACTGAGAGGGACTGAGAGTTTCGGCAAATGTATACCTATTTGTTGGGCTACTACACAGCACTGTGCGTCTGATCGATTACGTGTGTGACAGAAGAAGGACCTGGAGCTCGATTTTACTGTAGCTCAGCAGATGTGAATTCCTGGTTATGGACAGCTCAGTTCAAAACCGCCACTGTCAGTACTACTACATCGCCGATTGATTGCAGGCTGCATCCGCTACGTGTTTACGAGGGGCAGTTCTTTGAGAGTTTAATCTCCTGGCGACAGAAACGTACACCTATAAAATCTGATCTCAAATCTCCGGCTCCGAAATACCCAGCCCAAGACGAAAGAGAGTGCATGGCGAGTGAATCTGACGTACTACGAGTACTTCATGCCCTACTCATGGCCCCTCAATCGTAACGGCTTCCCGAACCCGTTAACGATAGTTTCGAAGAGACGAAGTGTCCCTCTAGCCTCCTGCCTGTTGGACGTTCAACTGCGTGAAAATGTGGCGAAATCACTGCCGTTTTCCCATACTGTCGTTTTTCCTGAACCGATGTCAACCGATCGATCCCAAGGCAACATTGCCACCGCCTTCGAGAACTCGGCAAGGGCAATAAAAACAATAATAATATGTAAAACAGCTATAAATTATAGACGAGAGGACGGCTCCGGCTTTCCGTGTCTCCCACTCTCTGTCTCCTTTTCTCTAAAAATACGCCACACCAAGACCGATCGCGATCGCAGACGGGTGGCGACATGGGTTTTCCTTTGCACGATTGGGCGCACGCAAGGCGACTCAACAAACGTTGCATTTGTTAACCGTGTGGGTCGAATTAGGTCCGACTACTTTCACCCGCGACGTGGCTTATTAGTTGACTTTTCCTCCCACAAACACTCATACATACACTCACACATAATACCGGCGGGTTAGAAGAGAACGAATGATCCGAGTTCAAATCGCACTCTTTCGCCCTTCGACTGCTTCGCACGCGCCGTCTCAGATGAAGACACGGAAAGAATAGTTTCAATGCACTAGAACCAGGACGCTGGGTGTGTGTGCTGTTCTGTTTCTTCTGTTTCGGAATCGTGGTTCAGAAATAAATCGCTACACTGTGGCCGATCGTCCCGAAAGACGGTATGAAGAAAGAGTTGTGGACCCGGACCAGATTCCGCCCATTACCTCGCGCAAAAAAGATCTTATACTAGAGACTAAGTGAAGACTATTTTCGAAATTGCATCACTGAGCCATTCTTCTCCCACAGGGTGCCAAGAAAATCTGGACGTGGCCTACCGCGAAGCGATCCTCGATCGGTCGCAGGGATTGAGCAAATCGAGCTCCGGTAAAGCACCAAAGATGGTTTCAGGAATTCCCCGAAGGTGGTCTCAGAACGAAAGGCAATTTGTTCCACCGAGGAAGCCGCCGCTCCCTCGGGAAAGGCGGAAAGGTGACATTCCTTCACAACCACAATCGCTTGCTCTGGTGGGACGCGCGCGTTAAGTGGCGGTTGTTCCTCGCGCCTGAAATGTGGGAAAAGAAATTTGTCGCTGCGAGGTAGTAGATCATTTCTGGACGCAGGACGCTGCAAGGAAGGTGGCCTCCAATATTGATACAGTGTGGTGAGCTGTACGTTTTCGGCGTTTCTTTGCGGGAATTCCCCCGAGTGTGGGGACGGTGGAAAACAACGCACTTCCGCGCGCGTTGCGGCGTGAAAAGGTGATTCATGGGCGATGGATGGTGATTTATTTGGAGTGTCACTTCCACGCACGGTAACGCGAAGAAAGTTCGTCCGTGTTTGCGTCCGAGACAAAGCCGCGCCATCGATCCGCACACGCATTTGCTGTTGACGTGTTTGGGGTTTTGAGCTACTTTTGGTCTCTACCGCACGGGGCCATTACTCTAGTTTCGCGTCTTTCGCTCGTACACTCCATACTTCATTTGTGATCTGTTCGATTCTTCACCACGGACACAACCGAACGCCGTCCCGTGTTCGCGTTCGAGGATGAATTCCTCGATTCCCTTCGCTCGAGTGCGGTTGATATTTTCGAGAGATGGGATTAAAGATTGATTTATGCTTCGCCATGCTACGCCAGGCGCCGAAGAAGCAGGGGGTGAGTTGAAGCGAACACGTGGAAAGTGCCGGTGCGGACTAATGCGGGACCAAAACCGACGGAGACAAAACGCGCGCGTGAAGTGTCAAACGGAATAGAGACAGTGCCGGCGGTGCGCTAACGTTTGTTTTGCGTTTGTTTTTGCTCCAACAAAGTAACGTGTGTAGGTGGTGTTGAATGTGCCAGACCATCGATTCGGAAAAGCCGATCCGATAGACACACTTAGCGTTTTTCCGCCGTAAATAAACCATGGCCCGAGATCTCCATCTGTTCCACGTCGTTGCGGTTTTGTTGGCGGTCGCGAAGGGATTGTTTTCTGAACTTCACCTCCCTCGTCCATCTTCTCCTTCAGGATCAGGATTGTTTCGACCGAGTCTGGGGAGGCATCTAACAAATGGGGGCTCATTTTTATTTGTATTCGAGGGGTGCTACTGAAAATTTGTTCAATATATCCACGCCCCAAAATAGGCTACATATCTGTGGACGCGTTTGTGGTAATTTTATAGTGAAGTGGTGAAACAATTCCCATAGGGAGTTCATGTCTACTCGGAAGCTACTATGCGTTTTACACGCGCCCAGTTTATTTTCTGTACAATAATCTTACATACAATAAACCCATAAAACATTGGGTTGAAATAATTGAAACTTATTCAAGCCATGCCCATGTTTGAGTATTGTAAGAGAATTTTATGTCATCCTAATTGTCCTTCTGGTTCAACGTAGCGCATTCTGTTTGTTATCACTCTCAGTTGAACAGTACAACCGATACGAGACATTCGATTTTACAGCGGGTTTAGTTTCAAGATTAGTTTTCCTACTAGCGATTTCCGTGTTTGGTGTATTCTGATTCTCGAAACGATCCTCCATTGTCTGGGATCGCATGTGAGTAGCCGACCGTTCGTTTTGTTTCACTTCACTTTTAATTGTTGTTCCGATGCACTAATTTTGAACTCGCGCGTTTCAATGTGCGGAACGAAGGAAAAGTGCATGCTTGAACCCCATCGTCGACGTCGGGAAGGGTTGGCAGATTTTTCCTCGCTGCATGACGAGCCATGTGTGTGTGGTTCTGTGATACAACGGGCAAAAAAGAGTACTGTGCAGAGCCGACTGGAGGTGCATGCTTAATGTACCGAAAAAGGTGCTACCGAAGCCGAAACGGAACGAACTCCAACCGTTGGAACAAACAACCGCGTGTTAAGTGCGTTCAGCGTGCCTATGTCAGTTGGCATGTTCAGTTCTGTTTGCATCTTGAATATCGGGTCGAGGATAGGCGGGCAGTATGGGTAGATCAGGTTCGTGCTCTGGAATTAATGTGATTTTTGAACCCATTTCTTGTGCTTTACTTTTTTCTTGTAGAATCGCGATCGCAACGAAAACAGATGCCTGCAACAATCAAACACCATATGCCGCCGCGAATCGAATGCAAGTGTCTCTGTTTCTGTTTCTTGTGAAAATTGTGATACACGGTCCTGGGAATCCTCCCCCCGCCACGATTCCGTGCTACAACTTCCCAGGAACTAGCTGCATCTGCGGCACGGCAAAGTCAAAAGGAGCAATGGTTTAAGATTCCAGTGCCGTTCTTTGCACATATTGATTAATTGCAACCGATTTGGACGATTTATGTGGGAGCCTGTTTGCCAAAAGGCCCCGACGGAGCCGATTTTGGTGACGCATGGCCGATCACGTGGTGCATCCGAAGAAGCCTCCCGATCTTCACTCGAACGTGTTCCCGCAGAAAGGTTCGCATGATCATTTGCATATGCAACCACAATCGATGGCACACGGGCTCAGGCTGTTCCATTTTCCCGAAGTAGTACCGCTTGGCTTCCGGTCGCCGGAGCACACGTTGCCGGGGGGGTTAGAGGGCATTCAAAAGGGGTGGAGCATTTTGTTTGGTTGCGCCGAAATTAAACCATTGCATGTGCTTTATTGCAGTTTTATTTCAAATACTGTTCCGAGAGTTTTATCGTCCCTACGGCCCTAAATGTTCGAGGTCCTTGCGGGGCGGTTTAGCAAATGTTGGTAATTTCTTTCGGTGTTATTTTTTCGCTTGCACCACTTTTGCTGCTTTTTTTGGGTTCCTTTTTTCATTTTTATGTTCCACGAAATTTTCTACCTAACCGAGGCGAGTTTTATGCCTCTTGCGAGATCTTTATGAGATATGGAGTTTGTTTTAATTAAGAATTTACAGAAATTCCCGTCCCGCCGCAACCCGATCACGCTCGTTACCAGTTTAACGGCCAGAATTCGATCCGTGGTAGGGTTTTTGGCTTCCGATGCACGAACAGGAACTAATCACCACGGAAAGGGATAATGGAACAGAGGCCTGCTGTTCGCTGTGCTGTTGCTATTTCGGGGCTTAACGGGCCTCCGAATGCTTGATGCATCGTTCGAACCTCCGTCTTAAAACGCAATGTGGAACAAGGGAAATGAAAACGAAATTTCACTAGCAGATAAACAGTCCTCAGAATGTATCATGCACCAAATTAGGCGCGTTTTCCGCAGTTGAAAAAGGTGGAAAGGAAATGTGTTGGCTCTTTTTCCGGAAAAATAAAACTTTTTCCTTCGCGCTCGTTTCTGGTTCGATGGCATCGAGAATGAAGCCCGCGGTTGCGCAACGAGTGGGAGCTCCGAGTACGGTGGAATTACTGCTGTTAATTACTTTTTCCACTGCATTTCGCCATCGATTGTATGCACCATGTTATGTTTAGTGTAAATGAAAACGCAAGTAACCCTGTTAGAGTGTTGATTTCGCTGGAACTTGGAACCACCTTAGTTCCACCATAGAAGGAACATTATTCGTTGTTCTTTTAATTTTTAATTTCCAAGACAACCAAATAATCTTTCTAAAAAAATGTTCTCTTGGTCGTCGATACATTGCGTATTTTATTATAATTCTTGTGTTTCGACTCATGACAAATCGAACGACTTTTTCCTTCCATGATGCAATTCCTCCAGCCAGCTAGTTGCATTGCAGTACAATCTGCGTTCGTGGCAAAAAGCATCAAATGTCTCTCTACTGTTGCCTTTTTTTGTGATTCTCTCTCAAGATTCATTAAAAAGCATACATGACTATGGTGAAATAGCGAGCCAACATACAACATGGACAGCGGGGAAAACAGAATCCCAATCCTATGCATAAAATGTGCACCACTGAATCAGCTAATTTTCTCCTTCCGCTGATTTCATTCTGCATTGTGCATTGAAAAATTATGATGAAGAGTAGTGGAGAAATGCAGGAAGAAAAAATGCACAAGGACCCAAAATCTTTATGGACATTTCGTTAAATGGCTTGGATAAGGGATATAAATATCACATTTGAAAACGCGCTTGGCTGAGCAGTAGTTTTTCAGCATTTCCTTTCTATCTCTTTCGCAGATGCTTCTGTAACTGTGGAATGTGTCCCCGAAGTGCCTGGGAAGAATAGTCACTTGGGAGGACCGCATGTTGAGTGTGTATGTGTGCATGTGTTGGGGTTGGGAAGATTTTAGTTTTTGCCTTCGGTGCATTTTTCCAGCGTTAACGTTGCATCTGCCAGTAAAACATTAGATGTCTGGGAGCTCTGTGGAAAATTTTGGAATTTACTTCGGGAAACGGAAACGCCAAAAGAAGGGAAAAATGACAACGATTTGAGCAACGATGCACACATACTCAACGCTGCAATTTCATTCATTAATGATGTTAAAAATGCTCCATCCTGTAGGAAAAGAATGAAGCCAGTAGCGAACTGGGACTAGCAAGTGGCAACTCATAACAGCTAAACAGTAATGAAAACAAAAAAAATCTGGAATATGATGTGTTTCCCTCCTACTCTTAGAGCCTAATTCTTCTGTATTCGCACTTTCACTCCATGAAATGCAAGTAAAGCGTGAAGATCGCTCGCATGAACATCACATGGTAACTCCTTGGTACATGCGTTTTTTCATGGGTAAAGTTGTGGATATGGGTTTTTTGTTTTTTCTGCAACCATCATTCGCGCTCCTTGCTGTGTTTAGCCTTCCAACGGAGTTTTTGTTTTTCACAATCACACTCTTCCACGCGACCGCAGAAATGTTTTGTGCAAAAAATGTGCAAACACTGCTTCTTCGCCCGCGAACTGCAGGAAACTGCACACGCATGGACGTTATTTATGCACTCAGCGTTTTCTGTGTTTGTAAAACGTAGGAATCTGGCCGGACAACACCCTGCACCCCGTGCGCACGGTGAAAAATCTTCGCACGAGCTTGTGTGAAACTCCGCGCGAGCTAACCTCCCCGCCGAACGGCAAAGCGCAGCATAAATCATAAATTTGGCTTATAAATCATTGGGTAAAGTAGATCCTAGGGGTCGGCCTGACGATGGCCGGGGAGAGGGAGGGGGCGAAAATCAGTGGAAAAACTAACGCCACTTGTTCGCGTCCGGTGGTTTCTAGTGACGCTCGTGGAAAACTGGAGATACACTGGAATGCGTACGCAGCCAGTTTTCCACTTTTGACACGCACATGTTTCCGTTACATGTGGTCGCGGGCTAGGACTGGTTGAACCGCGAAGCCAAAGGGTCACACAGAAAGATGACCTGCCGTACGCCTTGCCGCACCATCGGCTAGCAGTGTGAAGAAGTTCTCCTTTACCACTCGCAGATCGAGTGTCTCTTGCTTGATAAACGATCGCCATGTGGCCTTTTCCCCTTCGGAGGTGAATTAATGTTCCTTAATTGGGTGATCTTTCACCGCCGAAAAGAATGAAGAAAATCGGAAGAGTGTTACACCAAGCTTGAAGAAGTTTATTGCTTCCTACAGTAGGATGAATCATTCCCATTTTAGCGCCAATCAGCTGAGACCAGCAAACCCGATTAATACAATTTAAATCGTGCTCGACGACGCAAAGGATTGGAATTTTCCAGTCGTTCAAACTTCACCAGAACGGTTTTTGATAAAAATCAAACCAAACGTACTGCAAACTCCAACGTAATAAATCAACTAGCATGCAATTGAACACTTTTCCTTCCCTGGTTGGTGTGCTCTCAATGACATGTGTGTAATGGCATTGGCGAAGGTACAGTCCTGGCCGTCGGAGGCACTCGAAGGCACGATCTACGAAAGGGGTTCCCTTGAAGCTCCACGGCCCATTCCAAAGCTGATAATTTATTCCACCTCGTCAACCCGAAGGCGGCATACAGGTGCAGGCGGGGGGTGGTAGCATTATTTGTTAATCACTCACGTGATTCTATCTGGCTAGGGTGGGGGGACCCACAAGAAAGTTTTTCGGTTTCCTACCATCAAGCAAATCACAAACGATTTTCTTGTGGCCGCCCTCGCGTGTCCTCGCGGAGGACGAGGGAAACCTCGTACCTCGAGGAACACCGCAACGCATTCTGACAAAACGCACCAACAAAGGATACACGTATTCACCGATATGCGCCAATGACGGTACCATTTAATCGAAGTCAAATGTCAACGACGCTCGGAGGAAGACGTTTGCGTCGTTTGATCCAATTCTTAAGCGGATGGGCCAGTGGTAGTGGAAAGAAAAACCAAATCAAACACTCCATCGCGGGGAAGGGACGAACGCGTGGCGAATGGATGCGGCCAGCAGTAGCATTTGCACCCTTTATTTCTGGCGTGCCCTTCCGCCATAGTTGGGCCTAGGGGCGGGAAAATACACCGAAAAACATTTGCATATAAATTTCAACTTTCCTCTGATAAGAACTTTTTATTTTTATTACCTTTCATTTCTCCCACCGACATCGCGGCGGCTTCGCAGCGGTGGGCCTCGAGCCCAGGCATAGTAGTTGACGTGGGTTTGACGGAGAATAGGCGACGAGAAGTGTGGGCCGGGGGGTCGATGGGGGGAGGCACGGCAGACTTAGAGGAAACGAACGCGTGAACAAGGAGTTTCGATTCGATTCGGTTTTATAATTTGTTTTTGGGCCTGCTGGTTGGGTCCTTCGGGGCGGAGTGGAATGGGCGAACAAACTACAAATGATATTTTATCAATAAAAACATTTTCACCCGTCCACCCCCCCACCCCCCCACCCCCCCTGCTCGGTGGGGTTGAAGGAACCCCCTAAAAAGCTACATTCGACGGTCGAATGCTACAACCCAGCACGATTGAGTTTTTTAATTCGATCAAATGCTAATGTTGTGTCATTCGTGCGGAATCGTGCATCGGGCATTTTCAGGGAAAACGGCGGAAACTTTCATCGAGTCATCCATTAACAACAGAACGCAGCTGCGGATTGCGGATTTACACCAACTCGGCGGAAAAACAGTGGCTCACTGCGGGAATGACGACGTCGCGCCGACCTCCTCCTGCAAATGGAAACAAATCGAAAACAATCCCAAAACCTCGAAACGATCGAATGTTCGTACCCCCGTTAGGGTGGTAATGAATGCGACACAAGTTTCGCCCGTGGAGAGAAGGAGAAAAACAAAGAGCGAGAAGGAGCGTTAGAGATTCCTTGAAAGTCGGAAAAACGGGCGCAAAAGTGACATTGCTCCGACGCCGTGTATATGAAGGAACTGCAGGGTGTAGGAGGGTTGTTTGATTATATGGTTAACTTGTACAGTTTTTCTGCCGTATGCTCAGGCATGTGATACTCCTCCCCGGCAGCCAGCCCACACCAACGCTCCCTCCCCGTGACGCCCATCTCGCCCAAGGGTGCACGGTGGAACGATTCGAACGAATTCGAACAGCGCCCGCGAATGGCATCCACTTCATGGAGGCGAAGTAACGGCACTAATGCTATAAATATACTGAAAGTATGTTTTGTTTTGACACTTACGAAATTTCGACTATTTTACCCCCACTTCTGGAGGGTCTTCTCCTCCCCCATCAAGCTCATCAGCACCCGCCAAAGCCGGACTTGTTATGCATTGCGATGAGTTTGGTTTTTTGCATTTCGTAATTCTGAAGTGCACCCAAGCTGTATCCAAGGAAACGCAGTCAAAGGCGAAGAGAGAGAGAGATAGAGAGAGTGAGAGATAAAGATTGAAGAAGACACAGAGAGAAAGAGACCGATAGAGCGAAGAAAAGAGAAGGTGGGAGTATCGAAGACAGTCGTCTTTCAGACAGGAAAGAAAACCTACTGGTGGTGTAGGGTTTTCCAGTGCAAGTGAAATCCGGATCGAGCTCATTTCTGTTGCCGTACGCCCACGGATTCGGAATCGTTGCTTGAGCACTTGGTCTTTTCATGCCGCCAACCGTTTTCCTTCTTCAAATATGCTCCTTGACAGATCTTGCGTGGAGTGGAGAAAATTGTTGGAGAAGTTCCAAGTTTTCTCCATTCTTCAACTCGTAAAATCGAACATCATTCAAAGAATGCGGCAGACTGTAGATATATTTATCTAAAAACAAATATCTTGATATCGCACAATTTAAGAGGCAGTGGAACTTACTTTTTTCAACAACTGCATTAGGGTTTCTGTAAAATACCGACGCCAAAGACCGAATTATTTAAAAAACGACTCCAAGAACCGAGCAAGCCATCTTGGTTTCCTTCCCGATGTAGATTCGAATTAGCAGCTTTGGTGAAATTTATTGTTTACATATTGTTTTGTCATTACTGCATAATTCATGCAGCTATACCACGGACTGGGATGGCTGGCGGCGGTTGTTGTCGTTGTTCAACAAAATGAGCATATTGCCAATTCCCGAGCCCCTGCGTCAGGCGGGTTGCCGCGTTCCGCCATCGCACGATCGATTTCTGGTTCAGGGCTGCAGCGAAACAAAAGACGAAGACGATACGATGTGGTGCGATGGTGGTGTCGTGTAGTTCATTTCTCACTTTCATTCCGCAGTGCCGGAGATGCAGCAGATCGGGGTCATCCTTGCGAAATTTGGGAAGGAGCGGTTGCCGAATGGGAACAGGCAGACAACCAAATTGGTACAAAGAACCGATGCTCGTGTTGTTCCACCGTGTAGTACACCACTTCCCAGCTCGAACCTATTTAAGAACCGGATGACTATCCGTGAGAGGACACAACCGACCAACCCTCCTTCACCATGTCGAAAGGATTGCCATTGTTCAGCGCGATGCTCGTGTCGATGCGATCGATAAAAAAGGGCCAAGAGAAGCAAAGAGTAGTTTACTGCAGTGGAATGGATTGAATTTGTTGTGTATTGAATTTTTAAATAACCCTAACCACCGAATCGGGAGAAAGTACTAGAAAACCAAACTAGAACCGACGAAAACAAGTCGCCTTTCGATTTGTGTAAATTAGTCTCGTCCGGTTGGCACACCGTGCCACTGTTTTCCCATCTTTCCCTCTTTGTAGAAGTTCGTCCACGAGCCACGAAGGAAGAGTTCCAAATTGAAGAATGAACGGGGAAGAAAGCCGTCCTCTTCTTCGGCTTCGACGAAGCCGAGTCAGAGTTTCCCTTGTTGCAGCAAATTCTTCAACGGAAGGGTGGAAATTTACATGCTAATGGTACCTTTACCAAGATTTCCTCGCACAAAGGCACGAGAACCTGCTTCGCTACACGAGTGCTAGCGAGTGCTTGTTAGCAGAAAGCAAGTCTGCTGGTGTTCGTGTTCGGTTGCACCGAGTGAAAATGTACCTACCATGCGGCCACCGTCGAGATAATTTAATGAAATAAAAAAGGCACAAACACTGCAGGTTTCTCCTCCCTGCAGTATTGGGAGCGTTAAGTTTCTTCCTACCATGCATGAACACTGGCACGCCTCGAAAGCCACCAGATGCCACGAATTTAATTGGGGAAAATGGAAACACTAACAGATGGAGGCGCCCGGTGGGAGTTGAGAACAGCCACCCATTGCCTTCCGCCAACCATTTACCCTCCGCGTGGAAACGCGTTCAATAAATGTCGTAAATAAACGATTATTACTCCACGCCAAGAACGGCCCTGTATCGTGTGTCGAATTCCTGGCGAATCAATCGACCCGTGCGGCTCATTATAATTCTGCCATAAACCTGCCTCCTCACTCGCTCTACGCCTTGTGGTGTGTGTTGATTGTTAAATTTGACCGCAACCACAAAATCGCCTCCTTCCTGGGGTGTCGAAAGGAGCCGGAAAAGATGGAAGCTGAAATCCATCCTAGCAGGTATAAAATTCTTCAAATATTTCCGTTCCACAATGTCGGGTTATGCGAAAAAAAAAGGATATCTACGCCACCCCAATTTCGACACCTTCCGGTGCTGCTTTGATTTTCTCCCCAGCGGAGTATCTGGTACTTTTTTCGTTCCTAACCTTAAACTGTTCTCCCGTACCGAACTTGTTTTCATGACTTTTTATAGATCAATTTCGGATTTTACACGCTCAGGAACGTGTTTTCCTTGCTTTCGGGTGGGATCAGG
The DNA here is from genome assembly GCA_034621735.1 of Anopheles plumbeus. Taxonomy (NCBI): domain Eukaryota; kingdom Metazoa; phylum Arthropoda; class Insecta; order Diptera; family Culicidae; genus Anopheles; species Anopheles plumbeus. Next base: position 810,910 of record JAOEFI010000003.1, on the reverse strand, counting down.
GCGCAGCGAATCGATTCTTTTGGGGCTTGCTGCAGATCGAAGAAACGAAACAAACCCATGTTCGGTTCGACTGCGAAAACTTTCGCCCGAGACGCCAACAGGCATGGCTTGATGATGGGAAAATAAACAGCTTATGAAGTTATTACCACGTGTTTCTCACTCCGTCGGCAATAGGGGGTTTCTTTTTCATTTCCCCCCGTATTTATGACCGCTTTACGGTCCCAAACAGAGCTCCAAATCCATCAAACTGAACCGTGGGCAAACAAGCCCGTAAACAAGATAATAACTTATTGACAAACCATCGTCGGTTTGCGAGCGTGATAGACCGAAGAAAAACCGTGGGAAACTGTTTTTCCGGAGTCCCTTCTGCGCCTATCAAAATACAAAAAAAAATACAATCCGTTCAACATCGAACGAGAAAGCGAAAGGAGGAAATTGGATATTGTTTATTTTCCTTCCTCCGTTTCCCGAAAACGGCGACCAAAAGGTAGGTAGTGAAAGGAAATGGCGGAGGATTTCCATGGTCAACCTTCGGGGCGTGAAAATCGCTCCATAGTCAACAAATCAACCAGAAAATTCGCTATCGGACCCTTTCCTTAGAGGCATGGTGCTGGCAAATTCAAATTTTTTCTTGAATCCTTTTTCCGAACCCGTTACACGTGGAAATTCAGTAAATGCTTCGCATTTTTTGTGCTGTTTTTCGGTTAGTATGAACGGTATGGAGAAGAAAAGAAAAACGGGATGTGGTAGGAAGCATTTGGCAGAACAGTGATACCAACAGGTCAGAGGCAAAACTCCTAGTAGGATGTTTTTCCAAGAATGAAGCCGGAGATGCAAATGCAAATGATGTATCTAAGAGTGTCCTTGTTGGTCAAGCCATCATACCCTATCAAACCCCGGGGAACGCAGAAAGAAGAATAAAAACGATAACAACGGAAGATGAAGAAAATGCTTTCCATATTCTCCTCCTTCTAGGTCCCAGCAGCAGCCTTTGATCCTTCGACCGGAAAATAAGGCGATAAATCACCCCAAAACCTTCGACACCGAAAGATTTCTCAGATCGTTCTCAAGCAGGATACCTCGAGCGTGGACAAGGGTAGGAAAAATGAATTGGAACGCAAGGGAAAGGCGCTGGCAGCCATTCCCTTTGGGTAAACAAACCCTCCCTGGGAGACGGAGGCCATAAGAGGCCGGTCAAAGGAGAACTTTTCCGGTCAAACTCCCATCACCTTCGGGATGGCCTTTTGCTTTGCCTCAAAAAGCAATAGTAAGGGAGGAATCTTGGGTTGGTCGATAAGTGGATTTACGAGTGTATCTTACTAATTCCTCAAGTGGCCACCAACGCCCTCCTTCTTCTTCATTAGGCCCGGTCGAGGTTGAGTGAAAGTGTGACAAGAGGGATACATCATTCCTTCATGCCACCCGTTCCACTCTCCTTCTCTATCTTTTCCTCTCTCAACTCTCAACTTCCGATCGGAAAGCGAGAATCAACAAGCGATTTTTATCGACTCGGTTGTTTAGCCCTTGGGTGCGTGCCTGCGTGCGTGTATTCGGGCGGTATTTCTTTTTTACCCACAAATTTTCCCGGAATAGGGAGGCGGGCAACTTCTTATCACACTTGGCAGAGAAGGAGAAAAAAAGTTTTCCCGCCCCCTCGTAGAGGTAAAGCAGAAGCAACCAAGGCGATGCTATGACACGAAAACATTCGATTCACAAGATTCGATTTGCCACAATGAAGAGATTACTTGAAATTAGGTGCGCAGGGGTGGGACGGCATGTTTGTGCAACGGATTCACGTTCGCCAGGAAGTAACTGAACACGAGCGAAAGGAAGTAAGTTGTTATGACACGGACAAACGACATTCATTGAAGGGTGTGCGTTGCAATCTTTTTTTACCATTTTTTTCGTCGTCGTCGACGACGAGTCGACGGGAAATCTAGTGGGGGTTGAGAGGAATGAGAATCTGCCCACTTCGGAAACAGGAATAACGGGCAAACGTCAATCGGTCCTGTTCGAAAAGTTGAGTAAAAAAAAGTCCTGCGAATTTTTGGGGACGGTCGCCGAAGACGTGTCGTTTCGAGCTGCGGGAAGGAAAGGGAATGCTCGCCGCTTTGTGCCCGCAACGTCAATCGGTTTTCGGGTTCTTTTCTTCGTTGGTTTTCCCGTGAAAATTCTGGGAAAGAAATGGCAGCAAGGAAGTGGGAAAACCAGGAACCGCTTACCGCCAGGAGCGTGGTAACAAAAGCGAAATTCAATGAATTGTGTATAAATTATGTAATAAAAAACCGATTGTATTGTTATTTGAAACATTTCGGATTTTTTCTTCCGGCGATCCGTTTTTACTTTTTTTGTTTCTAATTTTGCCCCTACGTTGTATTTGGCTTCTCGTTTACGCTGCAGACCCGGTTAAATTTTCCGTCCTCTTTCTCCTCCTTCTTGATAACTATGCTGTAACACCGCCAGCCAGGGCCACACCCTCGCGACTGTAGCGTCTCCACGGCAATCCGATTGATCTTTGTTTCCCGTGTGGTCAGGGGATGGATAAAAAATAACTTCAGCAGCAACCCTCGTTATGGGGTAAGAAAACTCTTTCCTCACGTTTGCCACATTTCGCGTAATTTTTTGTGCGGCCGATTGGGATCCTTAGGATTGTTTTCCGTTGGGTGCGGGGAAAAAAGTTTTCATTATTTTTCAGTAAATATAAATCAAAAGCTTGTTTTCCCTCTGGTGGTCAGTCGAGGGTTGGCCAGCTGGTGTGGGTCTCAAGCACACCCCCAACCCGGCGGCAACTCCCTTGG
>JAOEFI010000003.1:791876-808012 GCA_034621735.1 Anopheles plumbeus | reverse complement strand
GTAAGAAATCGTATGGCAAAGAAGCGGTCGCCGACGGAACGCAGCACTAAGTACGGTTGCTCGATAAAATCAAGAATTATTCCTTGAATCCATGCCTTCGAACAGGAATCCAGATCTGATCCAGTAGTGCACTTTGCGGGGGAAGTTTTTTTATGTTATCAAACCGTAACAAAACATCGGCTCCCAGCACGACATGGTGTTGCGAGGATGCTTTTTCTTCCCCGGAAAATTATCCATCGATCACAATACACTCAACCTTTTGTTTGCCGTGCTCCAACCCGGATTATGAATCCATGTTTTCCCCTCAACCGATACGAGTTATAGCAGTTTCCGTCCATGTGTATGTTTCGTGGTATTGTTTTGTTCCGCCAATGAAGAAAGGACAAGAGCAATGGAACCGTGATTTTCACTCACCTCTCTGTCTTTGGCTGATAGCTCCTCGGTCAGCAATCTCGTCCTGCCTTTCAGCACGGGCTCCTTGGGCGAAGCGCAGGGCTCCTTGGGATGTGTCTGATCTTCGTTTGCATCCACATCCATCCCGCTGCTTTTGCTTTCGTGCGAATTGCGCTCCCCGCCGCTGGCTTCTCTGTGACTTTCGCTGACGGCAGCCGAAGTGCTGTTCTCGTACAATCCTCCCGTCGCCCTTGCGCTGAACTCCTCGCTCGTTGTATTTACACTAACACTTTCACACTCCATCTTCTCGGCGGCCGTCGTGGGAGGTGGGGGGGATCGGTTGTGACTACTACTGTGATTGTTGTTGCTGCTGGCTATGCAGTTATTGTTGATGGTGTGTGTTAGCGCTGCCAGCTCCTGCTGCACTTTCCGGTCGAGGTCTGGCGTTCGAGAGCGCGACTCGATCGGCGATCGGGATCCTCCGGTCGGATTTTCGCCTGGGCTGAGTGACGCCGCGTCCTGACGGTGGGCGTGGGGTCCGATGCTGCCACTTTCCGAGCCCGGTGTCGTCGAGGGGGACGGGGGCGCTATCCCGTTCTGCTCCACGATCATCGACGGCGGCGACGGTGACGTCGTCGTGGCTCGCGGAAGGCCAAGGGGCAGGGACAGGGGTGGCGGACCCGTGACGTCCATTCTCGTGTCGTCGTTGCCGCCGTTGCTGTTCGTCGTCGTCGTGGTCGACAGTTTCTCCTTGAGCGAGTTCACTTCTTTTTCTGCCAACGTGGCCCGCTGTAATGGAATAAGGAAAAGAAAAGTTCATTACCATACGGTTCGCTTTTTTTGGCGCCTACTTCAGGCATCATTTCAACACCGAACATCGTGGTGGTTATCTTCATCAGGTCTCTCCTTCTCTCTCTGCTCTCAGCCTACGACACCTTTAACAGCGCTGTGTCCTTCGAACGTTCTTGAAAAGATTTAAATTAATCGCATCCAATAAAACCTCCTTCCTCGGAGCAACACACGTATGAGGTCATTAAAAATGCCCGCCGGTGTTTGGTCCGTCAATTTGTGTTAAATTGAATTTTTACGATTGTCCGCAGCCGCGTCCCGCCACCCTCTACCGACCCCGCTCCCCGGCCGTGCTTTATTTGCGTAAACATTACGCAGCCGAGCTTTTTCGGGCATTGGAGCAGCAGTTGTCGTATTTTTTAGTTTGATTTTGTTTGTTTTACTCCTCCAAGACGTGGCCACATCCAACGAGACATATCTCACGTGTTTATCGCATCGCAATGATAGCAATAATAATAGTGCCCGTTGCTGTCCATACTATCTCAACGGCAACGACAGCTCGTTAAATCTAATGCACATCTCATGACTCATTTTTACGGACGTTGACCGATTTTTTCCTCCGGAGCACCATCGATCCGGCGAGGTGGGTCGAGTACGTCACTCCGCGGATCAAAGAGAAGCTGCTTGAGCAAATGCGTGGTATCCACCGCATCGACGCGCACCGCCACGCAAAGAAGCGATGGAAATCGAAACTAATAGACTATAAATATCGAATACCCGGCGCGTCTCATCTTGAGAATTGAGAAAGAGGAAACCGCTGGAAATGTTGTTACAAGCGCCTCAAACATTCAGTATCCACTTCACGCAGGCTACAAACACATTTTTTCCTCCCAGCGTTCTCCCGGCCGCTGGCGCATTGGCAAGCGCATCCCGTTCCCCTCGGCCCTTTTCTAAGTAAATAAACATCTTTTGGGTTTGATGTTGGCGCTCGAACGCAACGATGAAGACGGGCACGGACGCCTCGGTGGACGCAACATAAATTTCCCAACGCGCCGCGGCACAAGTGTCGCGCCAGTTAGCGACGAGTTTTCCTCGGACGCTTCCGACGAACATCGAACGCGTGAAAATTGATCCAATTAGCAAGATAAACATACATCGGTTTCTATGATGTGCGAGCTATGCTCGAGGGAGCTACGGCGTCGTCTAAGAAGAGTCCGTAGCGTGGATCGTTCTTAATTAATGTTGCAATTAATATTTTAATCCGGCGCGTAGACGTCTGTGCATCGGATTCTGCGAATTTTGGAAACATCATAGCACCCACGGTCTAGAGGGGAAGCAGTTCGTGATCGATGGCGCATAAGAAACGCTTCCGCTCGAAGCAGTGACAGTGACATGTGACTTTGAGTGAGGATCAATCGCGATCGTGAGTGGTTGCTTGTGACACGATCACTCAAAAGGGAAATCCAAACAACCGATGATGGTTACAACGGTGCAGAGATTTTGGTTCGAATGAAAATAGAATCGATGCCCTTTGTTAAAACAGATGCTACCGATTACGGATATTGATCGCCTTCTAGAGTGTTGTCTGTCGAAATGATACCAATAGCGGACCGGCAGTGTTTCTTGCCATGTGAAAATCGCGACGCATTAAGCAATCCGTTTTTCTCCGTTTTTGTTGGTCTTCGTTTGTTCGTCAGGATAATTACGAGTTTCTTTTGCAAACTGTGTGTTTTTTTTTTCGATTCGCCCCGATGACCACAACGTACCAGACAATAACCGCAGTTTGATTGAAAAACGACTTTTCCACACGGAAACCACCGCCGAAAAGCGTGCGATAATTATTTGGATAATTAATGCTGTAATTACTGTTGGCACCATTTCGCCGGGGGTCATTCTGAAAACAAATACTCACTACAGGTGCGAATGGTGCCGAGTTGCATGAGCGGTTATTGCACCGGAACAGGAAACGGGCTGCAGTGCGCCATTGTGCAGCATGTTGGGAAGGCTTTGTTTGTTCTCATTACAGAAATATGTGACGTTGGATGATTTAGAACATTACTCACTCACAGTTTTTTGCGAACACTTATTGCCCATTTCTTTGCATTATACGATTCTAGACTAAAGGCATGTTGTTTGCCTACAGTTTTTCAATTTATTTAAATATCCTCTCAACGTTCCCTGTTCGACTGGCGAATGGGGAAATACATAAATAGTCATCACCTCACTACCATTCCCAAATCATTTGGATAATAGTACAAAATGACAGTTATTGTTATGATTATGCGCTCGTTGGCGTTTGTATTCGACAATAATAGGTTCCTTTTTTCCGCTATTTCTGGAGAAGATAGACAATTTATTTTCCGTTGCCCTATTACGCCATGCTTCCCTTTTCGTGATGTAGGAAAAAGGGCGAATATAATCGCATCCAATATTCCGAAATATGCGGGGTGAAAAATTGTTAATTCAAAATTAAAACAATTCCGTTTGAATTTGCGTGTACACACCCTGGACTTCCGCCGCTGCCGGAACGTGAAATTATTGCTGATGTTTGGCCAGCATAATCGAAGAAGAAAATGGGAGGGGGCGTGTGGAACTAGAGAGATGTACAGGAAAAGAGAAAAAGAGCGGGTGAGAAGAAAGTGTGAGAGTGAAATGGAATGCCAGTAGGATTCACTGTGGGTGGTTGGTTTTTACTGAAATTGTTATAAACAAAAATAACATCGAAACCAGACGCTGTTCTCGTGGTTTCATCCAATCCAATTGGCCCGAACCGCTTCGCACGCATACACCAATGCGTTGCAATCGAAACATTCGGGATTCTGTGTTTGCTATCGTGTGCACGCGGCAAAGCCACGCCGAAGCCCGAACGGAAAATGATAATGTCGAATAAACGATTGTCATAATTTTCAATTCCAGTTCAATTTTTATACCATGCCCTCCAGGCTTGGAAGGGGGTTTATCGCAATTTTCCAACGCCATTTTCCACCAGTAGCAGCCAGTGCGCGAACGCGCATGCAAATGCACTGCGGACGGTGGGCGTCCATGCCCCGGAGAGGGGCGCGTGTACATCGCACATAAAGTGCATCGATGAAATGACAATTGGTCAAATGACCTCTCGAAAACTCGGAACGGAAACGCGTTTTCCCTGTCCAATCGGAGTGGGCTTGCGGTTGACCATTCATTGCATTTGACAGCGAGTTTAACAGAGAGAGGGAGCGAGCGAGATCATGAAGGACATGAGGCATGCAGCATTAATTGCTGATAAGTATCAGTTTTTGTCATCGCCAGAACCATCCCCGACCGAAGGTGAAAAAGGTCCAACGTCTGTCTGTGGCGAAGGCGTATTTTTAATGAATTGCTCATTGACACTCGATGGTGCTTTTGTCTCACTTGCCCCCGGCACACAACCGATTGGTATTGACACAATTTTCACGAACACTACCCTTGCTGGATGTGGATGCAGCTAGCTGCAATTCGAGCCGTCTCGTTCTCCGACCGGATTGGCTTTCTCGCTTTCACCCTTCATTTCGCATGGTTTCGCGTTTCGATCACCGATTGTCCGATTGCCCGATGCACCGGGCCGATGCACATGCGCATGTCGAGCGACACCCGATCGATCGCCGCACACGAATGCATCGGCGAGACGCGACCTGGCAGGGCGGAGAATCGTATTTCCGCTTCGTTCCGTACCGTTGCCACCGGCGGAGCGCGTCTTGAAGAAGGTTTCATTGACTCGATCCGGTTTCCGACCAACATGGAGTAGAACGTGAAGGAGACCGTCTTGTCGCCAGTGTAGCGAAGATGGTTCAGTGACAATTGACAGCCGGGAGCGAGACACATTACAGATGGCGCAGAGGTGCATGTCAAAGTTGGAAACAATTCCAAGCAACAGCCGTCTGCTATTTCTGGAAACAAGTGTCGTTTCGATCGATTTCGAATTGGAAGAATTTATTCAAGCGAATCGATAACGCCTTCTTATATTACTTTTTTGTCTAATAACGTTGCTGTCTTTACCAAACGGGTCGGTGCAAATGCTTGGTGCATGCAACTGCATTCAACTGCACGCCGCTGTCAGCTTCGTACACAATAAAATACAGAAACGTGTGCGCACACAAGATTCGAATGAAAACTCATTCATTCATTCCTCTGGGCGACCTCGATCTGTCATTTTCATCTTCTTCGCGGGCATATTAATTCATTCACAAATGCGTTCGAATGAGACTATCGTCAAGAAAAATATGGCAAAGGCGACATGAAAAAGGAGCACGAAGATGCCAAGATCTCAGACATTCCGAGTTCGGTTTCGGAGGTTTCTTTTCTTGTTTAGTTCAGTTTGGCATCAGTTTCCCATCATTACCATTTTTTTTTTTCAAATATTATTTTTCATCCACTCACTCACACTGTACTTTCCCGCCACACCGTCCTCTCTCAATCCTTTCCACTCGTTCGCTAAAGAACTCCACGGTCTTCAACACGTCGCTTCACTATTTTTTTCATTCATTGAGGGTTTGTTCCATTCATTACGCGATGCGGAGCGCATTCTTTGGGGAAGCTTCTTCCTATTCTTCCTTCTCCCAAGCGACGTCACCTTGATATAGGCTCTGTACAGATCGAGTATTTATATTTTTTTTACACGTCTACGTCTCGCGTCGGCCAGATTCGATTTAGATATTTCTCACAGTCTCGCCGGTAATGTTCCCTTCGAAGGCTTCTTCCTCCCTTTCCGAACATCAATACGGAACGCTGCGGACGTGTATATGGATTCCTTCAGTCTCCCGCCCTTTTATGTGACGTCCCTTCCTCCCGGTGGCGGTTGCTGTTGTTGTTTGCCCTCTTCGCTTTGGGAGCATCCGGGCACAATGCATGAATCAAACACAATAAATGTATGCTCATTTGAATAATAAGATGATCTCGTTTTTTTCCCCGTCAGAGCCATTTCCTCTCGAGAAAGACATCGACATCACGCGATGTTTGGTAAGAATTCATCATCTTGCTTTCTATCTCACTCGCGCTCTCAATGAGCCAAGGGGCCGGGCAAGATCAATTACCCGATTCCCGAACCTGGTTCAAGACCGTGTTGTATGATTTATGATTGTGAAATTTAAGACGAGACTTTATTGAATACAGTTTGGTGGCGTTTTATTTTTCTACAACACAAGTACCTTTATTTCGAGCGTCAGTTCGAAAATGGTGTGTCCGCATTAGGATCTACGGGGATCCTCAATTTCCGTTTCTGGAAAAAAAATAACCAACGGACCATGCGAACACGATAAAATACAAACCACTAATCCCGGGCTCCACCCTTCGCTATTGACGCCGCCAAGCCCGCCTGGGAGAGGAGTGGGCTGGGCTCCTCGTTATCAAAGGATTTCGGTCACTTTTCGAGATCGAGATTTGGGAAACGGAGGGAAAAAAGTAAAATCGCACTCGGTTAATTAGCTAAAAAGCCAATATTAGATGCTACAAAGCATCGAGCCCGAGGAATACTTCCGTTCGAAGTGGGTTTCAAAAAATTTAATCAAATTTTTAACCCTTTTCCAATTTCCGTTATTCCTCTTCCTCCCGACCATCTAGTGGGAAACGGTATGGTTATCGTTTTCGTACTCGAGACGATTCGTCCAAAGCGACTGATGAAGATCTTGTCTAGCAAGACCCTTCATCGGCGTAACGACTTCCCATCCCGCATCCTTCGAGGCGAAATTATCTCCTTCCTGTTACAAGGATAGCGCGTTTTCGCTGAAGGCAAAATCAGTCATTAAAATGTTCAAACAGGACAACCGCATTCCAAACCCAGGGACTGAAATTCTGCTCAACGAGTGAAAACCAAAAAAACAGTTGAACTGTTCGGGAAAATGTTCGATGGGATGCAAACGTACTTCGAGGGCCACATTTTTTGCCATCGTTTGTGAACTCCACTTCAATGGCTTGTTTCGAAAAACATCCTTTTTATGGAGAGCGCTCAAAAAGGGCCCGCATTTGGAAAAAGGATCACGGATTTTTTTCCACCTGAACGAACCTGCAGCCTGCGGAATTTATTGGATGCCCTCGAATGATACAAAAGGATTGAAGAGATGGCGATGAAGGCCTACGGAAGGAAGGAAGGTGAATTAGTTTCGCCATTGTGGTTTAAGACAAGTTTGCCGGGCTTCGAGCACTTCATTATGTTGGACCCATTCGATGATAACCTTGGGAATCCCCATCGCGAAAATAAATCATAAAATCGATGGAGATTGAGCATTTCTTAGAAAAAAAGGAGTTCGATCAACTATCGAACAGTTGTTTGAATCGAATTTTATTCGGCTGGTCGTGAATAACAGGCATTAGTTTTTAGCAAGTCGTTTTCACAACAGCATTATTCATGCCGATTGAAATATTAAGTCAGCAATCATGAGTGCACCGATGAATTGATGGGTTTTATTGCTCGCAGGCCCTCGACGAAACATCGTTGACGAATATTACCCGTATATTACGAATTAATTGATCGTAAAAACCCTCCCGATCGTAAATATCCCTCGTCCATTTGGAAAAGACGAAGAACGCCACTCTGGAGAAGTAACGATGAGTCTGCCTGTCGATATCGCACCGAAAACTATTAAACCCGCCTGGAAGGGCCCTCGCATCCGGGCGGGGAGATAGGCCGAATTCGACCCTCCCGCTCGAGGGAAAACGTTGGCAAGGGCCGCATCGACGTTTTCATTACAGTCCATTTAGTTCGAGTATTAAGATGTTTTGTTTGATAAAATTATTCCTCACGCCATCGACTCGTCGTCCGCTTCAGGCCCCGTGACTAATGAAATGATGCCGAATAGGAACTCATTCAAAATTCGATTCGATATCTTCGAAACGATTCTCGAAGGCGGCTGCGTGCATGTTACCCTCGATAAGTAGGGTGAGCAATTGATTCTCGAATACTTTTCTCGCTCTCCAAAAACACAGGCCGTCATAATTGAACGCCCGGGTTGGCGGCATTGAAGGAAAATCCTGTTTCATATGGCAGGAGCAAAGGTTGCGATAAGGGAAAACCATGTATAAAGGGGATCATTCGAATTGGAATGCAGTGTTTCTTCAGTCTTTTGGAAGTCGACACCATGCGCAATCGGTGTGAAAAGAGATCTAGATATTGATGAATATACCAAGTCAAAAAAAAATCGATTGGTGGAAGTTTTCCGATAAAGACACATTAATCTTCGTCCGCCAAAAACACTTCCGGGTGTAACGGTTTGCCGTCCTCGTAAGCGACATCCAAACAAAAGCTCCAACCATTCTTCAGGTGCTTATAAACGGTGTGTCTCGTTCCCGAGTGTTTTCTTTACAAATCAACCTGTTCATCCCTCACGCTCTCTCTCTCTCTCTCTCCCTCTCTCCCTATCTCAAAATCCATTTCGGTTTTATTACACTCTTCGGAAAAGGTCGTCGGTCGCAGCTTGCGGATGTCGAATTTCCCACGCAGATCTACCATGAACAATGGATTGCTCCCCTTTCCGGCCGCTTGCCATCGTAGAGACTTCCTTGTTCCTTTGCCCCGGCCGCAATGGACGGTTCGGGTTTTAGCGTTTAAGTATTGGAACCACCAGCAGTGGCGAGTAGAGCGAATGGCGAAGTGTACAGAGGACTGGCATACAATTTCGATTAATTCTTGAAAATTGTTTTTCTTTATCTCGTCCAACAAATCTGGGGCATTAAAAAAACACATCTTCCTACACCGACAGCTACCGATTTGTGGACATGTACACACATAGACAGCCGAAGTAATAAATGTCCTCCTCTGCCCCACGAAACCGATGATCAAAAGCATAGATTCGGTTTTTGGGTTGGTTGCGACGTTCGATAGATGCCCAGACTGCTTCCGTCTGCCCAACCCGCTGCCCAACGCGAAGCTGCTATTATTTGTCATTCGATTGTTCTCCCGAACTCGCACACTAACACGCACACACACAGCCACCCACTTCCATTGTGCCTGCCTACTTCACTTCCACTCGCGTCTCGACCTCGTTTATCGTTCGAATCGATCCACAATTTGTCGACCCTCGCGTGACGCCGCCGTTTTGTGGAGAATAGCGTCTTGCCCAGGCCTTGGACCAGAGCAGCGGAGCGGGGCGGACACAATAGGATGACAAGAAATTGACGAAGGCACAGCAAACAAGAGCAAAAACGACGAATGGCGAACGACAATCAGTCCTTATCAGCTCATTTTTTATTTATTTGTATGGTTGCTCCATTTCCGTCGCCGTTTTCTTCCCCCACGTGCCATGATCGCTATTTCATTCAAATCGAAGGCAGGCTGCGTTTGCTGGTTTAATTTAACTTTATTTCACTACGCTTGACGTTCTACTCGATGTTCTTTTCCGCTTTCTTTTCTCGTGGTAAAATCTTCCTCCGTACTTCTTGCTGGAGGATGGGTGGAAGATGCGTTTTGTGCCTACGATTATCCCGGTACTTTTTGCCATTGGTTCACTCCCTCGTCGGAAGGAATAAAAAAAACGGGAGCGAAAAAAACTCCGCCGCCTTCATTCGCGGTGATGGTAATAATAACAGACAACAATGATTGTAAAATTTGAATAAATGGCAAAGTCGTTCGGGAATCGAAAGCCGAGCCACCTTCGCTGCTCTTTGCTGCAAAGCCTCTTCTATATTCTTTTTTTTTGTTCCCACTACCGCACCAGCGGGAGTTTTAGAAAATGGGAAAACTTTTTTGCCTTCTCCTACTGAGAATACTGAGGGACTCTTCATCTTGTTCGATCTTTATGCCTTGTCAGGACGAAACGAAATGGAAAACGGATAGAAAAAAATAACCTTAAAGCACGAGCAACCGCGAAGAAACGCGAAGAAACGCGAAGCAATAATGATAAGGCAGATTAGAAAAAAGTGATATCAATTACCGGAAAAGTGGGTGGGGGACGTAACAAGAAAGGGAGAAAAAAGGTGGAAGGTAAACAATACCAGTTGAACTGTGACAGGTCGACCTGTTTGCCCTGGACCGGAAAAGCCGCCGACCCTTGTTGGGTAAGCTTACGGAGGGTAAAAGAGAGAGGAACACTGATAGGTTAATCGAAATTCCTTCCCTATGACTTCAATGGCTTCGTCGTGGGCTTCCCCTCCTGTGTAGTGACTGATGGAATTCGGGTCTACTTTCGGGTCATCCTTAATCACCCACGTGCAACCTGTTGTGGCACAATGCTGTGCAGGATTTTGTACTGCTCCAACATGATAGATTATCCAGAGCTGTTGTTTTTTTTTCGCAGAGAAAGAAAAACCGTGAAATCATACGGTTTGAAAAGAAACTTTCATCAACGCGCATTCCAAATTTGGTTAAAATACCCCCTGTGGTTGAAGGATTCTGGTTCGAAATGAATTGCGAAAGGGCCAAATTTATTTTTGCTTATCAGTTTTCCAACACCCATATGCCTGTTTTTCACGCACCCCTGTGCCTTCGCCCTGCTTCTTCTGGGAAGAATATAAAAACAATATTAAAGAACGCAGACTCTTTCGGAAAAATCACCCGATCATTTTCACATTCGGCTTGATTAACGCCCACCATAACTGGCGGGGGCAGCGAACGACGGCGCGGAGTGGCACGAGAAAATTATAAATTAACCTTCTTCAAAATCAGCCCAACCCGCTTCCCATGCACGCCAGTCGGTTTGGAGGAAAATTTATTTCTATTCATTATCATATTTGATGAATTTCCACCCGTACATCCTGCAGCTCCCTTGCGTCATAAAAACGAGCCGCAACGCGAGGAAACCCCGCGCAATGTAAGCATTTCCCGGTAATCAATGGAACGATTCCTACGTCGCGGCGGGTTTCCTCACACGTCGCGCATATGGCCGTTTTTAACGACAAAATCATTATCTCCTTACGATGTCATGTTCAGAAGAATAGACCAAAGAGAATCAACGGAGCGCCCAGCCCACGGGGATGGAAAGGATGTGCTGGGCGGGCCAAAATTGATGAGCTCAAGTTCCCCGAAAGCTCTCCCATTCCCCCCAGCACTCTCGGGCACGTTGAGACAGATCAGAAGTTTTGACGAATAATAAATATGGCCAACCCCAGGGGAAGCCGAAAAAACAGAACGGAGAATCATACGAAGAGCAGGAGGGATGATTCCACCCAACCATCCACCCACTGGGAGCGAATGAAGCGATGCTAACGTATGTCACATTCTTCTCGAACCTATTTATAAACAAACAAATGGTTCAGTTCCTGCCTCCCTTGGGAAGCGCGGGGTAGGACGCTGCAGATGCAGGAAGGTGGCGAGGAACAAGAGTATGTGATAAGAATGTGCTACGCCCAGCCAACTGTTCGATAAGTGTACGATGTGTCGGCGAACCGAGGCCGGAGCGCGGCGCCTTCAACGATGGCGGATCGAAGGAACTCGCTCCAACGAGAAAGTGAAGGCTGAAGCCTGACAATAATTACACTCCTACTCGGGGCACACTTACAAGCGTCCTAGGCCGAAGACACATCCTGTGCGAGTTGCGGTGGGAGGGAAGTTTGATAACAATTTTGCTTTGCACGGTTCGCAACGTAGGCTAAGAAGAACGCTTTTGACAGCACATAATCAATCAATAGGATGCTTGTGGGGGCTGCGTCTTGGAGGGAAGGTATGGAGAGTATGCTGTGACCTTTTTTGTCTATTTGCCTATACCAGAGCGCTCCGATGGCTGGTTAGGTGTTGAATTGAAGTGGCTACGTCATGAATATTTACTGCGACAGCGAGTTCGACATCGACGAACACACACTGTCTCTTCCTGTTCTTATCGTGGAAAACGGATGGGGAACGGATGGTTCTCGGAATAACGGTCAATTTTCCCCGTGCAGGCCTTTTTCTGGGACCGTCATTTTTATTCCCCGGCTGCTCGGGTCGGGGCCTCTGAGTTCAATTAGATAATGAATCTCTCCTCCTCCGCCGGTTTTGGGCCTTGAGACTGCACCCGCAGCCAGCAACCTGACACCTACCCAATAATCCTTCCATACCAACGGTAACGGTCGCCATTTCTAACGCTGGAAGACGTAAGCCAGTTCTGGGGCTGAATCGCATTTCTCTTGTTCCACCCACCCCCACTCTTTCGCGCGATAATTACCTGTCTTCTGGCGCTCCTGGCCCCAAAAACCAGCACGCAGCACGGTTGCTAAAGTGTTATCTCCATTATCGAGAAAACGATAACAATAAACACTGCCATACTGTAGACATCGCCGCCGACAGTATCGACCTTCAGGGCAGACCGCGTCGGGATGGAGGAAGAGTGGATGCTGCGGCGCTTGACTTGTCGGATCACTACTAATACCTGCGATATAACCGACTACCCAGCCCATCTCCATAAACGCTAAGAGACGAAAACCAGCCAGTGTTCCAACGTTGCTTCTGGTTCCGCTCGAACCTCGCCCAACACGGTTTAATGTTGTGAATTTGGAATTCATAAAATTCGACAGGTTCCCCATTGAACTCGTGGCGTGGGCATGGCGTAGGATTACAAATTTGTTTCCCCTCCCGTATCGTTGCCCCCTGTTCCTGGTGTCTTTCATGAACAGGCGGCAACTGCATGGTACTAAAGTCTGCATTGGTGAAATGATTTGTAAACATTCAAAGTGCGCTCCCGCCTCTGCCTCTTCTTGACTGATTATTCGAGAGAAGGAATTTTGGAGAAAAAGAAACGAAAACCGGGGGAAAAATCACAGCCAATATCATCATTTCACATGCCGCGTCGGACGGATAGCCAATGACTTCTGCACCGAAAACAATCTCCTCCGAAACTTCCATCCCGCGGAATTTGATCGGCGTGGAGTGTTCTTTCCGAAGAGAGCGTGGAAAAAGAAAACAAACAGCGTACAGTGCTTCGGTCCAGGATCGCACAGCAAGAGGAGACTTTTATGATTAAAATCCACTTTAAATATTTATGAATGAGCGCCATTGTTGCGACGGTGGCCAATACAAATGCCGATGGATCATCATCAGCCCGTCGACATTAACCCGTCGCCGATTCCCGGAAATTCGTTCACCCACCGAATACGCTGAGCATCTTCTTGTATCAATTCCCTGTTGT
This sequence comes from Anopheles plumbeus, assembly GCA_034621735.1. Classification (NCBI taxonomy): domain Eukaryota; kingdom Metazoa; phylum Arthropoda; class Insecta; order Diptera; family Culicidae; genus Anopheles; species Anopheles plumbeus. The sequence goes on along the minus strand of JAOEFI010000003.1, from coordinate 794,786 downwards.
GCTCGGGGGAATTTCGAGGGCCACGAACGGCGTATCGCAGTCTACGGCAAGGAAAGCCGACATCGCCCACACCGCACTGAAAACACAAACCTTTCCTCTTTCAAAGCGAACCCTCCGGAAAAGACCGACGACCGCAAAAATCGGCTGGACTCCAGGAATGTAACGGGAAAAGATGCTAGAAACAGCGCCCAAGAAAAAACACCGGCAACAGATGAAAACTATAGGAGCGTGTAAGAACATAGTCCCAAAATGCAGCCCGCTGGATAAAACTGGATTCGCCAAAATCGACCTCTCGGCGTGCACTGTTCGGCTCGGGCTTGGAGTGGTAGGCCATGGCCATCATAAATTTATCAGGTCGCGGTAGAAGAGGCGCACTGCGGGACACGACACGGCTCACGAAGCTGGCTTGACTGGCGGCAAATATTTGCTTTCCATTAAAATCCGTAAATCCTGACATTCGACGCTGCACTCGAGATCCGCCGGTCGCTTTCCAATCGTTCGGAGTATTTTTTGTGGCCTTTGAAATTTCACGCAAAAACGCACGAATCCCGGAGCGCAGCCAACGCTGAATTATTGATGGGTTGGACAAATTGCACCAAATGTTCTCAATAGGCCAAAAGATGGATTTCCTTTTCGGGCACTACTGCCCAACTAGCATTATTTTCCGAATTTCCCGCATGTCACTTGTGCACGTGGATACTTGAGAACTCAATCAATGGCAGGCACCTACCGCGGCACCCACTGCTATCACGAAGTGCATCGGAAATTACGTAAACAACCCCCACCTCACGAACGGCGCCTGGAGGAAGAATAAAACAAACAGCTAATTGCAAAATAATAGCCTTTTGAGCACAACACCCATTTGGCTTGCGGTCGAACATTAATCGGGTCAGGTCGATGCAGTATCGCAGTAGGTGCAACAATTGCAACCGTCAACGCGCAAACAAACGCACGCCAAAGAGCAAACAAATCCGCGTGCTCATGGTGAGAGAAGCGAGAAACAAAAGCCCACAAACTCACAATCACAACAAAAGGCCACCATGGCGTTTCGGTTGCGGTGGGAAAGAGCAGTGCGGTTGTGACGTGAGGCGCATTAATTCCAAGTGATAAATTTTTGATTATTCCACCTCCGATGTATCGGTCAATGCAAGCGAACGATTCCCGAATGCAAAGGGCGGATTTCGGCAGTTTGGAACTGTGGGCTTCCCTTTGTGTAACGCTTCGTTTATGAATCTGTCGTCGGCCATTCTTCTCCTACAGTGCGGCCAAAAAAAACGCCATCCGAACCTGTTCGCAGTATTCATACGCGTCCGTAGAAAATTTTCCAACCCAACATGATTTCAACGACCCCTTGGCTTCGGATTCAATCATTTTCCACTAACAGTTTTTTGCATCTTCGTTCATCCTCCGCTCGGGATTCATTTGCATTGTCAGTCAATGCGAATTCAATGGACTAAAACCTCCACCCGGTCCTCAAGTGCGGCCATTCCGATTTTTTGCAAATAATAGAACACACTGGCTAATGCTCGAATGTGCCCAGAGAGGGAGGTGGACTAGCTCCTTCACCAAGCACCGTTCCCACATGCATCATGAAAGAGCGCCAAAAGACGAAATACAAACATTATTCGCAGCATCGTTTGGGGGATTTTTTCGGGAGATTTACAAACCACCAGGCGACTCCACGTGCGACGGGCTCATATGGGTTGCGCCAGGAGAACACACCCAAGGTTATCACGTTTGGATAACCTCAACCGGACCAACCTCACACGCTCGGAATATTTTTCATCCACCGGACCAAACTCTGGTTTTGATTTATCGAAGTGGTTCGACTAGGAACGCTTACAAGTAATAATCCGGACGGACACACAGGCCAAAAGAATCTCGAACCTCGATGGAGGTTCCAGCACCGCATCGATTCGATGCTGAAAGACTCTCCGGCGCAAATCTCTACCAAATCCTATTGTGCTTCCGGTTTGAGGGTTCCAATCGCATCGTACGGTTCACTGGTGATCGGGAAGCTTTTCTTTTTGTGGACGACTTCGAACTCCGCTATACGGTGAAAATTCAATATATGGCAAAGCCGGCCGCCAAATGCAATCGCAGCGAAAGGGTTTTTCTTTCGCAGACAAACGGAGGATTCATAATTTAAAAAAAATCAAAACAAAAAGGTAAAACGAAAATCAGACGAAAACACGAAAAGTTCATTGAAAACCTGAAGCCACGTACCATAAATCATCATCGAAGAGGATGTGGGTGCAGCGAATCGGGAAACCGGGAAACCGGGCTTAAGCAAGATCACTTCTTTGCAAAGCATCATTCGTTCCCCATTTTCCACGACAAGGATCAAGGATACGAAACTGTTTACATACGTATTAGGGCACCTCATCTTGTGAAACGGAACGAGGTTTCGTACATGCTACTTTTTTGGCGTGCGCCCACGTGTGCAGTATCGTTTCCGTTTCTGAACGAAATCGAACCAATGCAGCTCGTAATCGTGGCCTGCCGGTCGGCGATGATGGTGTCGAGTGGTACGACCGTCGTCCTTCCGGCAGCATAGGTAGCCCTGCAATGCAGGGGGGGGGGGGTTTGTTTTTCCTTCTAAACGACCAAAGCTTGAGGCTACGAAACGATTCGAACGATTGCAGCTTACGGTCAAATACGGGACGGGTGTCGCCAGTCCTATGTTCACATTCCCTCCCACTCTACGCAGCCATCGCACCTGTCTTTTTTCTTCCCTTTTTGCCTTCAACACGCTCACGCGGAATGGTGATGAATTGACTGATGATGATAAAAACACAACAACCCCGGCCAACAGCATCAGTAAGCGGTCGCCAGGCGAACTGTTGTTGCCCCTTTTTGCTGCTATCGCGAAGGAAATTGACAAGTGGAAAAAATACAAACAGGATGCAC
>JAOEFI010000003.1:778100-790442 GCA_034621735.1 Anopheles plumbeus | reverse complement strand
GAATGAGTGGTATGTAGGGTAGGTGGAACTTTGTTCCCCTATATCACACTCTCAAACACACCAGGGGTCGATAATTACTATTTAAAAATGCACAAACTTATTCACAGTATAATGGGCGCCTTTTTATTGCCGTATTCGTCCGGCCGCATTTTTACACCAACCGGAACAAATACTCGCCACATTTAGTCCAAGAGCGAAAACTTTTTCGTTTGTTTGCCACATCCAAATGAATCGCAAGGAAACAGCATAGTAGTGGTCGAACACACTGCCCGAAAGAGGAAATTCCCCCGGAAGAACCCCATTTCCCTGTGCAGGGAAGACTTACACACATTACGCCAAGAGCTAACAAAAGCTAATTAACGACAGCTGGGCAGGTCCTCGGATTGCAAAAATGTTACTACAGAGCTAAGGGAAAGGATTTATGCTTGTTTGATCTTTGTTAATTTCCCTTCCACGAGGGACGGACCGTAGTCCTTGGGGCAAATGCTGGGGTGTATTGGATCGGGGTGGATCTTATTTTTGCATTCCATTTTTGGGGACTGCGAATCCTTCGACGGTGCACAAACGAAGCAATTAGCCAATGCCTCCGGTAATAGTATGCTCGGAAGGAGCGGACCAGTCGGAGGCGGGAAACGAACCGAAAAACACACAAGCCAATAAAAACCGAAAGGAAAAACAAACAATTTCCTCCGAGTGCGGGATAGAGTTTTCTTCCAGGACACGCGGTGGGTAGACGCGCGGTTGAGCGATTCCTTGCTTTTTTATCCCAAATTCGAACCAGCGATCAAACATAAACCAACACATGTTAGGGAAGTTCAAGGAGTGAGAGAGAAGGAGAAAATAAATTAAATAATACATATTTAATTGGCTACAAACCAAAAAGGACTCCAGAGTCCAGCGCGAACAGGACGCAAGCAAATGTAAAAAGGTATTGATTCGTTGGTGGGTTATTATTCCTTCCTAAGCAAATACTACTACAGCTGTCCTCTATCCGCTCAACACTCGTTTTATGCATCCCATCCCCTCCCCCTTCTGCGCGCCACCCACCATACGTTCTGAACTCACACTCACTGAGAATGGCGCTGGGGAGTCCATGGTCAAATCCGCATCGCAACATCATTATCTCATTCACACACCGGCAGGCGGTGCAAAAAACAGCCCCAGGAAGTGTGAGGGTAGAGAAAATCCCTGCAGCCCGTCGTTAATCCGAACAGTGGAGTTTCCACGGAACGAAAGGAGGATTTTGGTCAAGTGTATTGACCGAACGGAGACCCTCATTTTTCCCGCCTTGGATTGAATGAAATTGAAATAAGGTATAATTTCCTCTGGTTTCCTTTCAGAGAGAACTTTCCTTCGTTTTACCCCTTCGGTGTCTCTAATTTTTATATTTCAAGTGAAGCATTTTACCTTCCCTCCAGGGATTTTTTAGCCAGATGGATGAGGGCGCACCGATGGCTGCAGGAAGATCCGTATCGTGGTCGAAACCCTTTGATACCTAATTAGCGACTGTCGTCGGCGCTTCTGGGCCGACTTTTCTGGTGGTCAACGGCAAATGGAAGCAGATTTCAAACGCATCAAAACTCGGCTCTCGGGTCGGCTCCTAAAATCAACCCACCAGCATCATCTCTATCCAGCGGGTTACAAAGCAGAAAACAGAGTCCCCCCAAAAAGTCCCCTGCGTGTTTGTTTCATCTTATTCTATTCGAAAAAGAGACACAAATAGACGCTCAGAAAAGCCGCCACCTCGTAAATTTTAATTAAAAATCAATTTCCACCATCGCCAGAGTATCCGCAGCCGTGACCCCGCCACCAAAATGGCAAGTTTTCTCGATAACCAATTTCCTAAAACCCCCGTTCCACATTATTTTTTTGGAGAAAGTTTCAACCAGAGATCCGGGATCCCGACGATCCGGTTCCGCACCAAATGCTTCGAGTCCGTTATCATTCCGAATTCTATAAATTGATTCCATCTTCCATAACCGTGCAAACCTTTTGCCCATTCGTCCCGGTGAACCCGTTCCGAGGCCTCCAGTCCGATAAATACTCAATAGCACTACCGAAAGAAGCGAACGTCGGATGCTACATTTTTCCGCCCCATTTCACGATGGATGGGGAGAAAGACTCGTACCTTCAAGGAGACACGATCCGAAGAAAATTCGAATCGAAAGGAGTCATTAGAGGACCTTCAACCAAGCGATGGCTTACGACACTTTTCCGATCGGACCGAAAATTTGGACTGGACCAGCTGTGACTGGAAAATCGAAACATCACAAAATGGACTGGGGAAAGGAAACGCAGAAAAGAGTTACAACTCGTGTAAATTCACGCAGAACAGACACGGCCAGATAACGGCGCCAGATGCCAATGGGATGGCGTTCCGACGCGGGGTGCGATGGAATAGAATATCAATACCGTAATTAAAAGTATAATTTTATTGAAATTAATTAAATTTATACATCCGAAACTTTCACAATTCGCACACCGAAACGCAAAAAGGGTAGACTGCAGACGGCAAGAGAATGAAATGGAATCACTGGGATCTTCCTACAGGGATGCCCTAATAGCGCCAACGCAAAATCGATATCGATGGGCGAAAGGGTGGCGCGAAATCGAGCTACTAAGAAGGTAAGAAGCTTATTAATATTCGATCAATGGAGGAATCCTTCTTCCGCCGGTTGGAGTTACTTTCGCGCTATGCTCGTTTCAATTCCTGTCCGTTCATTCATCCGTAAAATCCGATTGCACGCTTTTGTTCGTGCGGTTTTGTTGCGTCCTCGGCGCGGAAAGGATTAAAAATCACCAGACAGCCAAAATCGATATTACATTGCGGAACGCGGATTGAAATTGGGCACTTCCTCCGGAACGGCACTCGACGTGCTTAGAAAAACCGATGCGGGAATCCGGAACTGGAACTATATGAAGTATTTTTACGATTAATAAACTTCATCGGTACGTGATTTCGAGAGGCTGCCACCCTTTTAAGCAGTTTCACTATTTCGTCACCCGGAAGAGATGTCCTTAGGGTAGCGTTAACAGCGGAAGCACTTTTCAAAGGATCCAAACAATGCCCGGGCACGTCGGCAATGAGCTCTACGCTACATGAAAAATGCCTCGCAATTTGTTTATGCCTTGCCGCAGAAAAAACCATAAAATATGCAAATTGCAGCATAAAAATTTAATCGAATAACACCACACACACACCGAAACCCAGCCTTCGTTTCCATCCTCCAATCTTGCCAATACCATTGTGCATGCCTCGTAGCTCCTCGAACTGTCTCGAAGCAGTAATCGCTCACATGCAGACTGATTGTGCTTGAAAACAAATACACACACCTCCTTCAGTGTAAGGAAAAAAGGTACGCACGCATATGGCGCACGGGAACATAGCCAGGGCCCACCAAGACCGCAAGAAAGATGCGCCGAACGTACGTTCTCGGGAAGGGTGTCATAAATAATATGCAAATATTATTAGACATTAAAATTATTTCCATCCACAAACCCACACCCACGTTCCGGGTCGTTGCTGTGCAGTTGCTTTTCCGCGGTGTCTTTACACGTGTACTTCATTTGGTTCCTTCAAGCGAGAAAAATATCGTCAAAAACTACAATCGAGTAAAAAATTAGCTAAGGGGTTTCACCTTCACCCTGCTCTCAATCTTCGCTTTGATGAATTTTCCACCTCCCCCACTATTCGGGAGTTATATCCTGCCCGCCTTTCTTTCATGGAATGTGTCCGGAGGGAAAACGGCTGTACACGGGGTACGGAGAAATATCATTCATGCGTCTGCTGCCGTTCCGCGAGAGCAATCGCAACGAACGGCATCTTCCAAGGGGTTATTTGGCAGGTGAAAAGCGATGAAAAATTAATGCCTGATTCAAACGGAGCGCCGATGGAACCCGCAGTATAACATTTTCCTCCGATCGATCGATTCAGGTCACAATGGCGCACAGTTTCAAACAATGGGGAAAATACAAGCAGCATCGAGTGGAAGTGAAATTGAAATTTATTTCCTCCGGCGCTGGCGCGCTCGAACCGAACCGAACAGCGGAAAGGATTTTTTGATTGATATCAAAGATCAAACTTCCCACCTACTCTCGGCAATGTCTTGTACTCAGAAACACGATTAATCCCTTGTTGATCCCTTCCGCCCCTGCATCGTGCAATGGAAAGGGAAACTTCGCGCGAGGGAACATATTTTTATTTATTAACATCCTCTCCAGGATCGGGCTGCTTAGGACGCGATTCAGCCTCCCTCCTGCCCCGAGCGACAGGGGAATCATGATCCCATTCCCAGCGAGCATCAAACATGGGAAGTAAGGCGTCCACTTCGCCTGCCGGTTATGGTTCGCTTTTCGCATGATGCTCGATTTGGCAGCTCAATATTTCACCGACCGCTTTTCCCGAAATGAGCATTTCCCCGTATCTCTTTTATCCTTCAGGGTGCGCGTAGTGCGTTTCCACTCCCCCGCCCCTTTCTCCGCCGTCACCGCGGAACCGCGGAAAAAGTGTTGCGGGGATGGGTTTGGCACCAAGCGGGAAACAAAATTTGCATACACATTACCTCCCACACGCGTATGTTGCGAATATCGCGCGCAAAAGGAAGAGGGTACCATCGTCAATTATTAATCGGAATATGGTTCATCGTCCCCGTCCTCCCGGTTTGCAGCTTTTATCGACAAATCGAAAGTTTGGTGGATTTCGTGGGAAGCATAAACATAATGCGCGCAAACATCGGTTTGAATTTTTAATTTCACCATTTTCCTTCCAGTTCGTTTCGTTCGTGTGTGGTAACGCGGTCACAAACCATACACCCCTATGTGAGGTTTCATTTGCGATGGTGTATTCATCTTTTTTTCCTCCTCCCTGCGGCAACACCTCCGTAGGCTCCGTTTCAGCTAGATCCAGAGCGATGAGCAGATCAATAGTAGCAGAGAAGCCCCTCTCCACCGGTATGTTGCTACCCGTGGTAATAACAATAAATTTTGATCTATCGCGAAAGTATTCGTCTCTCGCGGATTGGTAGGAAGCATAGGAAATAAAACAGTTTCTTCAGCAGCGCACGATGTCACCGGGTGTCCCTCCGCGCACCGGCCGCACACTGACACCAAGGTAAAACTCTATGTCGTTTTTATATTTATGATTAAATTTTATTACTTTTATTATCATTACACCTAGTGCCTGCCTGGGCCTAGTCGGAATACTTCCTCCTTGCTTCACTAGAGCCGGAGGGAAAGCCTCGCGACGAGTCCCCGAGGCAGAGGGATTTAATCAAAAAATTCTTATCCTCCAAGACTGCGCGAGCATTGCGCATTGAGTTTTCAAATTATCAATCTAACTTTCGCCCAGTCCACGAGGATCCAGCCGAACCTTCCCCGGGTGACGTGATTTAACCTTTAGCTTCTCTGCTCTTTTCTCCAATATTGTAGGCAGAATGTTGGGGAGTTTTTTTGAGTAATTTCAAGATTCTCTTAAATTCAATTGAATTCGCGAACCAAAAGTATGCGGACGACATATGATTAACAAACAATTGGTTTTGTCATGATTCTGAGAGAGTATATTCCGATGGATCGATTCATTCGTATATTTTGCTTCTTTGCTATTCTACAATAGCTGAATCCGCGAGACTTCACAACTATGAATATGTTGTTAATCATTGTGAGTAAAACGGCCGATATATTTAGCATACCATCAGAGCAAAATAATGCTTTAAAAGAGATAAGCAATGAACCAATACTTTTCGTTGATAAGAAAAAAATCTAGACTTTTAATGAACGTCAGAACAATAAACGTATCATCGACGGGCAACGAAAGTGTCTTAGTCATCGCTTTTCAATTCGGTTACGAAATAGCGTTCGCCGTCTTTGGGCGCGAGAGGAAGGTGTTGATTATTTTGCAGCGTCTTTTGCCTTCATTCTTCCCAGTGGGCGTGGGCTTTATGTTTGCTGCTTCCATTCAATCTCGTTGCGTCCAATGTTTTTCCTGCTCGTCGTCTATTAAACGGAAGTTCTTGCCTGTCAATGGTAGGGCGTGAGCACCGCAGGGAGGGAGAGTGGGAGGGAGGAGGGGTGGGGATTTTCGGTACGGTCATTAATTGATTATCTTTCGTGTCCTCAGTCACGTGAAGCATAATGATTTTAAAGCACCCACGAAAGCAAAAAAAAATGACTCAACACTGTGGTGATATAGAAAATTTGTTTGCAAGTAGCCCATCGTTAGTCGAGCTGACACACGGTCCATTGAGGAGCCGAACTTGATAGGAACGCATTTTTCACTTTCTTCACCTCCCCCTTGGCTTAGCACTGGGCTGTGGGCGAGGGTGAAATTGAATAGAGGAAAAAATAGGGTCAACGCGTGTCTATTAATATCTTCCCCATCAGCCACGGGATCGTCCCCATGTTTGCGATGTTTTCCCCTTCCCAGTGCCACACTTTTCTCCTGAATTCCTCTCCCCACGGGACGGCAGATCCTTCCTTGCTCCCTCCCTTCAATGCCTCCGACGATATGGTTTTTTTTTTCAGGGACGCGCTACTTTTCTAGTCATCGTGAAGCCACCGAGAGTGCCACCGCGTTTCGCCGACGACAACACCGGCGCGGGGCAGCGCGGAAGCGTGATAGACAGGATAATTATTTTTACTACGCTTCAAGCAGCGTCCTCAGCGTGGTGGGAAAACGGGGCAGTGCACGCCCGGACGGACGCACGCGGACGTCGTTTTACGCCTGTGAATATTTAATGGTGCTGAGTTGTTATCAACACCGGTAATTAATTTATGATCACTCACCATCGCCCCCACGATGGATGCCTATCGGGTGTTATCGTGTGCACTCGGTTCGACCATGGTCAACCGGACATTATCGCCCGGCAGGAAAGGATATCTTTTTCTAAACGAGAAATATCCAAGTCGATGACGAATCAACTACATGGAAAAACGGTCCTCTGCTACGGTCGATAAATCGATGAGCACCTTTTGTACATCGATAACCTATTCGACGATTTCCTACACACTGGAAAACTAAACAAAAACAAACCTCATTAAATATGACATCGCGAATATCAACATTGGGGTCAGTTTGAAGCTCCTCTCACACGATTTCCATTCTTTGTTTTAGCTCAATGCCTTTTTCGTCAATGTTCGTATCGAGTCACACCTTAGTTTATAAGTTCGTGTATATAGTTTATTAGACTAGAAAAGCATTTCAAAACGAGGGCCATACTTGAAAAAATCGTTCGAACAGCCTTCGCGACTCCGGCTCATTCCAACCGTTCCATTCCATTTCCCTCATTGTCCACGTTCTCACATTTTGCCTCTATCATTAGAGGGTTGCATGTGGATAAGAGAGAGTGTGTGTGTCTATGTTTGATAGCGGGAGGGTGTAATTCAATATAAGCATGCGGTCGCACACATTGGCCACCGTTTGACTTCTGGTTCTGGAGTTTGCTTTTTCGTTTTTGGGGGGATTGGGCTGAAAAAAATACAAAACATTGTGCAAGGCCTGAGCCGACACCCTGTGGATGTATAGGAGCATCGGACCGTTTGCTGCCGGTGCCTTCGGAAATGGAGCGTAACGTTCGATAGATGGAAAAAAGGTGACGAAGTAAATGTAACAAAAAATAAAAACATAGTTTTCATGAACACGTGTCCACATTGAAGAACCTGCAACGATGCACATTTCGGAGAACTGTGAGATCTTATGACGCTTACGGTACAATGCTTTTTTCAAGCTTCCATCGAATCGTTCCAGAGCCAAATTCCGCAAACCAATTCCGGCTGAGTAGCTCTCATTCTAATATTTAATCGGATCGGCATATCAAAAGAGATATCAGCAATAGATATATAACAAACAGTGACATCGTGTCCATTTCTTGCGACTGCAAAAGGAAGCCTGTGCAGACTTCACACTGGCGCGATCAACTTATGGATGAGATGCCTGAAAATTAAATATAAAATTGTAGGTTCAGCATACTTGCTGCAGCCTTCAAAGCTTCAAAGCTAATTTGAAATCGGATATACATCATCGAATACCGGAAACAATAATACAACAGGAACTAACGGTCATTGCATCTTCCATTTCGGCGCTGCGAGCTGAGAAAGCTATTGACATCAGAACGAGCGCGAAGAGATGAAATTAACGTCCCATAGAACCCACTCCCTGCCAGTTTTTTCTGGCCAAATAAACCATGGGTTCATTCAATTGCATTACTGCTTTCCTTCGTTTGTTAATAAACGAATTTATTTGTTATTCAAAACCGTCGTGTTTCGTTGGAGAGGCAATGGGGAAAGAAGAGACGCAACCGGAGCATGTTGTTCAATGAATCGTGATAGATGGACGCGAGACGCGAGGGTCGCCAAAGATGGGGTGTGCAGGTAAATGCAAATTACGCTCGGATCTGAACGACACCTCGAAGATGTCGCCTTACCTTCGAACTGGGCCTGTGGTTGCAGGAAAAAGGGAGAAGCTGGTGAGGGACACCAAATTGTGCCGCAAGCCTACGCAGAAAGTTGTCCTCGCTGCCATGCGTGCGCCATTGAATTCAGACATCAACGAATATTTTAGAAACCAGCTGCCTCTGGCGGTGGTTGGGTGGAATAAAATAAAGTCGCTTGTGCCTCACTGTACCGTGAATTCAACCAAACAAATAACAATAAAATTGAAGACGAGACGAAAACTCTCGCCCCTTCTCGGCAAAAGAACCTTCCCCGGTCTAGAGCGATCTATTGAGAATGATCGAAGCGAGCGAAAGCCCAACATAAGTCTCACTAAATCACTTAGTGTGTAGGAGCGCAATAATAACTACACAGAGATAAATGTGTTCGATTCATGCGGTTTATGATTTTTTCTTCCCTTCCCTGTTAATGCTGCCTTCTATCCATTTCAATCACTTTCTCTCTTTCCCTTTCGCCCTCTTCACAGCGTGTCATTTTAAAGTGGAAACTACGAAAACTAAGCGAGCATGCGATCATCATTCGAGTCGTCCGTAGGTCGGTCGATATCCGCTTCAGCGACGAGAAACCCGCATCGCCGTCGTCGTAGTCGTCGTCTTCGCGGCGACTAACGACCGCGTTCCGTGATGCGGACGTTGGTCATTACGAGCGACGTGAGGACCACCAGCACCATTCCCAAAGCACCCTTGAGGAAGCAGTCCCCTTCTCCCATCGCGGCCCACTCCGCTGAGTTGGGAGGAAACCGCGGAACCTATGGGCCCGATACTATGATCGTTCTAAATTATCGGACCACCGCCAGCAGCGAAACCACTATCGGCCGGAGTCCGGGGGAACTTCGGAACAAAGAAAACGGCATGACACACGAAACCGAACCGAAAGCGTATTATTTTCAGGAAGGAAATCGTACCGGACTATGATTGATAACGTATCGAAATATTGCGTGTCGAGATTACTTCCCTGCCCGCCCGAGGGAACCGGGAGGCGTTGCGGATGGAGGCCGCGAGTGGAACCGCAGAAACATTAAGCACTTACCACTCCACGACACGCTAGCCGCGGCGCACTACTCCCTCCAAAGGGGGTTTGTAAGAACAGTGAGCGATAAAGTGGAAGAAAAAACACAGACTCACAACAATTCTTTTCCACGAAGCAAACATTAACCCCTCGCTTGGCCTTTCAAGTGTCAATCTTTTGAAAAGGATTCAAACAAATCGAAAGAATGGAACGTAGTGCGCGCAAATGAGGTCAAATCGTTCCTTGGCCAGTTTTTTCTTCACGGCGCCGGGACTGATTAATCATAGTTCACCCGCAATGTTTGTGAATGAACGCCAGAGCTTGTTGCTGATGTTGGTAGGAGCAGGCGCTAAAAGAATTGGCGAATGGAGGATCAAAGGAGCCCGTGCCAGTTCTCAGCGAAGAAGCGAGAATGCAATCCGCTAAAATGCATTCATCGTCGCCGCTCATTTCTCACGCCAGCCAGCAGCTGTCACTTCTCGCACGTGAGACCAGACGCACGAAAGCGTGGTGTGTATGTTGGCGATTTATTATTTAAATTTAAATTAGTGCAAACGTGTGCGCCAGGGGCCGGCCAGCATGCCACCAGCAACGGATGTATGACATTCGAAAACTGATTAAGAAAGTCGAACGGAGGGGTAAACTCGCCATGCACGTACGATTGGGTAATTTAGCGTGGGGCCAAAAAAAACACACGCAACAGCACGAGGTAAGAGTTCCACATTTGCATTTATTACCTGCTGTGTGTGTGTGCGGGAACGTCGAGGGGACGCGTGGAGGGCAGCACACTCTGGTTTGTTTTAATTACGATCAAATCGAAACAATGCAGCTTGTCAACTTAGTTGATGAAAATGACATCTTCGTTACGGGTAGTAGTGGGAGGATATGCCAGCAGCTGCTCGACTTATACTAACCCTCGCCAGATGAGGTGAGGGAAATAACGTGCCAGCGATGAATGAAGCCGCACATGGAACGAATAAGAATGCAGTTTTGCGTATTGTTTTGCTCAGAATAGAATTTATCGATGTAGTAGAGAAATTTGGATGGTCTTTGCAAATGTCTATGTTTAGGTGGCGAATGCAACAACATAATCTATGTAATTCTAAGTACACTCGAAGAGCAGCGTGCCTTCAAAAGAAAGCCTAAAGTGTCTCCAGACGAGCAAAAAAATGAAAACAAAACAGAGCATTCATTCGGCATTGGCCCGTAAGTGATCATCTTTTTCATACAAAATTCACTTTGGATAAAGCGGTCGATGCAGGCCGTATAGAAGTGGAGTTTATTTTTACCGACAAAACAGGCATACAAATTCTCTGTCAACTTTAAGCACAATCGCTCCCTTTTTCGCCGTTCAAATTAATCGAGTACGCGTGTGGGTTGCGCGTGCCAATTTCGTTCCTCCGCTCCTTCCTCCCCGCCCCTCCACAGAGATCCTCAATCGATCGTTACGATGCATCTCAGTCCACGGGGTTGCACACAATCGGCCGATAAATCACTCGACAACAGCAGCGAGGGGAGAAACGCGCGTAAAGATCCCCATAAGGATGCATTCATTTGCCATTCACACTGTTGCACTGTTGCCGCAAAGAGAAACGGAACGAAAACGCATGAATGGCATGACTGAAATTAATAAAACAGCCCAGCAAAAGGAAGGGAATGCCGGAAAAGGGAAGCTGTCCGGAAATCAATTGTTGCGCGCAAGTTTTTGGAAGAAAAGCGTTAAGAAGGAAATGGTGGCGAGGTTTGTGGTCGGGACGAGGGTACGGGGTATGGAAATTGATCCCAATTGATCCCGGAACCCGGCCCAAACTCGGAGCGCAAGCACGGAACTCCTACGTTCGACGGACTTTTTACATCGCTCGCTGTTTCGATCGCGCCGACAAAAATCTGATTCTAATTGCGTGCGGGATTCGTGGCTGGCACGAGCCCTTCCGCAAACGTTGCTGCACGAAGACGGCCACGACGACAAAGACGACGATGATGATGATGATGATGACGATGCTGGTGATGATGAACGTGATGCTGCTGCCGAGGCTGCAAAAACCCAGACAACAATATCTCGTTTTTCAGCCACACGTTCGCCAGACACAATCCTTTCCTCGTGCTCGCACTCTCGCTCTCTCACTGCTCACTGCTTGCATATCTCTCATCAGCTTGATTTTTGTCGCCCTGATCTCGCTTCTCGCTGCTGGCATCTCACCCCGTCGAGCGCCTCATACACTTGAAATGTTGCTTCTGTTGCTTTCATTCGCGAACCCGCTCGCCCTCTTCCGGGCCGTTTTTATGCATAATTATAATTTATACATCACTGACACCAGACTCTCGCGCTGGCTGCTTCTGCCGCGGCATAAGTGACATGACAAGCCCTCGAATAAGCGGCGGCGGCGGCGCGCAGGCGGACGGGATGTTGAAGTTCAAGAGTATAACCTCAAAAAAGCGAGCGCGGCGACAGCGAGCGGGACTGTCGATGTGGAAAACGGCAGTCAAGAACCTTCCAAGACTCGTCGCCCTACGATTTCCCTCCATTTGTGACCGGTTCTGCAAAAAGTTACAACTAATTCTGACGGACGGCCGACTCGTTGGTTGTCGTCGTAGTCTGCAGCATCGTCGGGAGCACGGTTTTGATCTGGTTCCCCCCTTGCTTTATCGTGGAAGATTCAAAGTCGCGTCTCGATTTGGTTCGATCCCAACGGCAGGCAGGAGTGGAAGAAGCATAAACACAGCTTCTGCCATTTGCTGCCTTTGATTGCGTTGGCTTATGGTTTGTTGTTTGGGGATGTACAGTTTTTCAACAACATTCTCAAATAAGTACCCACTCTTCGGAAGCCACGGGAAATTTTTTACGACCCCGTTTTTATCCGTTTTCCAGACAATTTGATGTCTGATTTT
>JAOEFI010000003.1:734853-745747 GCA_034621735.1 Anopheles plumbeus | reverse complement strand
CATGAGAAACGATGCCATCGAAAAATGGGTAGCATTGTTCTTTTCTCGCTTCGCGATCGCGACTCGGGAAGGGTGGCTGGCGTCCTGGTGGATGAGTGGGAGAGCATTCTGTCTCGCCCACCCCAGCGGAGGGCATGATTTCTAATAACAGGTGTAATGGCAATTTATTTATTTCATTTTTTACAGCGTCTTGCCTCAGCTGCTACCGCTGTGGCGAGGTCACGAGGTGAGTTCGTCGATCGTAACACTTCAGTTTTGCTTAATGCTATCTGTTTTATGTTCGCCCTCTTTCTTCGCGTCTCTTTACCTCTTTCTTTTCTCTTTTCCTTTCTCTCTGTCGCCGTGAGGTTCCTTTGTTGAACATTTGTTTGCGGTTTTATTTTCGTTGACCCTCGCTGGCTTCCCGTGCGTTCCTTCTTCAGCTTTAAGAAATCAGGTTCGATCAATCGCTTAGTTTATCAAATCCGAACGGACTGGCACTATTCGTTCATTGGCTTGAGGTTTTGACTTTTCCCTCACTGTGTGTCGGTAAATTATAGCCGAACGATTTCACAGCCGCTCGGCGGTTTATTTTCAGCGTTCGAACCGGGCGATAGGAAAATTTTAATAGAATAAAATAAACTTACCACGCCGATGTCAGCGATTCGCAAGCGTCCTAGTGAATCGCGGGATGACAATAAAATTCAATTTAACACGGCATCCGGACGAAGAAAGCTAAATCTTAGACCGTCGCCCATCCGATTGTTGTTGATGTGGCGTTGTCGACGGCGACGGCGAGTGACAATTTTCGATCACATTTTTACACCCGATTAACGTTCCTTTCCCCGTGGCGTCGCTGCGTTTGGCAGCGATCCGTTTCTGGCGATGTTTTGAGTGCCGCGTCTGTTTTCTCTGCTTCCCTTGTACCGGTTTTTTTTTAGCGAGACAAACGCACTCGAATAGGAAGAGGCTACCGGGGGACAGGTTTCGTTCTGGTCCCGAGGACCGTGGGTGGTCATCCAACAGCACAGTCGTTGGGTGGGTCGTTATTTTATGATCGAAGCTGCATCTCCCGTCTCGCGGCCATTTGGATAACGTCGTCGAACAGAAGCAACCGAAGGCGCATTGTACAAACAAACAAACTGAACGCCTAAATCGGCGTCATCGACAGTTTTTCTTTTTTTTGTGTCTCTTCTTCAAGCTACCCTTCCCTCTCGTCGAGGAAGGTTGAATCCTCTCGAGATCGCACAACCGGTGGCAAGATCGTGTTACAAAATAATGAGTACCCAGCGTCACGTTGCGATCCCACGTTCCCTCCGTTCGCTCCCTGCCGGGCCTGCCGGACGGCAAACAATATTCATTTATTATATATTGATTAATTTGCACCACGGTGGTGGTAATTAATACACTTGAGTATCTTGGGTGCATGTTGGTGGATACACGGCCCAACGTTTTTCTCTATGCGCATAACTTCTCCGAGGCTTCCCAGAACTCGCTCCAACGGGCGGCCACTACCGTTAGGACATTAGCGCGCGCGTGGAGAACCGCGCGGTACAGGGGTGAGGGAAATTGGATGAACGAAAAACGAAATTCCATCGAACAGTTAGACCTTCAACGACAGCTGTTTGCCACGGGACGAGGGTCGACTCTCCGAGGAGGGCGACGAAGGCAATTTAGCAGAACCGACGTAGGGGCCGCGTCGGGCTACTTGAAGATGCCAGCAGAGACCCCTTTCTTTTAGCCGCGCACATGTGTTTGTGATCTACGTGAGTGCGCGAGTGTTGAAAATGTAAATTTGTTCCGTTGCTGCGTATGGTAATGAAGGCAGGAAAAAAAGAACCATAGATTCAGGAAGGAAGTGAGCGTTCTCACGCCGAGCTGCCAGATCGCATTAATGAGGTGGAAAAGAGGTGGTTCCTTAATCTTATTGCCCTCATGAGCAGCTTAGGAGTAGATAAATACTTCTTGTTCGTTCGAGTGTTTTTTGTCGGTCGGGCGTTTCCACAGGCCGACGAATGCGTTTTCGTTTTCGGCTCCGATAAAATTGATCCCTCCACCGTCGAGTCGTTTAGCGATCGCTCGGCGGAGGCCTTTGCTGGCACCCTATCTGCTCACTTCCTCCCTAGGCTTCGGTCGTCCATTTTGGTGTGATAACAATGCAGCCGCTTCGTACAACGTGGATGATGCCGTTGCCAGTGTAACTCGGCGATAAGGAGTCGAACAGGGAATGGGAGTTCACTTATCTTTCCACTTCTGGAATGCTACTGGCTACAATACGCTGGGCGTCTTGGACAATTGGTCAAACAGCGCGCGCGATTTGACGAAATGGATTTGAATTGTTCTTTCGGAAGTTGGCTATCATGTTCTGACAGAGAGGCCGCTTGGTTTATCTGGTGACATGTAGGGAAAGTGGGGCCCAAACTCCCAACACCCTTCGCAGTCGATTCGAAACATTTCGTTCGTTCCTCACCTCCAAATCACCAAAGTACGATTTTCTATGCTCAAACAAATGGTGGCCATCGATTCCGATTACTCCCATTGCTCAGCTACAGTGCCACACAAACACAAACGTGTCCGGAAGATTTATCAGATCGGGCCAAGGCAACCACGGCTCGGAATCCAATACCTCGGAAAACGGCCCCTAAAACCGCGTCCCGTCAGTTGGCATGAAACAATTGCAACGGTCGGGTTTATCGCTCGCAACGGTTCTCAAGTTTCATTGTTCTGCGGTGGTTTGTTTCTTTATGTCCGAAAAATCTCCCACAAGGCGCCGCCTTCGAGTTCGAGTCCGCTTCGAAGCCCGCGGACTTTTCCACCGGCCCACTACGGTCGTCGCCATCTGCTGGGTGAATTTATTAACCAATAATTAAAAATTCTCGAAAGCGGGCGGCTTAATTAAAGTCATTGTTCCAGATATTCATCAGCGCGGTTTTGGCTATTTTTTGACGAGGACACGACGGCTACCACTACGACGCCGGTGCGTGGTGGCGTTTGACATCTCTACGGGAGGAGGTGGTTGCACCGTCTTGGGCGTTATTTGCTAAATTTATTTAAAAGCCTCTCCGTTCGGTGTGCATTTTGGAGTGTTTCTCCCGTACGTCATTTTTCTTTTTTCATTTTTCGGTTTGTCGTTGAGGCCTGGCCCGCCTCGTGCGTTGCTGTGTTGGTGATGGTCACGGGCCGCGCCAGTGCAATCCTGCTGATTGTATGATTAAGCCGAATTGATTCATTATCTATTGTTTCGGCCCGTTCCAAAGTGGTGAGGAAAACGGTTCAACGCCGAACACGCAAACGGCAGGCCGCTTTATTCGATGGCTGCGGGTTTTCCGCTGGCACTCCGACTTGGTGGGGGAGTGAAAAAAACTGTTCACCGTAAATCATTGAACACACTCTCCTCTCGTGCCCATTTAATGTTCACCACAAAGTGTACGGGAGGTCGGACTCCTCGGCGCGCGAATAAAGTGGGTTGGTTTTGGGGTTGCCATTATTTTGCGTGGGGGATGAGCCTAGGAAAAACGGGAAATAATAAAGCGAGCGGATCGCAAAAAAACCACCCGAGTTGCCCAGTCGAGTGGTGTGAAAAGCCGATTAAAATGTACGGCGAGCGAGAGTCGACAGCGCACACACATTAACGGCCCGCGCGCGAAGGATTCTGCGTTACGCGGGCCGCGCTTTTGTCACGAGCGATTAGAAGCGTATGCAATTAGATGTGCTTCTTTGGCGTGCCGTTGCGCCCCGGTAGGTGCAGGCATTCAAAACGGGGCGAAGAGCTGCAGTGCGGTATAGGAAGGTGGGGATTTTTGTAGGGAGGAGCTAGGGAGGTGAACCGCAGCGCAAGAAACTTTGGCACCGTCGCGACAATTAGCTGGATAATGAAACTTCACACCCTTTCGTGTGGACAGTCATTTTCTAACGATTCGTGGACTACATCTGTGAACGGTTTTATCAATGCCAAGCTGTTGTTCCTTAACAGGATAAATTATCCCTTCCACGCAAACATAATTGAACAACCTTATCCCCACGAACAAATTCCGATGCAGAGAAGCCACGGAGAAGTGCTTCGATTTTCCGCTTTCGAGAGCATAATTTCAATAATATTTATTCTGACAGTAACGAGGTGAAAATATACATTCTAATAATAACGGGAGCGGACCCATCATGATCGAGCGGAGTTTGGCGGTGTGCAACCCACCGAACGCAAGAGATTTGCGCGAGAGCGAGTTTTACTGCGCCGAAGACGATGACGGCCCCGACGACGCCAGCGATCGCAAAACTCGGCGGCATCGAGGCGGCATCAGCATTATGCGTTCCGGTCGATTTGACCCCAAGACAGACGCTCGTAAATGCGCGCCGGTTCCGCACCCAACCTCCATCCGCCAACACCATGCGGAACAGGCAGTGCTAGCGTGCGTGCGATCGTTTTCAGGAGACGCACAAACAACACGTGTTTAGTTGGTGTTGGTGGTTGCGGGCTCCTTAAGTTTGACGCCGAGTGCTCCGTGCTTCCGGAGTTTCATTCCAGAGGGCTCATGGGTGGTTTTGTCTACCGGTCGTCATGAAAGGTGACACATTTTGCGAGAGATGTTCACAAGGATGTAGTGTTTACCAGCCGAATGTAGAATTTCACTCACTGCCTGACACTGACTTGACGATCGTCATCGCGTGTTCGATCCATCCCTTCCAGAGGACTCACAGACGCACCCCTACCCCAGCCACCCCGTAGAAGGTTACGAGCTTAATTAACTTCAAGCAAAATGTGTGTCTGGCGGCGTCCGAGAAACGAATCGAACTCCGGACTCCGGATTGGCCATTTCCCCGCCCTTGTCTTCGGGGCGTTACATAAGAAGGGTATTAGTTATGAGCAACAGTGCAAGTGCAAACGCAAGTGCACGTGCAGCTCTAACTGACTCGGTCACTCTCCGCCACACTCTGCAGTCACGTACAGGCCGGTAAATGAAGTGAGGCGTCCGCGCAGTCACCGCGCGCGCGTTCGGTTTCGCGTCCGAAGGGTTGAAAGTTTTCACACCGACCGTGTGCACAAGCTCCCGAGCAGCTGTAGCTGTAGAGAGGCACGTCGTCCGAAGTCGCGATCGGTATGGAATTCAAATGAAAAGTAATTAACTTGTCGATTGGTTCTAATTGCTTTTAATCATAACGGCAGCCAAACGGTTTCATCAAGAGCGCATGGCGCCTTTGCGTGGTGAAACGTGGCGAAGGAGGGGTGGAGGGGGGGGGGGGCGGACACGGGGCATCATATCATTGCAGTTTTGCATTTCAGTTTTATGACACCAGCGCGCAATCATCGAACAGCACAAACGTTCGGGACTAACGCTCGGGGCTTCCCGCGCCGGAAATTAGCGCGAATTCGACAGTGTGCCATAAATCGGCAATTTTCCGTCATAAAGGAATCGAGAGCGTGGCCGAAATCCTCTGCGCAGAGGTTGCCGCCAGTGGCCGTTGTGTGGGTAATCCAATTATCCCCTCAGGACAATCGACAGGATACATGAGGAGTCAGATCCCGGTCGGCCTTCTTTCAATCAAACGGAACGGAAAAGAAGCGAGCTCGAGAGCGGGAAAAGAGCGGAGGGCTGGCTGTGGAGGCCCCCCATTTTGTGTCCACGGTGTGTGTGCTTTTCCCCTTCGTTCTTTTCTTCATCCTTCCTGCTTTAATCGATCGCCGGCAAATGATCGACGGAATGCGCTTCGCGAGTACAAAGCGAAGCGATTGGCAGCAACAAATGAGCCTCTATTTATTTCATTCCGGGCCGCGGCTTCAGAACTCCGGCGCGGGTCCTTGGCGGGCCCTCGGGCGATATCCATCATCTTTGATCGTTCCATCGTCCCCCCGCCCCACGTGAGGTTCACCTTTCCTCCTCTTGCCGGCACCTCTCCCCAGACTCGATCGTTCATCATGCGTCGTGACGGATTTGACGGACCGGGGTCGGAGTCGGTTGATGTGATCGAAGGGGCTTCAATCGATGGTGATTTCGTTCGACGAATCCGGATCTCCTCCGCGGGTGCACGGTGGGATCGATCGGCGGTCCGGAAAACCAGAATCGGCCCGAGAGCAACACCCCCTCGCGCCGAAGGGACCGGCTTCTGGCCCAAAGTCCGACGGCGCACAGTGGTAACGTGTTATTAAAATCGTATCAATTTCAATAATAAATAATGATGATTACCAATACATTTTCCACCAACTGTAACCCGGTCCGGGGCAAGCAAACAGCAAACAGAGATATGTGCTGCTGCTGTCTGCCCGTTCCCTTTATTCGGGGCCACAGAGAAGGAAAGAGAGATAACAAAGCCGCTAGTGGCACAGTGAAACGGCGAAACGATCGCCAAAGGATGCAGATAATGATGATTATTTTTTGTCTTTTCGCCGTTTCGCGCTTTGCAGTAAGTACGTATGCACATCGGCTTGTGTTTGTGTGTGTGTGTGGGAGGGGATGGCAGGGTTTTCTTTGCATTTGCCGGTTTTGCATCGTCCCGACAGTGCATTTGAGTAATCTTATCAGATTTCCCTTCAATGAACCATCGACGGCCACCCCGTTTGCAAAGGAGAAGGAGCTAAAGAAGAGGAAAAACAAGATCGAATCGTGCTGTGTGATTATTTGCACACATAATATACGATGGTGTGTATGGGCTAGCCCATTGGGCCCGCTTTTCTCTCCGGTTCTTCTCGCCCCCTCGGGGTTTCCATTAAAAAGGGGAAGGCATCAAAACCATATCTTTTGAAACAAATGTCGATAGATTAATCAATTTATGGTTTCGTCCCGATACCGGTTGGGATAATCAGGGACAGAAAGAGATAGGGAATAACGAGGAATAGGGAAAGGGGATGGCGTGAAACAGGGAAGACAAACTTAAGGGTGTTGCCGATGCTCCCGGTGATGCTGGCCGTGGTGTTGTTTTTATTATTGCGTTTCTTCGTTTTCATTCATCCGTTGACTGGTTCCGTTTCTTTTCTCGTTGGTAACCCCGCCGCTAGACTTGGAACTGTTCCGGCCTACTCAAGTGCAATTGTTTTCTTGCCTCTATTCTTCGCGGCCCACGAAGCAGAAAAGTGCAGGTTTTATTTAACCACAACCGAACCTGCGGGTTTGAGTTTCCTTCGAGGATTGTTCTTCCCTTTGCCGACTTTTGTTCCTTTCCCTGAGGGTCCTTAAGGACCTGCCGGGTGTGCTGTGTGCACTCTCGAATGCAGCCTCCACTGCACCCGAACGACACAATTGCTACAACATATGCAGGCCTTCTCTCCAGCGTGCATTTGTTAGCATAATGACAGGTTGACGTATTGAGTGAAAGTAACAATTAATGATGATTTAAAACTATTTGCCTGCGAAGTAAACTCCTTCCTCGTTCCTGATTATGCCCTAATGTTGAACATTATACAATAATGTTGAACGGACCCAACGGAAGAACGTCATCCGATCCATCACCGGGCAGCAGTCGATCAGTAATCGATGGTCAATCATCTCTCGGCTCATCATTGCCAAATCACAATTTTGCAGAATGAAGGCCTGAGATCGAATCGGGTTCTGGCCCAAAAGCGCGGAATCCCGCGGGTGGGAAGGCGTCGCCTAACGAGAATTTGATTATTTATTAATGACGAGCCGAGCTGAAAACTGTTCTACTTTTTCTTCCCAGTCGGTGCTGCTGTCGCTTTCGGCCGTTTCCGCGATACCGATGCATCGCATTGAACAGATCATGCTGACACGTTCTTTCCGCCTTCGTTTCCCCATTATCATTTCACAATTTTTCCTCCGCCCTCTGCGCCGGAAAAGATAAAGTGGACTTTTCTCGACACCATATCGACACTAATTCTTCGGGCTTTTCTTACGCTCGATCCTACAATCGATCGTGCTGGAACGAACGATCACAAAGGAACGCAGTCGAAAATAGTTCTACGATTGATGGTCCTGCAGCAACCATTAATTTTTCTTCCGCTCATTGCGATGTCGTTTAGTCTATTGCCTATAATTACAACTTCCGGAGGTCGAAGATTCCTCCCAGCGACCGACGAATTTGTATTGCCATTGCCAGAGGACATCATTAGAAGCGACTCCCTGGAATGGTTAGGAGATGGTCGAAAATCGAACATCCAGCCAAAACCCGGCAGAGCACGGGCGATCGAATGGTAGGAACTTATCATCATCTACGTCAAAACGACACACGCTATCAAACATGGCAGATAAATGCCGAGATCGACAGAGAGAGTGTGTGTGTGTGTGTGTGTGTGAGAGAGAGAGAGAGAGAGAGCGAGAAATTGAGAGCGGACACACACCTTTATCGAGGGGCAAGTCCAGCACGAAAAATGCATCCGTAATGCCGGTGGCAGCTTTTCGCCCGTGTTAATAATGCCGGAGGAGGAAAACGTTTGCAGGCCGATGTTTCGCAGCATGAATTAAGCACACGCAACGCCGTTTGCAACGCTACTGCCAGTCCGGTTATCTTGTGGGTCGCCTGTGTTTCGCTCCGCATTTACCAACTGCAGCTACATACATAATTCCTTCCCCGGGTTGTTCTAGATGAATGCATTCCTGAAGAAAATTATCATCGTAAACAAACACATGTCGTAGATAAGCAAAAATTCGCCGCCCATGCTAAAAAGACGCACGTACGAGTAACTCACAGAATGGGGAACCAAGAGTCGCAAATCCGCGATGGTGCTTCATTTTTCCAACTCCCGTCGGCTTTTGTTAGTTGCACAAAATGTTTCCTTTGCACTTAGTTATGTCCCATTTTTTGCATAAACTTTGTATGCTATTTGTTCTTGGGGTTTGTTTTGTTGATTGCAGGTAATTAAATTTAATACTCCCATTGTTACAACCGGATTTCTATGCAACCAATGTCTGTTGGTCCTTCCCGATTAAGTTCACGGTTTGGAATTGATTTTTTTGCTTTCATCCGCAGCAACATATTGCACTGAACTACTGGTTCTATATCCATTCCCACTTTTATCACGTCCTGTACGCCCGATACATCCATTGGGAGCATTTTCTGTCCACTTCCAGCGATATTCTCGACTAGCACAACTCTCAAAGACCCCGAACACTGCTCGATACTTCCGGCTTCGAAAACAGGAAGGGAAGCAGTTCTGCAGCACATACTTCACCAAAGTGTAAACACTTAAATTCAATACCAACCTACCGACCGACCGACCAACGTCGTCGTTAAATTCGGCCAACAGCGGACCGCTACCAGCCGAGCATTTGACGCTGATTGTCGTAGTAACCATCATCAGTGTGTCTATTCCACAATCCGGGCTTTGCGGCACATTACGACACCCCTCCCTCCTCCTACGGTTGCTTCCTGTGCCACCCTGACGCCACTCGCGCGCCCGGTTTGGGGTGAAAAGTTTGGAAGAGTTCGCAGTCGGCCACCCACCGGCACCAGCAACAACATCAACGCCTATCCTCGAAAGGGTTGTAGAGCAACCAGATAGGCCAGAAAGTACGCTGAACGCCCTCCCGGAGGTCCACGACGAGATGCGGCTCGTTTTTCCAACCACTTCCCGGTGGCCCTTCGCAAGGAGGAATGTGGTCAAGGCCAGCCGGGATGACGAAAGATTCGAACGTGAAGAAGCGGAGCCTTCGCCCTCAGCGCTCATCATCATCGCCGTCTGGTGGTGGTGTGGGTCGGTTGTCGACGTCGGCGTGCGAATTATCAATTTTAAATGAGTCAGAATTACAGCGAAACCACTCGACATCCGACTCCAGCGAAAGGGTCAACGAACAGCGCACCGAGCAGTGTAGTAGAGGGTGGCCTTTCCGCCAGAAGGTGGCGCCAGGCCCTGGCTTGCTGTACGCACTCCGACAACGCACTCCTTAAAGGGGATAGACCGAAAGCGAATGGGGCTGGCTCGCGACAGCTGGTCGGAGCAATCGCTTACCTGTTGCCAGAACTGTGCTAGCAGATAGATGCGCTCCTTTTTAAACAACCAATCCATAGGCTGCACTGCAGGGAGGTCCATATCACTGCCTCCCGTGCTTTGCGGAATGGTCGGCTGCATTCGGTGGCCAGGGAGTGCAGCGACGGGAGGGTCGGCGGTTACGGCGGCTGCGAAATTCGTGGTGGCAACGGCCACCTGCACAAAGCCTTCTCTTCCTACTCCCTCCGCACCGGGCACTGCTGCTGCGTTCGCTGGGGAAGCCGTTTTTAACGCGCCGAATTACTTAGCGAAAACTGTTTATGTTTCGGCGTGTTTTTTTTTCCTTTTTTTGTTGCACTTTCAGCCCCGATTTTCCGCCACAAGCTTTCTCTCGTTGGAGCAATCTTCTTTTTCGCGGCTATTATTCATCATTGGACATTTTCGAAACGCGCAACACTTTATATCTTTTCATTTTTCACACCGCCGAGCAGAGGGCATACGGTAACCGCGACACTGTAGTTCCAACCTGACAACTGCCGTGCTGTGGTTCTAATAACACGCATTCCACGAGACGCAACTTCGACCACGCAATCTTCGATCGCGAACTTCGCCTGAACTTTCCGGTTCCCGAACAAACACTACGTCATTATTTCTTCGCACGTTCTTTGGCGACTCGGTTCTAATTTGCGTATCAAACACTGCGTTCACTGCACTGCACACGGGCCAAATGAAAATCAAACACACCAAACGAGCTGCCTCATGGGAGAGAACAAAAAAGCGAAGCCGGACTTCGATTAATTTGATTTTTATTTCGGCTATTCACCAGCTGTGGATACTACAAATTGGCAGTAAAATCGGCAGTCGGCTCGCGAAAACAGACGACTGCAAACTGACTGCACTGCCATGTCCGGATTGCATGCATTTTTCAAAGATGTGTCGGAAGTTAGGACCATGAGTGGGTTCAGTTATATTGCACCGTTTTCTTTTGCATGTCGGTTGGGGGGGGGGGGGGGGGGGGGGGGGGGGGGGGGGGGGGGGGGGGGG
>JAOEFI010000003.1:715628-727522 GCA_034621735.1 Anopheles plumbeus | reverse complement strand
AGTGGTGGTAGAGAAAATTCGAAACGAAATGGTAACGAGAGAAGCGAATGCAAAAGCGGGCACATAATAATTATCAAACATCATCTATTTGCCTCCTGTCCTATCTTCGGTGTCCTCGGGCTCTCGGCTCCACCCTACTGGAGTTCTTTTTGCATTGCTCTTGGGTTCAATCAGCTTCGGGTACTATGCTTCTTCAACCCACTCTCCGTTTCAACGCGCCGCGCAAACTGATGGTGTCCGTGTTTTGGCCCACGTCCTTGTCGTCCACTGTTATCCTGGCTCTTGTCGTTGTTCGCCCGGATGATGGGGCCAGCTTTCTTTTCACCGTGTTCGCTAGTTTCTCCGATCCGTGCTCTATTAATACCGAATCTTACCGTGTGCGAGCGCTGCCTGTACGCTTCCGCCCTGTCGATGGGCCCCAGCAGCCAGGACAGCAGCGAATCCTTTTCCTCGTTCGCTATTTCCACGCACTTTGGTGTGGAATACAGCAGAAAATGTCATCTTCCTGCTGGCGGTGCGCTGATGTTGCTGCACTTTATCACGGAGGTGTTCCCGTCGCATTGCATTCACGTCCCCACCTTGCTCGGCCCTTGCACCGTTCGCTAATGTCCTTTGCGCACAGGGATAGACGGCACGACACAGGCTCACGTCGTCGTCGCCCTCGGTTGCAAACGTTTTTCACGAATCGGCGGCGAAAGCCATCCATTGCGCCGCAGACGAACCACGATGCAGTGTCAGCACGATGATGCATAGTGTCATTAGTTCAGTTCGCTGGAACGCGAGTCTGATATGTGAGCGGGTTTCGGGCGGTCGTCGGATGAAATTGACCAGCTATGTTTTCCGAGGGCGAGCGCGCCGGTTTCAATAGATGGGAATAGATGGTTGGTACACGAGCCATCCGTGTTCACCTGGGCGAATTTCGGGGCAACAAAAATGGAAAAAAAATGTCTTCTGTCTTCTCTTGCCGTTAAGGACGATGTAAAATCGGCAACTTTAGGCGAATGCTCGTGGGAACCTTTCGAAGTGAGGGGTAGAAATTATCACAAAAAAGGACATTTTCATTTCTGGTTCTCGGGCGGAGGGGGAACAGCGTCTGCTGGACGCTCGTCTGCTGAACGACGAAATGCACAGAAGGACTGAACCTAGAGCATGATGGAAGGAAACATATCCTCCGCAAGAAAATGACAACACGACCAACAAGAATGATCATGCACGGAAAAATCACCGACTGAATTGTGACATATGCGAGAGTTGAATGGAAAATGCTGCCACGATATGAGCAGCGCCAAAAAAATGGAAAATAGTGATTAAAATATGGCAAATGGCAGATTTTTCCACACTGTTTCGCTTTTCTACCATCAACAAAAAGGAGTAGAAGGAAGAAGTACGACTCACAGTGACACACGTCGTCATGGCATTGCTTTTTCCTCCTAAATCTCAACATAAACTTACTTATTATTCGATTGATCATAGTTGTCTGTTTAGAATATACATCCTTTCGGTTTAGGTGGCAATACACATCTTTTCCATAAGAAAAAAATGTGATTATAACACGAAATTCAAATGAGTAAAGCATGTGTAAATTTTTTGCTAGGAATAATATTGTATTGATAAAGAAATGCTACAATGGAAGACATTGAATTTCAAAAATCCACCAACAGGCAACGGATGCATATGCCGCCAGCTGTGTTTGTCCTCCCGCTCTTATCAACCGGCCGGAAGCGGGAAACATCCGGATCAGATTGTCGATTGTACGACAGTTATCATAGATCCACAAGAGGTGGCCGTCAACAGCCAGCGTCGAGTAGACAAAGATCTTTGTCTCAAGACGACATCTGCCTCGACATCCGTGAGTGGCAGACATTCGTCCGGGGAATGATTCCACGAATCCTCCGTGGCCATATCTACTTCCTCTGCTGAATGTTACACACGTTCCAGTTTCATCGGTCAGGTGAGATGAATTTTTGTTTTTTGGGGAAAACAAACAAACGCACCCAGACTTGATTGTTTCCGAAAAACGGTGGGAAAGAAAACGGAACGGAAACTTTATGTACCGCACCGAAAATGAACCGAATGGATGCACAAAAAATGCAACCGAGAAAAAATGCACCAAACGCAAGGGCGGTGGAAAACCGACACGACAAGGCTGGCGGAGACTGGCGGAGAAAAGTGCAACCGCCGGTAAAGGAAAATGCATTATGTATTTTACGACCAGCAGCAACGGCAGGGGTGGTGGGGGCGGCGATGGTGGCATAGTACCTTCGATGCTATTTTGTAGCTACACAGTGTCGAACAAAAAAGTGCATTTTCCTTTTTCTCGACAGGTACAAACTTATGCTAATTTTAATTGGATCCCATTTCACACCGTAGTGTGAACCGTTGCGCACTGAACCCCAGTTTCGTGCTAGCCTGCTCTACCCTACGGACACGCCGTCGAATTCTTAATCCCTCTCCCTTTCTCTCTCTCTCTCTCTCTCTCTCTCTCTCTTTCTCTCTCCTCCTCTCTCTCTCTTTCTTTCTCTCGTTCTCTTTCTCGTTCAAACGAGCGTTGTTTGCGTCCGGCTGACACAGTGTGTTGCTCCACTGCGACTCGGTCTTAGTCATGGATGGCCCTCTTTTTCGGAGCTGCTACTATCTTTATTCCTTCCACCCCGGAATATCTTGACTGAATGCTTGACGGTGCTTTTACTGCGGGATCGCTCCACGGATGAGTTCCAGCGCGGTACGCGGATGCTTTTAGGGTCAGAACACAAATGGTCCAAAACCGAACGACGATCGGTGGCACTATTTGCACCTTGGCTTTCTCGCGGGGGTGGCTAGAAGAAGAAGCGGCGATTGTGCTTTGAACAAGCCATTTGGCCCGGAGATCAATAGCCACAGGAAGACGTTGTCCACCGTGTTGACAGACTTCATTTGAACGGCAATAAACTCGCCTCGGCCCCTGGCAACATGACTACTGGAATTCAAAATTACGCCGTAAGCCTCACACGAGTCGTGGCAGGTTGGGGCAAAAGAAAGAAATCAATTGATGAAATATCTGGAGTGCAAGCACGGCCCATGGACGCGAAAGTCGGTCAAGCATGAACTGATGGGAACATCAGGGATGGGCATCAATTTTTCTGGTCATCGTGCAAACGCGGTTTCGGGTGTTGAAGGTCGATGCAACCTGAACCAAATTTTCCGATAGTGGAACAATAAGTCAAACGAAACGGCATGTACGAGTTCATCTTCGTGTGTTTGTTGGTGTAAAAGTAATCAACCTTTAAGATTTTCAAGTATTTGGCTACCATGAAATTGTACAATGGTAGGCTTTGTTCTTCCGGCCACCAACAGGTTGGAAAGAATAGATATTTATCAAATGGACAGCAAAAACACACACTTTCCCTCAAACAATCGCCTTGAGTGCATGCACTCATCAACGAAACCATAACCGCACAACTGTTTTGTTGCAAATTATGTATGACTCATAAAGCATGGTAGCCTACGGACGTTTCTCCCTTATCTTTCTCTTTCTTTCTCACCTACGCTCGGGTTGCTGTCACAATCATTCTCCCATCTTAGACGGATGGTTATCGCCACAAAATATCGTAATATAAGACAGAATACATGGGAAGACGCTGACCAACCACTGCTTGTGCCAAGACTAGAGCGGGGAAAAGGCACGGCCGTTGAAGCAAACCATTTGGCTGACATGACCAACATGAAACCCCTTTGGAAGAAAAATCCACCCAGTCCATACAAACACACGCGCTATCGCACACCGACAGATCGCACTCGATGAATAACTAATAGAGGTCCCTCCTTCGCACCGTACCCCTGTGCCGTTTCGCCAGCAGCAGCAGGGTCAACCCGGCATTGCCTTAAGAACAATATAAAAAAAATTAGCAACAGCCTCGAATACATTTAAAAGTCTGGCAGGCTAAGGCGAATTTATGGCTAGGAAAAACTGATTCGCGAAATCAGCGAGGAAAAATCAGTAACGAACCACTCTTCGGGAGGCCAGCGGGGGTGGCGCACGGGGCCCGTACCTGTGCTGAAAAGGTTCATTTGCCCTCCTCTTGTGAGCTTTATAAATAAACAAAGCGAAAATTAATCACGACGTCTCGGCCTTGTTGACCGAGAAGGATTGCAGAATTGTCGGGTGATCATCGAAGGCAGAGCGAGAGAGGAAACCCGGTGCAGGCGACGGCTTGGCCGTGTACATGGTGTGAAAAATCGTAGCGCTCGTAAAAGAAAATGTGTATGGCAAAACAAAGTGCCACAGTGCCACACAGATCAAACAGACGCTCCCGAATTGATGTGGGATTTTAATTTTAATAATCTCCTCGACCGCACAAATGTTGGAGCATTAACTTTCATCCGGTTTTGACTGCGCCGACCGCGAACCCCGCTTAGAAAAAAGGGAAAAGAAACAAAACAGTAAAAGTCAAAGACGCCGGCGCGCTGCGGGTGTACCATAAACAATAGGAGGATTATCATTTCCCGATCGCGAGGCATCCGATCGACGCGGCAAGCGTCAGCGGTGATGTATGCGTGAGGTCCCCCAAAAACGAGTACAAATGGCGCATGATGAAAACACGCCGCATTCAACCTCCCTTTCGGGTGACGTGATACGTTAAAGCGAAAAACATTGCACTTCCGCCTGTAGTTTGGAGTGGGGTTTTTTGTTTGCAAATATGAAGGCGATCGAGGTACAACATGCTTGGGGTCTCGCTTAAAACGGCGATATCGTTTTTGGTTCAAAGCTGGAGGGTAGTCGCGAATGAGGTCAGCGAAGTTGGGCGTAGATCGAGGAGTTGAAAAAGCGTCAAAACAAAAACCAACCGGTTCCGAAATACTCGTGCCACTTGCATTGCAAATGTGGCTTTAGGAAAACAAAAGGAAAATGGGTTTCTCATAGCGGTGCATTTGGCAAACATGTCTGCAACCCCTTTGGTTTGGTGACTAATGTGTCCTAGTTTGTATTTCGGTTTTTTCAGGGGTGGTCTTGATAGTAAAACGCAAGTGATTATGTGTCGATGTGTTTGAATCTATGGACTAGGAATGGACTACGACCAAGCTCCTATCAGAAGCCCTTCTGTTAATGTTTGTAAAACTCCCAAAGAAATGAATTTCCTTTAACCGAACACATTCGTCACACAAGTCGCTATATTCGCATCACATCCCTCCTCGCCTCAGCTTTCCGATTGTCCGGCCACAGGCAAGTACTTCCTTTGCTGGCTTCGCTAGTTCTTCTGTTGCATATGATTGGCTTTATCTACGCTGGGATTTACATTCTGCAGTTCATCGGCTGCCGACCAGCCAACATTCCACACCAAGGCGTCCAGGTCTCGCTGCGTGTGACCTTTGCACGGTTGTCCGCGAAAGTAACCAACCCGGTGCCGCAGACAGCCGCAGACAACGGGTAACCAGACGAGCGCGCAAAATTCGATACAAATCAAAACAATGTTGATGAAGTAGATGCTGATCCGGCCAAATGCCACCCAGCGCAACCACCCAATTATCTGCCCTCGTTGGGGAGGGGAGAGCAGGAGCGAGGCAGGGCGAGTGCCGGCCGGTCCACCCGGTGTGCATTTTGATCCGGCGACATTCTATTTATGTTTACATTTGTCCTTCGTGCCGGGTTTTCTGCGAATTTGGCGCTGCCGGTCGAGTGCGCATTGGTGCGCTCGGTGCATTCTTTGCGACTGGGAAAAAACGCCCCGCAGTTGTCGTAGGACGCTAACGCACGCTTGTTGGAAGGCTTCTTATTTCAAATTGTTTCTTAAAATTCTAGTTCCTAGAGATACTCACGCAATGTAAGAACTTTCCGAACTAGTCGAAATGGATGCAAAAGACAATTCTTTGAAGCGAAAACTGTACAACCGGTACTATCAGGACCCTTTTCGGACCAGAAAACGCATTGCCATCGCACAAGGCGCCCTCGAGCGTTCGGTGAGGGAACTGGGCGCCTTTGCCGCTTTCGCTGGTGTTTGTTCTTCGTCGGTCGCTGCCAATAAGAGCACTTTCTCGTACAATTGTCAAACGGTCTGGCCGGCCTCGCGCCAAGCGCATCTCACCAAGCGAACGGCATCTCTCCGCTGGTGCCCTGCATGTATTGCGCTCGTTTCGAAGAGGAGGAGAAACGCGTCCAGTGCGCATGGTCACCCTCACTTGTAGAGGTGGTTGTGTATTCGGAAACTTCGAATGCCATAGAACGTGACAAATAGCGCCAACAACGAGCCCTCTTCCCCGTGCGAGATAAGCGGTGGAGCGTTGTGGTGGGAGCAGGAGCAAAAGAGAAACCCTTTTCCGATTCCCCCACGATCTCGGTGGCCGAAGCACTCGCGGCGAGCGCTCGCTCCGTGCTGCTCCTTATCAATTAGGATAATCATTCTCCTTCCGGAACGGGTGCCGGAATGCAGTTGCAGCTCGAACCACAGGTCCCGAGTTACGTCGTCGGGGTTCGGGCAGATACATTTTTGCACGATACCAGTAGGTTCGTTGGTTTCCGTGTCGGCACACGAAAATGACTATACCGCAAAATGTGGGATTGCCAAAGGATACACCGCTATCTTATGGAAAAGCAAAGTAACAAAATCCGACTTGATTCGTTTTTCTTTTGTTCTCGCGATCATCAGCGAATGGAGACGCGTCGAACGCGCCAGACCGACGTCGGCGTAACGAGAGATCAGAGTTCTATCGCAATTAAATACCGACTGGAGGCGAAACGAGTGGCCGGACGAACGGCATGCGCGGAGAAGGGCATGAGATATGTCAAGTATCAACTGAAAGTAAAACAAAACCCAACATCGTTATCTTCGCCACGATGCTTGTAATGACGCTTTGCGACGACGACGACGACGACGACGACAAACTATTTGATATACAATATTTGATCGTAAAGTATTTTTTTCCGCTTAAAGCCAACAAACACGAACGACGTACTTGGGCCCGATGGTCCCCTACCTGCCCCATCTCACAAGGGCGATCTTCTTCTCGTCGCAGCGAAGGTGGGGGCAAACGACCAGAAGGTTCTCGTCTTAATCCCCGCTCCTGGCTCCTCCGCCCCAAACGCGCCGGCGTTCATTTGGATCACGTAAATAGGGTCCATAGTTTGCTGACACGAGCCGCGCGAGCTGGCGGAATATCAAATATATAATCAAACAATGTGCGTGTAGATGTGAGCTAGTTTGACTGAGGAATGGAATGCTAACACTAGAAAAAGTTACTGGTTTTAATTTATAGTATTGTTACAATAAATTTCGGAACGACCAGGGTTGCATCTCGTTGCAGCATCATGTATGTAGCAACTGTCGACGAAGAACCATTTTGATGAAGGAAAACCGAATGGACTAACCATAAAAATGTCTGTTGATACATATTCAACCTCGCTCTCTTATCGCTTCTATACTCTTTCGTCGCTCTTCGAATCTTTCTTTCCCATTTCCCGAAGGATGCAACAGGCTGCTATCTGGTTGCAGGAAATCGCCTCCTTCAGTCACATGATTCGAAGCCAGCCCCTCGCGGAGTTGTTCGCTTGCCCGCGGCTCGGAGGCACTGGTATGATAATCGCTGTTATAAAGTGCTTATTTTTCTGCCGCCCCAAATCATCCCCACCTGGCTCCAACGGGCGTCGGGTTAGACCACGCTCGAAGGTGACCGTATCGGTATGCGTACGTGGTTATCGGGCGCAAACAGAACAAGAAGAACAGTGGACGAAAAGTAGAGGTTCAGAAACGCACGGGTACATACTTACGGTTCGTCACGACTCGACTCGAGATGATAAAGATGGCGACTGCGCTGCGACCCGCACTACAATGACAGTGATTGAATTGACAATATCAATTACAGCTTTTGTTATCCGCATCACTCAAATGTATGTTTACCGGTCCGGGGGGCGGCAGCCGGTGGTGTGGCGAAGAGCTGAAACTGAAGCCTAAGTAAGTAATCCAAGCTCGTGGAGCACGCCTATGCAGTGCGCGCGAGAGGGGTATTTGATATGAGAGGCTAGGACTTAAAGACACCAATTCTTTCCTTCGGTTCGTTGCCTTCGAAAGGGCGGACACATCGGTCGTATGGGCGGCGGGTTGAGGGGGTGGATCACCTCCGCAGTCATCCTCCGAGTGTGAATGTCGTTTACTTTCCGTTTACCGCGCGCGTTCAGGTACGTGCGTCGTCGTGGCCCTCATTGGTTGGTGCCATTGGATTCTTATCAGCTCGCTCGTTCGAGGCAGTCAAGTGACTAGCTGGTGGGGGTGATCGTAAAAACGGAAGCAAACAATATGATTACCAGCGAGACGACACGAGATGCTGCCCACCAACACAATGGCGGCCACGTAAGCGTCGCGATGATTTTTTTTGCAACCTAACGGAGTGCAACTGTGACCATCGATGTCCGAACAATAAAGCGTAGGAGGTTTTTTCCTAATCAAAACATGGCTTAGGGTCACAATCGTACCTGGACTAAAAATGTTTTACAAATAAATCAACTAGAATTCAACTAGAACTCAACTAGGTGTACAACTAACATTTTGTGCATATTTAGTTATTCGAAAATTTAGCTGGATTTTCATTAAATTCTCAAAACATTACTTTAAATGTTTTAATAAACAAATCAGGCCATTCAAAAGCGTAGTTGAGATGCGTGCTCCATTCAGAAATGTCGTCCAATGCCCTTCGTCCGCAGATCGACTGTTACCGGAAGCAGAAGTCTGGCTGCAGAACCAACCGGAAAAGGTCGACATGCTAATGACGCTCTAATTGTCGTACAAAGTCTCAATATTCAGCCGCACGTCGTTTTCGTTGTCATTCGCTCAATTTCTCAAAGAGCACGATCCATTTCTCTAAAGGGCCTGCATGGGGTTGAACTTCAAAACAATCCTCTCATCATCAAATCACTTCCAGTGCCTCCTCCTCTCGGCCCTCCGGGCCCCGAAAGAGGACTCCATCCAAAGGTCATCGTTGACCGAATGTAGCCCGAAGTTTCGACTGGGGCGGTCAACCACAGGACACAGGTTGGCCCACAAGCGGATGGCCAATCCAGTGGATACGATAGATGACAAAATTTGCAACACATAAATTATGCAAGTATAAATATTAATTTGCGCAAACATAACTCAATTAAATGTTTTACTAAGATACTACCGCAGCGAACGAGGGTGCCGTTGCGTATGCACGGGCAGGGTTTTCCGCGGAAGTTCGGCTCCCCATTTGTGCGTGCGTGCAGAGTGAGCATCCGCAAAACCATGCTCAACATACTCGGGGGCACACAAACACACACTCAACGACATGCTGGGCTGACTTTGGGAACAACATAGGAGCAAACGCAAAATAAACGTTGCACTTTACGTTGCACGTCTGGCCCCGTCCGCCCAGCATCGTCTTCGTTGCATGGGCAAGTGCAGGCACGCAGATGCACGATGAAAGTACGTCCCGCCACCCTGCTTCTCGCCGCCCTCGTTGTCCTCTTCCGTGCGAAACCCAAAATCAGAAACTGATGGAATTTGTTGCTGTTTAATAATCCTAACTGTCACAACACGGTGCGGTTGCGTTCGGGTTGCCATTGCCGAGCGAGGACAACGATGACGACCGGTGGATATTAGAGTGACGTGATTTGAACCGACCTCCTATCCACCCACCACTGCTCTCTCCCTCCTTCCCTCCCTCCGCGGGTCGATGAACACGGGCAGCAAAATTGCGGGCCAGACCGTATAAACCTTTGGGCACCGGAAACGTGGGGCCGTCGTCGTCGTCGCCGCTCGTCGCGAGCGTCGGCAGTGGATGGTTAGAAGTTTGTCCATCTGTTTACGGGAATGTAATAATAGTAATAACTGGCGTCGCGACGCGATTCGCGCGTTACGCTTCGACACGACGCGCGACTAGATCGCAGCTATGCGCTCGTACTAGCGCTCGAAAACGCACGCCTAAAGACTAGAAGGGAGTCGGTGCATCCGAGGGCGAGAGTAATCCGCGCGACACTAATTCGCCTTTCGACGTGACGTGCCACGTGCCATGCCCCGAGCCGGCTTCGAATGGGGGCTTGCGCTCGGCCAACCTTGGAAACACTCCCTGGATGCAGGCCGGCGGGGGTTGAAAAAGGCCGGCTGTGAGTGGGTCACACACGCACGCATGTTGAGGTGGTCCGTTCGTGTGCCATATTTATTTATAGTGACCAGATGATTTATGAACACCTTTTTTGGGCGACGGAATCCGCGAGTCGGCGGTGAGATCGACTCCGCCGGGGCTATTGTGTTTGCGTTCGCGAGTTCGCGCAGTGCTCATCGATTAGTTCTGGCGCTAGTTGGTGTCGCGTGGTTGGCGGGTCAGTGGGTTTTTTGGGCAGCGACGTTCATCCGCCGAGGCAGCGCTGTTTTTCGCGACACGTGGTTTTACATGAGCTATGGACGACGACGACGGCGAGCAGAGAACGACGCTAGAGAACGACGGCGGTGACAGCACTTCATCGCTGGCGTTTCGGGGAGGATTTCCGTAATTAGCGGACAGCTCCGCGTACAAATGATCTCCGAGTGTCCCGGGTGTTCGTTTGACAAATGGAGCACTCTTCGCGGAAAGCTGGTTTAGGTTTAATAAATGGGCAAATGTGTTTCGGAGTTAGCGGCCTGCGAAAGACCTGAGGTGTTTTCCGTGCCGTGACATGACAGGGCTATGTAAAACAAGGCGAAGCCATTGATCCGAGATTTTGTAATCAGGGTTCTTGTACTTGCCGTGAAAAATTGGTTGAAGTGTATTTTCTGCTAAAATAAACTGTATATTCTACGTTACTGGCGCGGCCGCCATAATCTATTTATAGACTTTTGAGTCCTAGACCATAGGGCTGGTTCCATTTGGGTCGGAACACATGCTTGGGTCAGGCCACAGATGAGGACAGTTTAGGATGGGATGTAAGGAAATAAAAACACTAGATTTTGTGTCCAAATGTCTGCTAAAGAAGTGATAAAGAATGGATAAAAATCATTAAACCTTTGTTGCAATTATTCTATTATCTTGCAAACCTGTCTTGCACGTATGGTAAGCTCAACGATCAATAGCGGAACCGAGCTGAGCCATTCTAGTTCTCATAATCAAAGAACCAGCACAACCCTCTGGCTGACGTATGGTAAATTGATCATTAGCCGCAGATCTGCTCGCGTTTCTAAACAATGAGCAAACCCGCCATTGCCTTGAACCATTTATCATCCCGCGTGTCTGCACGGAAGCATATGCAACGCCGGCATGCAATGCGGATCATATTATGCACACGACCCGACTAAAGGCGCGTGGCTGTGGGAGGTTTCACTTCCTCTCTAATCGCGCCGTTTCGAGACGGAATTCGACGGTGCGTGTTGTTCAATCGAAATTTCATCGAAATTCCGATCGTTATCGGGTAAGGAGTTATTCGGTGAATTCTCCCATTGCCTGGTGCACTTGACTTCCTTTTCCGCACAGGATACAGAATGGTTGGACGTTTGCGCCATTCCCACGCTCAATGCATCGATGCACATGCAAATCAGCCTAGGGGGCCATCCCGGGCGGACAGAAGAACATCAGAATGTTTCGAAACGACAATTTTGGTATTTTGCGGATTGTGTCTTTTCCTCGAGAAGACCAGAATATTAATGTGAGGAGAATTTGTGTCTAATTAACGACAGCACCATAATTCACGGATCCCGGTAGCCCGTTTCCGATCGCGGTTGCACGAACCTTATGGACGAACGCAAATGATCGCCGTCGTCAAACGTTGCCAACGATTCCAATAAACACATGTTTTTCGTCTGGTAGTCGTTAAAGTTGTAGCTGCCGCCGTTGGTCAGAACCATGGAATGTGTCTTCACCGCACAAGGGATCGCACCCCCGGGAAGGCCGGGAGGGGTCGGATTGGGTGCCCCTGAGAGTGCTTGATTGGAATGTTAAAT
>JAOEFI010000003.1:698794-715528 GCA_034621735.1 Anopheles plumbeus | reverse complement strand
AAACCAATTCGCGAGGGACAGGGACACACGAATGGGACCGTTTTCCGGTACGCAGCGAGCCGGCATCGCTGCGTCAGCGCAATTCTCGCCTTCTTTTTCCAGGCCAAGTTCTTCAGGTCAGGCGCGGACCGCCGGGTCGGAGAGCCTTCGAGCAGCATTTAAAACAGACACACACACACACATCAACTCATAAGGGGCATCGGTGACATCAAAAAGTAAACAAATTGTTCTGGTACCGCGGTTCTGGCTGGGTTCTGGTCGCCACCGCCAAGCCGGTGCATCGAAACAAAAACAAGTCGATTTAAAACATTTAGCGAATAGTGTGTCACTAGCTGTTTTTTGTTTGTTCTTGAGCTGTAAGTCTGGCTGGCAAACGCTTTCACTTGGAAACGCACTGAAATGCGGGTTTGGGGCTGCGAGTCATTATGAGGTTGCTAGTACGAACGGCTGTTCTGGAGGGCGCGAACTTGTGGAGCAGAGCTTAAGAGTAGTATAGAGGGATAAGGAAAGTCCTGGGATATTGAAAGGAATGAAGGAAAAAAAATTGTTTATAAACTAGACATACATACAATACATACTAAATAATATCAATTCTAACACCTAACCATATATATTTTTACCATTCTAGTTTTTCAAAACACTAGGGAATTTACAATGCTGTTTATAGACTGTGCTCAGAATTTTTTTTCGCTATACAACAATTTAATGAGAAGGACATAGGAAAACAAACTAGTTTAGAATATTTAAATTAAGTATGAGGGTCAATTTATGGCTTATTCGCGTCCGCAAATATCGTTTCAACGAGCTTTAATCGACTCACGAACGTCCCGATGGTGTGCGATATGCATCGAAATGAATCATTTGTCGATCGATCGCGAATCGATCGTGAAGAATATTTGATGAGTAGTGATACTGAACCGTGCGGGCGCCGAAGACGATGCCTTGCCTATCGGATGGTGGCGGCACTGTTTAATGTTTCGTCGTCCACCAATGATGAGATTTGGCGGTTTTAATATTCTGTTCCGCTTCGGTTTACGGCCAGATGATTCGAAGCGCCGCCGCTGGAGTGCCAACAGCCGCCGGCTAGATGAAAGAGGCCGAAGTCTGGTCGCCATCGATTGTGCGCCATTTGGGCATCGGTCAGCGGATAATTTTCCACGAATGCGACTGACGATCGAGGATTTGGTGGAGAGGTAGTACGAACACATGTTCCAGTCGCGAATAAGTGCCTCAATCGTACGTGTTCAGCGTTCGCGATCTTCGCGGGCCAAATTGATGCGAGAGGGCTCCTCCGCGATTGAAGTTTTATTCTCCTCCAGGTCGCGTCCCGAAGAAAGCAAAGTGTTGGCAGAGTGCAGTTTTGTTTTCTGGAACGTGTCAGATAAACGGGTCAATTAAGCCATTACCAGTCGACCCGGGTTCTACTCCAGTCGAAAGTCAAATGTCAATCTTGTTAGATAGGGTAAGCCCCGCGGCTTTGTGACTGATTAACATATTGGGGGTTTGCGATAAATCGACCTTTTCCAACTCCCTACGCCGAAATCGGCACTTGACAAACTACAGTTTCGAAACCTCGAACATCGGAACAGTGCCACCTCATCGGCCGAGACGGAGGGGCCCGGTCCTCGGTTACTTTAATTAAGTCCTATTAACGACTTTCGTTATCCATTATTATGAAGTACAAAACTTAATTAACTGCGCTCGGACGGAAACTATGGACAAGCTGCTAGTTCTGGGTTTTAGTATTTTCGTGTGTTGGTTCCACGAAATGTTTTCGGGTTTTAGGCAGCCGGGAGAAGGGACTGGCCGGGACAGCGGCGGCCAATTAAACCGCCGAAAGGTTATTGGATATTTCCTCCGAGCCGGCGAGAGCCGAGGAGCGTTGTTTTATGAGCCGCCATTCCGATGTTCACTTTTATGCATATGGTGATCATGGCGATGATGGTGCCGGTGGTGCTGGTGTTCGCTCTCCTTCCTTTTTTTCTCGATCTTCACGATCCAAAGTGCACAAGTGTCGGTCCCCGGCTGCGTGACACAAACCCTCCGTTTTCGAAATCATTGCCTAATTTTGTGGGACTGAAGTAACGATTTCTCTTCTTGGTGTTCCTAGCGAAATAGAAAAAAGGACAGGACCCGTGTGAGAGGCGCGGCAAAGATCACTTTACCGAAAAAAAACAATAATGGAGATACATCGTTTGAGAAACCAGTTTTGCGCCTCCGCGTTTTGGTTTGTTTGACAATTTAAAGTGTTCATACTTTCCCAAAAGGACAGCAGGTACTTATATAAAAGTATTTCAATAGTAGAGTGTAGGAAATTGGAAAAAAAAACAACGACATTTACACCTTCCAAGTGCGATGATTTTTTTTTCCTTAGCTCAATCGTTTCATGGCGAATGTGTTCAGCTATGTCTAAACGCAGAAACGATCGTAAGATATCGAGTGTTATGGGTGGGTAATTAAGCCGGGTTGGTTCAATGTTTTCTTGTACTTGTTGTTTTGTCGCGTTGACATCCTGGTTTTTTTTCTTATCGTTACTTTAATGTTTTCACGGATGATGTCTAGCTCGCGAAATCTCTGATTTTCCTTACACATACAGTTGCTTACTTTTACCACAGGAACGAAACCGTTTATATGACCCGAAGGCCATATGGTTGAAAGTTACGTGGCAAAATTTTGTCTTCCCTGTTCTCGGGAACATTGTCGCAACCGACTAGCTTTGCTGTTTTAGGATGCTTCTTCGTGCAATTCTCTTACACATTCGAGAAAACGGTGTACATAGAAGCTGACAGAAAATTGTTTAATATTGTAGAACATAGCAATGCTCTTTGTCGAAAAATCTTCCCATTGATTGGACATAATAGCTTTCTAGCACTCGGCCAAACACGATCGCTCCGCTTTAAAGCTTATTTTCCCCATTATTGCACTTCTGTAAGCTCCCCCCTCTTTTTGGAAAATCATGGGCAAAGGTCCACAATCAGCTTCCCTATTTGAATTGAAAAAAGAAGAAAAGGCTTCATTTATTTTGCTTTTCTCGATCGCCAGAGTTTCTTTTCCCCGTCTTCAGTCGCACGATCGTACCGTCTCCGAAACGATTTGACGATCTTTGACTTTGGCCGGTGATGGTTCGGTTTCCTCGAACCGGTGGAATGGACACAGATTTTTTTTGGGGGTAGTTTTGGTTCTGAATCCCACCATCATCGTTCACATCTTGCCAGGGAGGCCGTCACCGTCGACGTCGTCGTGATTCGGCGATCGTTGTCGTCGCCATGCCCGTTGCTGTTTCGCTTATATTTAATGGCTTTGGTGGTCGTTTAATTTCCTTTTCTCTGGATCGTCCTACCTTAACTGAGGACACTGAGACTGTTTTACTGGTTCGGGGAACGCGGGGAACACACACAACCGAGTGAGCACACCGTAATTCGTGTGTAAGCCCCAAAAGTCAAAGCATCATTTCTTGAATTTTATTGCCACCGAGAAAGCTACACTACGCGTTCGATGAAACAACAGGTCACTCCGTGGTCAGTGGCCATTTTGTAGCCACATCTCGCCGCATGGTCTCGTCCGGGAACCGTCCGGTACGCCATTTTCTCACGACCATCTCTGTGACACTTGATCGGTCACGTTTGCCGATGCACCATTCCCTTTGCACTCGACTGCCTAACCGTAATGTGGCACAATATTGACATTTTGCTAACAAGAAGCAAACAAAGAACCACTCTTCGCTATCATCTGTGGTTCCCCGGAGGCCGGGTTCTGCTACTGTTGAACCGTCGTCAAAATCCACAAACCCAGTTCCAGTGGAAAGTATCGACACTTTCGTCGCTTCCGATAATCCGAGCATCATAGTGAGAATTTGAATTCCTGGAGACCAGCACGAGAAAAAGTGTGTCCTTCCTCCCAAGGGAGAAGGCGACCGCTCCTGACACGATGACAAACATTGCAAATACGCCTCGTAATGATGCAAATCATACCACCCTTAATGATGCTCGCATATCGAGTGCTGTCAAATCCTCTTCCGGAATACTCGGAAAAAGCAGGAGAAAGAGAAACGGAAAGGGGAAGCGAAACTGAAGAAGAAAGAGGAAAAGAGGAAGAAGGAAAGATTGAGAGAAAACTTCCCTCCGGAGAAAGCCCTTGTCAATAAATAATCAATTGTTTCCAACTGCGGGGGGAGTTTGCGAAAGGAGGCCGCAAATCCTTTGCGCCCAGACGAAATCGATCCTAGCAGAGGCGAACGGTTCTTGGCAGGATTGTAATGCCACTTTTCAAGGACCCTTGTGGGTTTTTTTTCTGCTCGCCAGGGTGAGAGTTTTCCTGTTCTCGATGTCGATGAATGGCGCTCCAAACGAGCGGCATTGGAAGCAGTTTGCATAATCCCGGTGTTTACGTGTGCCCTTCCGCACCGATTGCCTGTCTGCTTCTCCGCTTCTGCAGCTTCCCGTACTCCTTCTTTTCCGAACGCTGATTTTTTTTGGGGGAAATGTCAACCGGGTTCCCGGGACACGACGGCGCGCTTACCATCCATATCGCTTCATTGTTTTCTTCCCATTTGTTGATTCATCAGTGCATCGGTGTGAATTGCCCCGGCGGTAGAGGACCAGGACGAAGGGGACGGATGATTGCGAAAGTGAAATCCTGTCAGCACCGACATCGATACTGCTACCGGGTATCGGATCGTACGGTGAGCTGGAAGGATACTCAACACGACAGGAACATGTGGCAAACGATAATGGCACGTCTAAGTAGGGTCAGGCATTAAGGGTGCCAGGAAAAGGGACGAGGATAAGTCAAATTTGCATATTGTGAATCTTTCAATACCACCACTCGTTGGCTTTCGACTTTTGCGAGCGCATCGTTGGAAGGTTCACGAGAGAGGCACTAAAGAGGATGCAAAATTGTTGCACCGTATCC
This sequence comes from Anopheles plumbeus, assembly GCA_034621735.1. NCBI lineage: Eukaryota > Metazoa > Arthropoda > Insecta > Diptera > Culicidae > Anopheles > Anopheles plumbeus. Next base: position 710,617 of record JAOEFI010000003.1, on the reverse strand, counting down.
CAATCGGATGATTTGATCGGGATTGATGAACCGGATGGCGCATAGGTGGGAAGGGTTGCCATGTTCCCAGGGATTAAGTGATTGCCGTGAGGTCTTTGTCGAGTGGAGTTGAATTATCAATGCATGTTTTGCGGACACAGAGAATTGGCGAAGGGGTTGCGTGGTAGAATGATTGGTTCCATTGAATCGGGTTCGGGACGAGCCGAACGTTGTGCCCATGCAAATCATTCCGAGAGTTCAGTTGAAAGTAAATTCCCGAACCACGAAACATATTGACTGGCAATCCGTTCTAGCGTCATTTAGAGTCAATGTAATTTGTATCAGAAAGCGATATGCTGAGGATAATGTTGTTATGCGTTCATATTATGCATTATTTTTTCTATCATTTCTTTGGTTGCTAGTCAGAAAAACATGAATGCATTCGAAAACGACCGTAAGGGCCATTTCACATGATTACACTGTTAAACAAACTCGTCGATATGAATGAAAAGAAGATGATAGTTATAGTCGGTGGCTATTCTTTCCATTCCTGCGTTTTATTGGTTTTCCCAATTCATTTTGTGAACTATTTGCTTTAATGTAAAACGTCCGTAGCACCAAAAAGGTAACTGTTAGGACACATGTTAATGATGAATCCCTATATATAATATAATAATTATAACTATTCACACACACATTTGAAAATTGTAAAGGGCACAGTTAAGAAATGTTGAGACTTTTAACTCTGCTGAACTTCACCTACTAATGATAAAATCTGGGCAGGATAGAAAGAGAAACCGTTCGCTACGGAATGTTGCAGCTTCTTGCTACAGAATCGTCAATATACACACCGAGGGCACCAAATAGCGAATTCGCATGTCTTTTTTTACTATGTGCCTCAGAGTGAAGTAAACAAACAATATGTTCAACGCAAGCCCAGCCCACGTGATCGCATACGAGTCTACAATAGCGTCCAGAGCCTCACAAAAATAAAACCATACCTTGAGTTTTCCTCGCAGGTGAGAAACGGGCGCGAGGAAGGAAAAATGACAACATGGTAAAAGAAAACAATGGCCATAAGAACGGCAAAGTGTGCCTCAAGACCAGAATAAATACGGACATCTAAATTGAATTTTCTCCATTGCACTGAGTACAAAGTTTGTAGATTTTTAAATTACTGAAAAATTATTGGCGAATTATGGCCTTAACAGCAAATGAATAAAAATAGATATTAAAGATAAATCAATTTGGATTTATTATGTATCTCATTTCTTAATGCACATGGAGCACAACAAGATAATCATTGAAAACTGATTGTTTACACGGCTAGCTTTCTATCAACTCTATGTCAAATATCAATGTGTCACAATTTGACCCACTTTGAGGAACGTCTTCTTAGTTTTGTTGATGTTTCTAGTGCCCCCCCGGAGGAGTATAATTGTTGTTTTGCCAATGTTGCTTATGTTTGTTCTGCTTTTTGTGGTATTTTATTTACAAGAGTGTAGCGTACTGCATTGGAGCCTTTATTTTCATTCTTTCGTCGTGGTTTATTTGGCAGCTGTTCTCGGTGCGCCCACCTATTTTCCACTCGTCGCTTTGGAGGCACATAAGAATAGCAAAATATTGAAATTTGTGTAATGTTTTCTAAATAGTAGAAACCCCCCGTACGTCGCATTGGGAGAGAAAAAAGAAAGAAAACAGAGTGATGTTTGGCCACTGCACACATAAGTGATGCGTACTACACGCGACGACGCTCTTACACCCGATGCGGGTTGCTCAAACTACGGAGGAAAAACGTGGAAGCAAATCGTGCTGAGTAAGCAATTTCCCGATAATTTAAGCCGGCCACCAGCACGGCGCAACACGGAAATCGAAACGGCGAAAACTGACATTTTGCATGTGGTCGATGGTTTTTACTGCAGACGTCAGCAAACGATCGCTCCAGTGACAGTGGCCTTGGAAAAAGTGACCCACTTCGAGCGACCCAGGCAAAACACCATTTGAAAGTAGATCAAGCGCGAGTTTCCGATGTATTGTGTTCGTTTTTCGACGAACAGAATTGGACCAAGCGCTGGTAGGCGCTTCGTTTGGTGCAGGAAATGTCGAAAGACGGCGAAAGAAGGGGTGGAAAATCAATAGCAAGTTCATCGTTTCCTGATCAAATTTCAGATCAAGTTTGGTAAAACGTTGTCCAATCTAATCAAATCTTGTGTGCGTGAACATTATTTGATGCAAGGTACATTATTTAGTCGAACGATGCAATGATTCCGAGGGAAAGTTTTTTTAGTTTCATCTACTAACGATAATGAGGCACTACGAGTACGACAATTGTCGTTGATGGTTGGCTGATTTCTGCAACCTTTGCCTCGAAAGACTATTCCAGAAAAACTGGCGATCTATCAGTCCGATCGTTTATGCTTACCACGATGCGTGCGCTCTTTTATACATCAACGTTCGGAAATGGAACACAACGGCGTAAATCAGATCGTGGGAACACACACGTCAATGAAACTGTTTTTGCAAAACAACCACCCCGACCCCCTCGCGACTGTGCTGCTGCCACTTGGTGCATTTCCCTTGGCAGCGATTTTCCACTTTTTTTTCTGCGAAAGTCATCTGCGCCAACGAAAAATGCGACGCCACAATGCGGGGTTCGATGGCTCGGTTGCTGCGGTAATCGCGCAATGGCTCAAATATTCGAGTCTGGTCGCAAGTCACGGCCATTTCGAAGGCCAAACGCAGGGACGCAGCGCGTGGAAGGATTGCGCCGACTTCTATTCTTCTTCTTCTTCTTAGTGGCACTTCGTCGCATTATGTTTGTGTAAACTCGTCACAAAAGTCATCTCTTTCGCCGGAGTTTGGTCTCTTTCCTTCCATCCGTCATTACGAAGGGCGGAATTTTTCCTTCTGGTAGCGGCACCAGTAGCCTCGGAGGAAGGAACAGCAAAGGAAAGGGGGTGTGTAAGGCGGTCTTTTTTCGCATTTATTATTAGCCCCAGTCCGTGTATACATGTCGCAGTAATAAAACAAATATGTAATAAACATTGAGATAATGGTCGATGATCTGCAACCGTACGCGGAGAGTTGGTCATAATGTCGCTGGCACGAAACGTGGGCATGTAATTATTCAGTTACTAGTTTTACCCTCATTATGAGTGGGAAGGGGTTGAGAAATGGCGGCGGCAAAGGAGAAGCCGGGAGAAGCGGAGGAGAAGGGCGCGACGCAGCTCATGCCATCGACACAACAATGAAATCTATCTTTGCGTCACATTCGTCTCGAAGACATCGGTCGGCGGTCAGTAGTCGAACGGCAGCTTTTTTTTCCTCCTCGAGAAGTGCACTGAGAACTCCAACCCCCGGGCCAGAAGATGACAATGCCCACTAATTGAGTCAACCGTTTTATTTTCAAAACTATTGTGATACGAAATCGCTTCACAAACCTCCCCGCTCGGTTCGCGTGCGCCGAACGATCGGGAAGGGAGCGAAATGGAATCTGTCGATCGCATCCTGTATGCAAACACGCTGCATGCCAAACTTTACATGTGGGGTGGGAGCATGGCAAATGGCTTATCATCATCAACAGCATCAGCATAATCTTTGCGAACGGTAGCTGCGAAATGAGTGGAGTCATAGCTGCCGTGTTCGTTGGTTCGAGTTATTCCCGCCCTGGACGGAATGGCTAAGTTTGTACCAACTAATGACCCACTTGCCACAGTTTTTCTCCCTCCCTCTCTGGACTAGATGGTGCATGCAAGGGATTTTCATTATCTCCGCACCAGATGAGGTGACTCCAACCGTTCGTTCGTTTGTTCGTTCGTTCGTTCGTTCGTTCGCTGGTAGATTATGCTAGCGACCAATTTGGTCTCGTTCTCTAACGTTGGGTGCATTCGATGCAGTTTGCCAGTGCCGCAGCCAGTGCTGGGAAGTTCAATAAGCATTTCCATCCGAAAATGCTCACTATCGCTTCTGGTTATGTTGCATGGGTGAGCTGATGAGTGAATGAGTGAAAAGAGGTCAGAGGCGATATCCCTGGCGAAGTATTATAAATTTATTATAATATTATCATTGTATATCTGTTTACTCACCGTTAATACATATAAAGGAATATTGTAGTTTTACTGGTGGTATACGGCCGAAAAAAAAGAATAGTATTTCGGATGCTATTTGTGCCTACGCCGTTATAGATATAGTTACAGAGAGTGTGTGAGAGAGAGAGAGGGAGAGAGAGAGAGAGAGGGAGAGAGAGAGAGAGAGAGAGAAAAAGAGAAAGAGAGAGAAGCGCAAATGGAGAGCACAAACACAAAATGTATATAGCATGGAAAATGTATTGCTCAATCGCCTATTCCGAAAATTGGGAACAAGCTCATGTTTCCGAAAAGGCATATCAATCAGCACAACAATGAAGGCTCGAGACTGGGCCAAGTGATCAAGTGAAACAGACTTGTGGGAATAAGCTGCACCATGGTTGGCCCGTGGATCATTGAAGGTGTTTTCCACGAGTTGGATACGGTTGCGTTTTTTGACCGGTTGTTGCAATTTCTGTCGCAAAGCACAAGAGATCAACAGCAGTTGCAAACATTCTGTGTTGGCACGCAATTGGAAGTGGATTTGAATAGGGTTACGTACTTCGAACCTAATGCCTTCAACGGGAGCTGGATTTTCAATGGAGGAAACACTTTTCAAATATATTTCACAGATTTATAATGCACTATCCACTTCGTTGCCGTTTGGCTGGAGTATGTAAAAGGAAGCCACGCTCCCTAGTGTACAATTCGATTGGAAAGGAAATCCTGTGAACAGTACCGGACACTGCACGCATCGGTTTCATTGACAGCGAGCCCTGTTCGACGCTATCTTCCGCTTCGTTTAACCCTTTCCTAGCGGCCGTTGCCCACAAATCATCCACGCAGCTGGTCCGCTGGCACATAGCAACTCGGTGGCCCTGGGCTGTAATTGATTTCGGTATCGAAACGAATTGCTGTCACCATTAATTCGTCCCTCCGCGCCCGAAGGATACCCATAATCCTTCCGCGAGCAAATGCTCGCCGACAATCGCAGATGCATCCGCTAGTCCGTTCGATAGTCCGGCATGAAAAAACAAGATGGTAATAACAAAGGCAGGACCTTCAACCAACTGCCCCTTCCGGTTGGAACTAGTTCGCTCCGGTCGCAGCCGCTGCCACTCGCTCCGTATTTCCGTTCGGTAGCTGCCGCTCATAATCTGATATTTGATCAAATAATTTCATCCCTGGCGTGTGCATGTAAATGTGTCGCAGGCACATCCGGAAATAGGAGCCAGGCAGCGTGGAGGCTTTTCCCTCTCGACTCCTTTTCCAATCGGCTTCGACAGACGCACACAGATGTGCTGGCCCTGGCCCCGGCCCTGGCCCAATCCGTCCAAACCATCAGTCGTTTCTAATCCGCCGAAGGGAATCGGCGCCATCAGTGCGTCGGGTTCCATATCAATTGATTAATTTATGCAAAACGGGTTTTCTGAACGCCGCGGAAGGGCTTCAATGATAGGGAACGAGCGGCCGACGGATGGCGGTTGGTGCTGGAAAAACTCCGTTACCCTTTTTTGCTGGGTGACCACCAAGAATAAGAAATCGAAATTCAAACCCCTCATCGGTTTGATTGTCTGTGGCCCGGCTGTCGTTGCTGGGTTGCGCTCCGGTTTCCCCTTTTTCTTCCAAGACGCGTTGGGTGGCGTTGCGATGGCGACTCTACTACAGGAAGGAGCTGCCGCATTTGGCAGATTTGGTTGAGAGGGACCGAATGGCCAATCCATCGGTTTGGTGGTTTCGTGGCACAGAAAAACCGGTGACGTCGATGGCGGTTGCGAAATGAATGTGATCCCATTAGAGATATCAGCATGCCCTGCTTGCGGACGAACGCGAACTGCGTGACACTGGAATGAGAGAGATTTTATTCCATTTGTTTATGATGCGATTCGAAGAAGCGTCTTCTTTATGGCAGTCGGCTGCGAAAATGTAATGCAATGAGTTTTTATTTTTAGCTTCAACTAGTGTTGAGTAGTGTCTGTTATTTCTGTTATTATTGTGTTTCTGCTGAACACAGGCTTATTGCTAGAGTCCGCCAAATTGACAATGAACAAGAATAGTTTCAACGAAAAATCGATGCAAGGAGGGTTCAGTTTGTTCTTAACGCTTTCCTTCGCACGAACTAACCATTGGCCGTCCATCTTGAGTGGAGCGAAGGAAGGAGTACCGACGGAAGAGAGAAGCAAGCATAATTATTATGATGATGGTTGATAACCAGTGCAAGAGTTCGACTTCTTTTCGGCGAGATGTGCCATCGAACAGGAACAGGAACGAGGAGAGACACGGTGGGGAGTGTGTTCTTCCGATGCGGCATCGATTGACCACTTGACTCGGGACACCGCTTTGCGAGGGAAAACGGAGCCGAACGAACGACGGGCCGAAAATGGGCCGGGAAGGAAGTCGGTGGGCTCGCGGAGGAAAGTGGGTTGATCGTGCGGGTGAGATAAACATATCACCCTACCCCCCGACCAGACTGACGTATGACCAGCAACACCGACTCAATAGCACGCACAGGGAGAGATATTAATCGAATGCAAACGCGCCATGGCAAATGACCCTTTGTGGACAAATGGATCCACATTTGGAGTTGCTCGCTCCGGCTTTGGGATGGTGTTCGTGGAAAAACGCTGTTTCAATTTCAATTTTTCGGGTTTTCAACTAATGTCTCATTTCTGCTGTTGGTTGGTTGTAGAGCGGTCCCTTTGCGCTCCGGGGACTGATGGAAATGGGCGAATGGTGCAGGAGCACTTTTCATCGGAACAAAGACACTCTCACGGCGAGGTTTGGGCCGAAGTGGGGTCCGTGGGCGATTCGGCCGAGTCACTCAAGAACGGCACGTATTTCTCATGGAAATGTGCGGCAATAAATTCAATAAAATTGCCATAATTTGTTGCTTGCTGTTGGTCCGTTCTTTGCGTCTCGTTTGCGGGCCAATCGGCACCAAGTTGGATTTTAATGCTGACCATGTGTGACCAACGGACACGATTAAAAGGAAGGGAGTCTGCCGAAGCGTCTGGAGTAGAGGGTCTTGGGAGCATCGATCTGACGACAAGGACCCGTTCCCGGGAATCGAAGGAGGCCAGAGTGGCGAAACGCAGGGAACATATGTTTCAATTGGTGCCATTTTATGATGTTCGAGTGTCACGAAAGGGCCGTCAAAGAGACGCCTTTCGTGAGGGTAGGACAATCGATAGAAACATTTCGCGTCGAAAGAACTGGTATTGTTAATCGGAGCATCGGTTAATCCCCCGAGGAGTGCACTGATGAGTTAGTTATGAGTGATCTTGTTCTTGGGGCCCTGTGGACCCCTTGCCGAACCTCGGGTCTACTCTGACAATATGTTTTATCACATTTCATAAATGTGTTCGTATTCATGTTGTTTGTCCACCTCTTCGACCGACCTGAACCAATTCCCTCAACAGATGTTGCACAAACAAACGCGACATTTCGTAGATTGTCGTCCTCACCAAGGTTGATAAACAATGTGTGGTGGAATATGTCATTTGTATTGTTGCTGATCTTCTGTAACTGATAAGAGGCGGGCGTACTTTAATAGGATTTCCCTTTTTTGGAGCCTGGTTTCGTAATTTTTTGCGTTTCGAACAGTTTTTTCGAACTAGCTATACGAGAGTTTTGAACACTGTACATATTTGTAAGTATTTATATTCTTTTTTCGTCGAATCTCTTCGAACCGCAATTTTTGTGATATCCGCTTAAGAAACAATTATAATAGCTTTAACATATTGGGAAAGGAGTTGAATAGACTTTTTCACAACGAAACCTCACAGGACACGGCATGGTAAAGTCTCCTCACGCACACCGTTGCAACAATAATTCGAAAAACAATGCATCATTCTCGAACAAGTCTGACAAATAAAGTGACGATAGAATGCTCGGTTGAAAAGAAAGGAGTACAGTGCTTTCAGGCTATTGTACGAGTGGTAGTTCGTTCGAGCTGCAAAACAGATATGCAAATCAGGATCGATTTCTTATTCCTGATTACTTCCTCGAATCCCACAGTTTTCCGACCATCCTCTCCGCCGGCTCGCTATTTCCGCCGAAACGATCACACGAAAGGGAACGAGGGTTGACGTTAGTCCTTTTTCCAGCTCGCTCGGATCGGTCGATGCAGGACCAGGTTGCAAAGGTAATGCTCGCAGGCACGCACGAACACATACAGACAAGAGCCATGCATCTTTGCGCTCTGCTCCATTGAACGATATGCAAATTAAGGATTGAATTTTAATCCAAACAAGCGAAGCGTCAAACTAAAAGAAAAAGGAACTCGGCCGATGTGACGAATGGGTCCTCCACTAAGGACTCCTTGCCTTCTTCGTCACTCTCTGCGAGAAAGGATTGCGCCGGGAGCGGATTAGGGGAGAAGAACGCTTTGATACAAAAGATGGGAATTGCTGAACCCCGGGTCCGTACCGGCTTATAACCGGGTGTCGACTGATGGACGGACGAGCCTAAACGGGTGTTTGTGGGTTTTTTTATTCACGTCCTTTCGGGCCGCTGTTATTTATTTGTCTTGCTGCACCCTCTTCACACACACACATACACTATCCGGGGACTTCCGCAAGACGTTCAATTTCTTGCCCCGCTGGCCCTATCCGGCGATAGCGATCCGACGTCCTTTGGTCCTTTTAATTGATACCTTTTCACTTGGGCGGGTACACCCTGACGAGGACGGCGGCAGGAGCCATGGGAGCTGCTATGAATTGCGTGATTTTCCGATTCATTCAGGCAACGTTAATTTATGCACAATCCACTTCTTTTGAACATTGATCAGCACCCTTTTGTGTGATTTGTTTTTGAATTCGTGGTGGTTCGGTTTTCAAAACAGCTATGCAAAGAAAATGCGTCTGATAAGTAACGGCCAAGGAGAAAACAGAAGGCCACCATCGATGACGATCTACCGAAAGCGCATGCGTGATCGTTTGTGAAGGGAATTCGAATTCATGCCGAATTTAAGAACCGATTGTTGTTGTATCACACATTTTCTTGAAACTTAATTCCATCTGAAGAAATATGGTCCAGAGCATATAGGGCCGGAACGTACCCAGTTTAAGTATAATATACAATATATCTTCCAAACAACAAACACTGTTTTCTAAAAACATATCAAAAGTGCATCACGAAAATAGGTGCGATCAAAATGTTAGAAAATGCGCCCAAAAACAGACACAGACAAGGGCCAGGTGTCGATGAGTTGTCATCGTGCGCTTATATATTCGCGATAGTGTTTGCGATGGCAAAACCCACTTCTTCTTCAGGTCGCACGTGGTGTGAATGCAGTGAAAATGGCGTGCCCTTTGCTTGGCCTCTCACCCCTTGAATCCTCCGTTGGGGCTCCCAACTTCAGGCGACTTGAGCGGATGCGACAGGAAGGAACCTCTCAGTCCAACGAAGCGAGTTCGAACAATTGTCGAGAGATTGTGATGGGTTGCAAATGTGTGGAAATTTATTCCGAACGTGGACCATTGCACAGTAGGGGAGACGCCCAACAAGCGTTCCTTGTTGGCGGAATCTGTTTTCGGGCGTTGAACGCGATCGACGTAACAACCCACCAACCGACTCCAGTGAGCCAGCGTAACGTTTCTTTGTTTGCTGATCCTAAAACGAAGGTTTTTATTTCGACGCGAGTGTTTTTTGTCGACTTCTTAATGTTCGGTTTGTTTGAGTTTTGATTAGACAAGATATGTGTGAATTGCACTTTGTTTCAGCGCGCACGATGAGATAAGAGACGTGAAGGTATTCCACCAACCGAGAGTTTGTTCGATGCTTTGTTTGATTATTTTTCGGTTCAGATGAACTTATTCGGAAGGGGTGGGCGACGGGCGCATAGTGGGGCGGAGAATTGAATGGAGCCCACAGCAGGAATGTGTATTACTGCTGTACAAACGACAGGGAAGAGAATGAAAATAGTAAATTTGCATAATTTCCTGTAGTATAAATAAAGACAATATTTAGTGAAAATACATTGTTTTGGGCAAATAACTCAGGGTCAAACCATGAATGGACTACGAAAAGTCGTGTGTCACTTGGTGTCAATATTCATTTGTGTGCAAATAGGAAATTGATATAAATGGATGAATGCGCTTAGCAAATAGACAATTTCTACGAAAGGGGGAAACTGTGCGAGGTGTTACATAGATCCACCGCGTGCACCGGTGCACCAATCAATTCCGGAACGTTTGAATGACAGTTTGCATTACAACGAACGGAAACAGTTATTCATTGTGCTTCGTGCCAGTGTATGTTCCATTTACCTTCTCTTACCTCCGCCTTTGGTGGAAACAGTTTTACCTGCTCCAACACTCGCTCACTCACTCACTTTTAATGACTACCACGATCCACTGTCAGAACATCAATCGAAACGCACTAATTACGCGCATAATTGCATACTCTTTCACCCATACTTCGCCAGGGCCCGCATCGAGGGCTCCGTTGGCTGAGAAACGGAGCCGTCAATTGAAAAGGCTCAAAAATGGCCATCGCAAACGCAATTCGTTCGCACTTCCGGCGGGCATCGTTTTGCAATTCCCTTTCATTCACTTTCGCCCGAAAGCAGTGCGTATTTGCAATTCGAATTGTTATCCCATTGCTTCCTACATGCTCAAGCCTCCGTGTTTCTTTCTGCCCCCCGGGGGCGATCGTCTTGAACAGAGCGTGTCGCTAAAGTAAAGATCGTGTCTGTTGGAAAACATCGACCGGGCTCGAAGGGTTCGATAGTTTGTCCGCCAATACCTGCATAAATTAATGCAACATCAAGGAACACGCATGCATCTGCACTCTTCGATATGCAGCGACCGCACACACATTGCTCATAGTTCAAATAGAGTAGCAACGTCCATAGGAAACTGCCCAGCCAGAACCAGCCCTTTAAATTTATTTTTATGGATCGCAACAGTGCTCTAGTGACCCCCGGTCGGAGCGAGCCTTTCTTAGGACGCCTGCAGCGCATCGATCCTCCTGAAAAAAAAATGCACGTGATCAAAAACGAAGGTCCTTGAAGGGCAAAATAAAATTCCAGCTGAGTCGTTATCGAACAACACGACGTACGGAGTTGGAATAAATTAATAAACAATGAATTAAACACCCTTCTCGTCTTCTTAGATTCGTTTTAAGAAGTTGCACTTTTTATACCTTGCACGAGGTTTCCCTCTTGCAGCTTGATTGAAAAGGGCCTCTCCATACGAGAGACGATTGGTACTTTGGCCGTGCTGGCTTCTTCTTGCAACCTCAAAATGCAGGTATGCAATTCCGCTCAGTGAGATGGTTGGCAATGAATGCAAAAGGGGAACACAGAACGGTCACAAACAATCTGTTACAATCGGCTGGCGTCTTCGTCTCCGCCGAAGTCTTTTCAATGAAAGTTTCGTGAAATTCGATATCTAGTTGGTTGCCGTATGGCACACGAGAAGAATTAATACAGGATACCCTAAGCTTGCTGAGGTTCTCGAGTAGGTATGGTTCCCTAGCGACAAAACCGATTCTTTTCGAGTCCCGGGCCAGAAAGGACCTATACCGGGCCAATGCATGCAAAATCTTGAGTCGATGTTTATGTAAATTGTTCTTTTCCAGTTCGCGAGCGTCACACTTCATACGTAGTTCTTGTGGCCAGGCGTATAAAACCGAATGTTTTCCATTCTGTGCAACCAGTTTCCTGCTGCGCCCCGCCGTGTTTTGAAAACAACTCAAGATCACCTCCACTATTCAAGGGGTGCATGGGTATAAAAAAGCAACCCCTGTGACCTTTGGTAATGCAGAAAGGGTTGCT
>JAOEFI010000003.1:668339-692998 GCA_034621735.1 Anopheles plumbeus | reverse complement strand
CCCAGCCTCCCACTACATGGCCATTAGAATCATACAGCCATCACAAAGGTTTTCACAAATATTTGAATTGGTCCCGTCCTTTCCGTCAAAGTGCATTGGAGCCTTGGCTTTTTTGCGTCGCCTGGAAGGCAATAATGAGGACGACCAGGCTCGGGTCGGTTCATTTAGCCATCGGACGACATGGAGATGTGTGCGAAGCGGCGGTGAAATTTGTGGAGGACAGGAAGGCACGGTATTATTGTTTTTCTTGTCACTACCTTTTCTTTTGTTAGAGGAAATGGCGAAAGATTTTGCATCGTTAAACACGTACGCGTCACGTATGTTGTCCTAAGTTGTAAGTCGTTTTATTTTCTGCATAAAACGGCAAAAAACGTACCCTTTCTTCGGTGTACCCTTTGATGAATCGAAACGACAGCAACAATAATAGGAAGCAGTCGAGCAGCGAACGTGAAAAAAGTCCACGACACGGACAACGACAGAAACGGCAGCTAGCGCTACATCAATCATCAGTATAACTCAAGATTGGTGAAATGATTTGAGTGACTTTAGCTACAATGCATCTGACGTCGTTTTAAGCCGCGAGTGCAGGAAGGAAGAGGTTTTTTCGTTTTGTTTTTTACATCATCCTCCTCCTACTACATGGCCTCGCGAAGACATCGCAGTAATTGTCTCATTAGTGACGCTTCGACGAAGTGTCGTCTAGAGACCGTCCAGGTCGGCGCGACCCGTTTGAGGAGTTTTTTTAACATTCCTCCCAGTTTTCATGTAACTATCCAAACTCATGCCGCATGAGCGAAACGATACGAAGATAGGGAGTTTGTGGGGAAAATTCCCTCGGGTTTGGGATGTTTGTGATAGAGATATCAATCACCTACGGAGTGGGACCGACTTCGGCGTCAATTCTTACACTTTAGGGACATGTGGGTTGGAAAAGTGGTTGGAATCATGTACCAAAGGGAAAACAAACATCCTTGACGGGCATGCTTTCCTGGCAAATGCGCCCTACATTTCTCTTCGAATCAATCCGGTTCGATCCAATCGGTCCGTGACGAATCGAAGGGAGGTCCGAGGAGGAGGAATTTAAAATATTTCCCGCAAGGATTTCCGGGCCAGTGCATAGCGTGGGGCCCTACGATACGCGCAACAAGGCTGTTCGTGAAATTGAAAAATGTTGTGAACTTTAAAAATGCAATGCCTTTCGTTTTTCACCGGCGGGGGAACGGACGGGCTAAAATGCAGAACGAATGTGCCAATGTGAAACAGAATAAAAGCAGGAGTGAAGGACTAACGCAGGCACCTCACAGGATGAAATGTCTTCCATGTCGAATCCAAACAAAATGAAGGCCAGCGCTTCGGAGGTATTTTCGCGGTCGATTTAAATTTATTCTCGCTACGCGTTGTTCGTGGCGAAACAAACTTGACGGAAACCGAAAGAAAAAGTGAAGAAAGTCATTTTGAGAATATATAGATTTTCCGCAAAACGAAAACAAATTTGTGGTATACTAATTTTCATAAAGTGCCATAACCATGATAGCGATGCCCTCCATTTTAATATTCCGAGCACATGGATTAATCATCGCCACCTCATCGCAACTGTTGCATGCTGCTGTTGCATCATGATCATATCGCGAACGGAAGTGAAACCCATTTGGGTTCTGGGAAAACAAAATCAGAATTCATTGGACAAACGCTCACCTGGCCATCAAACGACCGGCAATCGCAGCGCACCAATGTAATGTGGTGTTATTATTTTCGTTCCGATTGTATTGAAAATCAAAAAACCGGAAACAGCTTGTGTGTGGCTCCTCAATCAAATCACTCATCAAACGTAAATTCCCGGTTCGCTTCCCTTCCCCGGGGAAACGGGCCCTTCCAATTTCCACCCGATCGAACTTCGTTGCACTTGTTTTCTACCGTTTTTTCTTTCTCTCTGAAAAAAACTGTCGCTCTGTCTATCCCTATCTCCACCAACGGCGGCACTTCCGTGAACGGCGACATCATTGGCGCGCCTTTGTTAGGCGACTGCGGTGCGGTGGGTCATCGCGTTGGCGGTCTTTTGTTTTTTAATCCAAGCTCCGCGACGTTTTGTATGTGTCGGTTGCGCTTCCCGCTTCCGTAAATTGGATAACCTTGTTTACTTTCCCCTCGCTATTCTCTCCCTCTCTTCTTCTCTCTATCACTCTCTCTTTCCCTCTCTCTCTTTCCGTGCGATGGTGGTGACAACAACGGTGGTGTTAAATTTATTCCGCATATTGAGCATAATTAAGTCCGTCACATGAACAGTGGCCGGAACAGCGTCTGTATCGGAACGCTTCGAGCCTAACTGTCGTTCGAACTCTTTTCCCAATTGAAGGTTACGGTACTGCCCATGAGGAGGGAAATATGGAAGGGAAAAGGGGATAGACTGTTGAATGAGTTAAATAAAACGAACGCAATGAAACGCCGACGATATCCGTTGGCATAAATTTTATATTATTCTATTGAATTGTTAAGCGGAGTTCTTAGTTGCCGTCCGCAAAGGCTGGTTGGAGGAGCAGATGGAAGGGGTTGGCTGAAAGTCCCCCCACCCGGAACGGCGTTTGTCATTGGGTTTTTTTTTTACTATTTGGTTCCACTTGGTTTCTTCCTGCGCGCAAAGGAACCCTTTTTTGCGCTGTGTCATTTCCATCACTTTACCGAACTCGGAATTCAAATCGACCCGATCTGTGGCGGCATAATTTAACGTTCTCCATTCCTATCTCCCTCTCTCGTCCACGAGAAAAATGCAAATGACGATGCTGGTCAATCGATGGTCGGAGAATGAGGGCCACTTCCTCCCGACAGCGCCCCTGTTTTTTTATCGATAGAATGTCGATGGTGGCGCGCTGTTTCGCGTTAATAAGTTCATTAGCAACTGAAAAGAAACCGACCTCAAATTGAATCGTCCGTTTGACACTTCATCGATCAATAAGTGTCAAAATAGCGCCCGCCGCTGAACGCGCGCCCAAACGCGCGGCTCGCGAGTTCGATACAATTCTATTCGTTAGGGCTCTGCGATGGGATTCGAAATTTGACCCGATCGGGAAGGTTTTCCTTCCGTCCGCTTCGGGCGTTTCCGCAAGTCATCGATAAACGACCGAGAGCGTGCCGTGGGAGTGCCGCAGTGGCCTTTTGTGAACGTTCGAGTCGATCTGCGGTGACGAGCAGCTTTCCGGGTAACTGTTGCTTATTCCCAATTAACTTTAGTATTAGTTTAAAAGTTGCTTTTATTGGTGTAGGTTTTTCGGTGTCACTGTGACGAACCTCTGCTGGGATTACCGAGACAAATAGGTGGGCCTGCACCATCCAGGGAGAGACGCGCATTTTCTGGGTTTAATCAATTTACATTCCCATTCCCACTGTGGTCACTGCACCCCGTTTGTTCCGATGAGCGTGAGGAATTCTAATGCAAAGGAATTGTAAGACCCCAAGAATGCCGAGCACGCAGCATGACATTCTGATTCCTTTCAGTCGGGCTTACTCACGGGTGTACCCCGCCGCCTTGTTTGTCTGCCTCAAAGAAACGTGACTATTTAACAGGATCATTTTCCGCTCCATTAGCGGGTGGAAAATGGAGTCAGAGCCGCGCACAAAACTAGTTTCCCATCATCCAAAACATCACCATCCGTCAGTTAGTTGATTGATTGATTTATAAGAAATAGTTTTTTTTGCATTGCCGTAGATTCTATTCCGGTCGGAAAAGCGTCTCGACAGTAGCAGAATAGCCGAAATTCATTTCCACGACGACACGAGGAACAACCGTTTGCGTAGGAGGGACGTTTCCATTGTCTCAAGGCGAAACGTCACCACCTGAAGGCTTCCTTGGAATGTTGGAAGGCGAATGATTGAACGCACATCCTGCTCGGAACCGGACTGACACGTAGTCTGACAGACACACTGCCGGTGAAGAGCCCACTGACATGTGTTGCATTTGGCATGGTGTGGAAAATGTTCAACATTCGCGGAA
The DNA here is from genome assembly GCA_034621735.1 of Anopheles plumbeus. NCBI lineage: Eukaryota > Metazoa > Arthropoda > Insecta > Diptera > Culicidae > Anopheles > Anopheles plumbeus. The sequence continues at coordinate 689,013 of JAOEFI010000003.1, read as the reverse complement.
CGATCGGTCGTTGATGTGGATATGTTAGGCTGGGAAATTAATTTGTGTAAGTTCAACGAACGGCATAGAACGGAAATGTCGAAGAATGGGACAGAGAGACTCAACGCTATCGCTCGAGAAATTACCGTTTTTTCGGTGACTTCCAAACTACCACCACTACCAACTGTTGCAGTAAAAGCGAATCTTATGTTTCGAAATGTTCAACTCAGCTAAAACAGATAAGAGAAACAAACGGAGAAAGCTATTTCGCGGTTTCAAGTTTACCTTTCAATTCATTTTCCACACATTACACACGAAATAATATCCAGCGGCTATTCAAACTATCAGTTAGACATTAAGCTGCACAAAATGCAACCAAACGACATCTGCAAAGTCCATTGACTTGTATTGTTTCAAATGACCCCGCATTATTCATACACGCCGCTATTAAGCGGTATTAAAAACAAGCAGGGAAGGGGGCAAAATCATAAATACCATTTCTATGCGTCATTCCTTCCCGATGCTTTCCGCTTTTTCGCGACTTCATTTTCCCAACCTCTGGCTTCATTAGGTGATCAGTGCATTGCAATCAGCGCAGAGTGCAAGGCGGCTTGAACGGATATACATAAAAGGGACGGAGCAGAAGAAGGAAGAAAGGAAGAGAGAGCATTGAAAAAGTGGTTCAGGATTGAAGACTTTAACTGAATTATTATTACATAGACACACATGACCGCGTCCCGTGAGAAGATTTTCCCCGTTGACCGCAGGGGTGATTGTTCTTTGTTAGCTTTCCAGCCCCCCGCCTGAACACGTCCCAGATCGCTTTTCCCTCAACCCGCTCGATCGCGTAGTATGCTTTCTCCTTTGTTTCATCTGTTCGAGAATTCGAGCCCCGGCTCGGCTGACCAATGTCCGGCGCTTCTCATACGCGGTTCCGGTCGAAGGGAAAAACCCCGTACATTTTTTTTATTTGCGTGTACCTGTGTTAGTAGTAGTCACGTTCAGGGTTTTGCTAGAGCTTTGTGGGTCAATAAACGGGTGGGGTAATAATTTTGCCTGATTTTACCTCGGGAGCAAGCCGATGCCGTGATGGCGCGGGCCGAAAACCATCTCATGAGTTGGTGCATTCATTTTTAATCCCCGGACCACCTTCGGCCTTCTCGGGGCCTTATCTCGGTAAGGGCAAAATATGGGTGGCAGATTCCGTGAGAGTGTTAGTGTTCGAACTTTGAGCAAATGAATGGAATAAGGCGAACTTTTTGTCCAGTAGCCACTGCCCGAGAAGATGGAGTGAGAGGGTGAATTTTGCGAGTGAGTGAAAAAAAAATGAGACACTGCTTAGGAAGAAGGTCCCACTATCACTCATCATCTAGTTTATTAAGCATGTATATTCTTTCTGCTTTTTCCTCTTCCTTCCGATCCTCTAATAAGCAGATTTTCTGGAAGGAGCAACGCGTAAAAGCACGGTCGCTTTGCTCTTCGCTGCTTGTGCTGCGGTTTTCCAGCATTCGATCGTTTTCCCGTTCCTTGCGTGGTGGATGGGGAGGTTGGCTTTCCACCCTTTTGCCGCTTCTACTGCGGCGATCGTTTTTAATGTCGAAGCGATAAAACGCGGAGCTGATTTTGGGCAGCATTGAGACACTACATTGTGGGGGCCTGGGAGTCGTTCGTCGTTGGTCGTTCTGTTCCCCACGAATGAGTACCAGCGCATGCATGGAAGGAGAGAGGCAGTTAGGCAGCTTGATGGATGGCCGGCGAGGGGTTAGATAAACGTATAAAACTAAAAATTAATGAGGCAAACGGGAGTGTTTCTTGATGAACGGAAACCCATGAACATAGAAAACGATCCAATCCGTCTGAAGTGTGCGGACGAAGGTGTTAGTTTGCGGCCGACAAGGCCAAGTTTGACCTCCCAGCGTCTGTTGTCAATCGTTTCGGTTCTACTAACGCTGGACGGGGAGTGAGTATTTCTTCTGCAAAAAAAACCCAAAATGCGCAGAAGTTGGCCCAATGCTAGATCCGGAATTTGTAGCAATAACAGTCAATTAACCGAACAGTTGCGGTTCAATTTAAAATAATGGCAAGAACAATCAAGCCGTGCTCTAAATGATCTCCACCGTAAAGCGATATTAATTATGATTCTTTTCTTCGGTTCGGTGTGTCCTCATTCTTTTTCCTTAAAATTATAATTTCAACTAAGTTATGACAGCGTGATGAATTAGCCATATATCATTTTCTTACATGCTGTTTGACCACTCGCCCGAGAAGGCGGTGGAAATAAAATTGCTATCAAAATCAATTATGCCCATAATAAACAGTTCCCTTTCCAGCAACCAAGGGAAGAAAAGTGTGACAGAACCATTTCCATTCTTCATTTGTGCTAGCGATAATAGCAGTTGTAAAATTCTTTCTTCAAATACCCGTGCAAGCATGTAAGTATGTTGATGGGTCAACTCAGATGAATTCGTGTTCGGTTTTAAACACAAAAGATTCCTCATCAACCAACAGCCGCGGTACAATGTGGACCACTCCGGACAGAAGATGTCGTAAGATAATGAAAGTGGGGGCAAAGAGTGGAAAAGACGAGAAAACGCCGAAACCTATTCTATAATGTAATAAAATCGCACTGCTAATTAATAAAAGCCGATAGTTAACCTCAAAGCATGTGCGTTGATGATGGGCATGGCGGGTCTAACTGACATATTAACTTTAGTCTGCAGCAGTGTTACACCGCGGGGACAGAAGTTACTCCGGCAGTCACACTGTCAACCGTCTTTTTCCGTGGAAAACAACAACACAGGAAAATCGCCCAAACAGTACACGCTCGGCACAAACGAGGAAGGGCTGTTCGGACGGGTTCTGACCAATGTTCGGAACGACACCGATTGACCAACCGAAAAACGCGACCATAAAGCTAAACTAAATTTTTTAATACCTATTATGTTTCGTTGTGCCGTTTACGATGTCGGTGCCATGCCTCGCATCAAAGGGCTTCACGCCAGCATACATACATAAGCAAGGAGCTTTGAGAGCGAACCGTTCGTATGCGGTCTCTTTATTTATTTGCTTCGGCGGCGGGAAAACACTAGATCGACGAATTGACCGCGACCGCGACTGAACGCGACGAAGGGAGACAAGCTTTTCCACTGTACGGGGCTGATTTGGTGTTAGTACGTCGTTTCTTTTTGCCACATTTTATTTCGCCCGCCCTCCAACGAACACATGCATCGGTGGTTCGTTAAAAATACGTGTTATCAATCAATGGAATCAGTTCGAAACGCGAACCTGTAGCGAAAAGACGAGAGAAGGGAATAAATTCATGATCCAGTGGCGGTCGCAGTTCGTTACAGCTGTCAGTATGGGTTGCATGAAGCACAAAATAAATAAATAAATAATTAAAACAACTACAGTCAAACAACATTCAGCAAGGAATGATGATATGCCGGCGGTTCGATTGTAGTGGTAGAGGTTCCACGTTAGGGGTCGTTTGAGGAGAACAAAGAATGTTGTGGTTTGCTTTTTTAGGGTTTTCTTTTTCGAGGCCTTCTGGGGGAAAATGGTTGACCAACACGGTTGCCTGTTGGAACCCGTAACTTGACAACAGGAAATTGGCGCCCGGCAGAGGTACGAACGGATTGGGATTTAATGTCGATTGTGTGATATGAAATGACAAATTTCATATCACAAAATGGATTCTTGATAGGTTCAAGGTATTTGGAATGTTTTACTAGGAATCTGCAACCTGTACGCCATTATAAAAATGAAAAAGAAGGATACTAAATTCTACTGGAAATAAATATTCCGCCATCAACATTTCAACCCATGGTCGTTATAAACAATTACACAAAGGCATCCAAATGGTTCCATAAGCACGCGCAAATGGAAAAATAAAGCCAACCAGATGTGATTATGTTTGCGAATGAAATGAAATCATCTCCAACCACCCCCATCCTCTTCCGCGTCGGGAAATGTCGATGTCGGGAAAATTGTCGATCGAAGGGAGCGCGTCAAATTAGGCGCGAATGGCGCAGATTTTTCTAGTCCGAGACACCTTCGCTGATGCTCCTCGCCGTCGACGGGCCTTCAAGTAGCACAACAATTAATTGCTTTGTTTGTTTGAAATCGTAAGATTTATTAGCGATACACATTCAGCGTTTAATGGGTTTCCTATGCAAATGTTAAGCGTCCACAGTGCCCTCGACTCTGCTGCAGACGCACCGGATGGTGGAAATACACCCGTTTGCCGGCGAATGGCGGAAAATTTGAGCTCAAGGAAACCAGTCAATTCCCAGTCGGCTGATAGACAGACTTTTTCCAAAGGTAGGGACGAATTTCTGCGTCTGACGTGCTCGAATGGGCCAGCAGTCCACCTTCGATAGATGGTGGGCAATAAAACGCACGTCGACGGCCAAAGCTTCGCTTGGATCTGGCCGGTGGCGAAATATTAGCATAAATAATATTCCAGGCATTTGGGCAGCTTCCCCAGGCGGAATCGTTCGCAGCATTTGGTATCGATTTCAGTTGAACATAAATTATAATTATCAAGTTTTTCAATTTCGTGAAACCAAGGCCAGAGCCCGGCTTGCTGGGTTGGTGTAAGGATGTTAGGATTTGTTATGTTTTTGTGCACTTCCCAGTCCTTACTCCCGGCGTCGAGCGGGCCCTGATTTATTGGTGTGCAGGCACTGCTTCACCCGAGCCGTTGATATGCAAATGAAGCAATCGCGACTGATTGAATCCCTCTGGCTTGGGCCTTGGGATAGGTATTCGCTGGATTTTCCCGTTGGCCCTTGTTCAACTTGAAAGGAGATGCGACGAACGGTGCTGAGTGTATTAGGAAACGAACACATGTTCTCGACGACAATGAGGCCTTTGCTGATTCCTGCCGTTTGATCCGCGCTTGTGGGAACCAGGAACCAGGTCCTGGCCCTCGTCCGTGCTCGAAGTGTCAGCTGGTTTATGCTAATGAATCCTCTCGCTCTCGAGTCTAGTCCTTCCGCAACCACCTTGATGACATCTGTTGCCTCATCGAGGCGCCTTTTTCGATCGCCATCGCGCCGTCGATGGACTGTTATCGATCATCTTTAATGGAACGGGGTCGGAGGCTTCCATTTCACGTGAAATGTTCCCCGAACGGGGGATACCTTCGTACGTGAACGAAGAAAAGGTGTAATTAGGCAAGTGATGAGACTTGGAGATAGCAGGAAACAGTGTTGCCGTTGTCGTTGTTTTCAAAGGTGATCTGTAATTAGATGCACCCTTGAATGTGTGCTTTCTTGAGGGCCTTTTATCGATGGAACATCCTTTCCCGTGTGAGTGCGGATCGCTCGTTGTCGGGGTTGAGTGATCAAAATGTGGAAAATGTTGTAAAGCGATACAACAGCGACAAGATGCCCTGCTCATTTTCCTCCCGTCTATCCCAAGCGAGTCATGAATTTTTCGTAACAAAGGCCGATCATTCTTCGATCGTGTCTTTTGATGGTTAAGTTTCCATTACCGAACAATTTCTCACAGCAAACTGGTCTCTCCATTTTCAAAGCCATCCGGCAAGTGATGTTTATCCAATGTTTTTTATTTGTTTCATTTGGATTTTAATCCGCTAGAATAATAACCATTCAGTGGTGCCCGATGCGATTTTAAACGGCTTCAGAATCGGATGAAACCAAGCACAAGAGAAAATCGCGACATAACCGTAGGAAGCGGTGAGGTTAAAAAGAATTGAACGTTTATGGTAGACTGCCCGTGCGCATCAAAATATGGCGGTTGGGAATCTTTCTAAATCGTCAGAAATGGAAAAATAATACGCAAAGCCGCATAATGTTTGTTTTTTCCTTGTTTGTGTGGGGTAACGTTCGATTCTCGTTTGGAATGAATTGATCTAGCTGGCTCGTTCGCTCTAAATCATTGTTGCCGCAATGATGATTAATGATACATTGGAGCTAATCGAAGTCTGTTCCACGTGAACGGAGATGGAAGCGAATGCAAATGGTTTCTAGTTCCTAACCGGAAACGATTTTCGAGCGTAGCATACACTTCGGTTGTGGACATACAACTCTCGGCTGCAACTCGAGCTCACATGCACAATTTGGGCACGTTTCAATCAAACTGCACGTTCTGTAAGCTTTCGAAGGGAAAGGTGAAGTCAAGCATGCTTTGTACCTCCGGTTTGCCTGCGTTCGCTGTTCGCTTCTTTTCGTGGCCGATATCGAAAAAGGATAATTTTTCATTTTTAATGATATGGCATCAGACGCAAGAATATTGTCCCCGGGAACACATTACTTCGTGCGAAAAGCGAACGATTGCTAAAGGGTGAATTTCGTGCGAAAGAAGGTCGAAGAAACTGAGGGAAATGGTGGAAGCGGAACCCTTTCCGTGGAATGCCCGTAACCGCTCGTCTTTTTATGGTGCAATATTTGATGTTTCGAGCGTGTGTGTTTAATGCTTTTACCGGTTGTTGGGAAGCCCACAATTTCATTAGCGTACTTATCGCAATTGTTACAATGATGCAAACAAGAACATGTGCCACCGTCATGAAGAAGGCCGTATTATCAAATTGATTTCTAGGGATTGGCTGGATTACATACGTGGCTATGACGGAGTCACTTGCACGTCGCAGAGTCGAAAAGAAGAGAAATGCAACATGAAGCAGTTAACGTTAACGTAATTTTCGTTTGTAAGTTATACTAACAATGTTATAGGAGATGTATTTGTATAGATGGATTGACTAATTGCTAGTTGCTCGAATTATTCCCTCAACTACAGCATTGGCGTTGATCGTCCGTGAGGTGCACGGAAAGCAGACACTCGATTGAAAAATGGAACCAAAAAAGGATTATGACAAATAGCATGGAAAATAAATTGCTGAAATTGATTGAACGTATGGGAAAAGACCAGCATATAGCTTAAGGAAAACAACCCTTCCTAGTTTGTTCCCTTCGACAGATCGAAACATAAACCACCCTAGGGCACGCAAGTGCTGCATTATGGAGTCGTACATCATTGCGCGGTGGATAAACGACAATATTTAAATGAAACCGAATGGTACCCACTGTCTATCGATTCTAACGATTGCTGATGCATCCAGGGTCTCTTGGAAACGAGGTAGCTTCCGTCGAAGGGATACGTTTCGGAAGCTAACACCTTTGTTATGCAGATGATCATTTTAATGTTGCTGTACCAGGAATCTTGGATCGGCTTCGTGCCGGTTCCGTTCGCACAGTGGCAACCAAGATATGATTGATATTTCGCTTCGGAAGGTGATTGAATCAGAGTGTGGCATTTTGTTTTTTATACATCCGCCTGGTTTAGTTTGTTCCCATGGATCCCGTGTAAAGGTTTTTCGTTCTAACAAGAATTCGTTCCCATCGGTTTCCGGAGAAAAGGGGTTCGATAATCCGGTTCTCCGATGGCCCTGAATCGATATGTTGAAGAACGGCATTTCCGATCCCCTTGGAAACTCCCACGCCACCTTCCTGACGCACCCTTCGCTGCCGGCCGTACGATGCCGGCAATGGCGACAACAATCCTGCCGTAAGGATATCGCGTTCGCATCGCATCGTGCTTTGACTAACATCTTATTTTTACGATTCGACATGGTGAAGGAAAATTCATATCATATTCAAATGGAATATAGTTCCCCGCGCCAGTGGCCATTCGTGGATGTGTTTTTCTTCCCTTTGCCAGTCCAAAAGGAGGGAGGGAGTGTTTTGCACGATTTAGTGCTAAACGAAAATGAAAGAAACATATTTTTTCATTCCGAAATGGAGTGTAGGCCAAAGGGCAGCGAGGGAGTGATGTCAATTTCGAAGATGAAAACCGACAGATCCAATTGGTTGGGGCCAATGCTCCGATTTGGATGGAAACGCTAGGCATGGGTGGAAACATTCACGAAATCGAGTCCAGTTCGCTGGCGACATCGTTTCAGCTTCATCTGCCATTCGACAGTAATCTATGCAGTCAATAAATCAATGCTAAAGAATTGAACAAAAGAAGTAGGAGTACGCTGCTGGCTGGCATAATCCGGATTTGTCGTATGGCACTTTTCTCAATTTTGCATGCCATCAAACGGGACACCCATAGCGTCACCCACACGCGAACTCGCAGACGGAGCGATGAGATAAATGAAACAAAATGGCAGCAAAAATTTTCCATAACATTTACATATTCGATGGCAATGGTACCCCGTTCCTTGGAATTGAACGCAGCGTCGCTGGACGCCGGTCATCCGAGAACAGGCGAAGGCCACTGGTCGGAAGGGTTATCTTTTGATTGCCCTGATATGGGTTTCTCCCGTACTGCCTTGCCTCGGCGCAAATAAACGCTCTGAAAATGGTCATTACGATTAGTGCACTTTGGACTCATGAAATTATGGAACCACGAGCGAGAGCTCGACTGGGATTAGGGGTGACGGAGGACTATTAAAATCCATTAGCTGATTTTTGGGCCTTTTGAGCTCACAGGCGAAGGCTTCAATCTTACGCAGTGCATCACTGTCGCGCAGGCGGGGCTAGTTTTATGGAGGAGAAATTTCCGAGTGCCGCTCATAAACGTCTATACGGCGCTGTCCGGGTCAGATAGCGAGCTCTGGGCACCCGTTTCCGGCCCTGCAGCATTAATTGGGAGGAGATTCCGGCGAAAACATGAAACCGCAAGCCGGACGCTTCTTATGGCACGACAATGCGCAATCAGTCATCAGACTTTGGAGCCGGTTTTCACTTAGCCTTAATTAGCTTGAGGTACCTTCACCATTACTTTTGGTGGAATTTAAGCCGCTGCAAGTAGCTACTACACACCTCATCTGCGTAAGCCTAAACTGCATTGCCAAGTAATTGGTGTACGATTGTTTTACGACTAAGACCAACCGTTTAAGAAAGGCTTTCACTGCGACAGCTAAGATTGAGGATTTGTATCAAATGTATTAAAATTCAAATGACACATCCGGCCACGAACACGGATATCCTGTGTGTTCACGGGGAATGTGGAGCCTTGTTTTTTCTAGATGATGAAAATGTCTGCCATCGAGCGCAAAAACAAACACAAACTCATTTAAAACCGACTCAGGTGTTCCAATTTTCCACAAACTTCCGCAAGAACATTTTTTACCCGTAAAACATGATCAACTGATGCCGTCGAGAGAATTCCCGTATGAAAAAGTCCTTTCTAGTTCCTCCAGCGTCTTGGGCAAAGTGGATACCACCGTGGCACCCATTACAGGTCAATAAAATATGAGGAACGAATCAATTAAATTGAAGCCTTCCAGAAGCCTTGGACGGAGTCGATCGGCACGCGCGCGATCGTAACCGACATCTGCCGCTTTCTCTTCCCTGACCTACACCAACGAAACGGTTGCAACCGTTGGTAACGGAGGAACGAGCGCTCAAGCAGGACAGGGAAGGAATCCACCTGCAGAAGTGCAGCGTCACCAGCGCCAATGATGACGTTGGCTGTGGCGCGCTCTGTCCCTAATTGAAATTCGTAACGGCCGTCCAATTTCAGGCCGTCGGCCATTCGATGATCCTGACGTCCTTCGATCCTGTACATGTGTGCAATCAGCTGTGACGCTCAGGACAGCACACACCTCAGGACATCGAGCAATATAAAAGGAAACAAGAAGGGATTTGAACAGTGCTGCCTTGCCAGAGGATGCGGGCCGCCAGGATGTTCTTCCGTTCGACGACCTGTCCCTTTTGTGGTCAGCCAAGGAAACGTTGAACCGAAGAAAAAACCGAAGGGGGTCATAAAACGGTTCTCGTAGTGTCGAAGTCGTCTTTGCCGTTTGGGGGAAATAAAATTCAGAGTAAGGTTTTACAGGATGCATAGGCGTCTTCGGTCTGGTTCACCATCCTTGGTGAACTCGGTGCAGGTGCAGCTGCAAGTACACCATACAGGGCGAAGGAATGAAACGATAATTACTGTTATGACGATGATGACGCCGCTGCTCCTGTTGTTCGCTGTCGGTGTCGGTTCGGCGCATTTGCGGTCGGGCGCAACGAACACGGGATCCTTTTTATTGATGATGCCGAGGAGACGCCGTTGGACCGACTACTGCGGTTCGGCTGTTTCCGCGGGGGAATCGATTGCTTCTATAAATCAGCTTAATCAAGAAAGCAGCCCTCAATGGAGGGGTCGAACGCCATTAATGGCAACGACCGGTTTTTGCCGAGGGGATCCCTTTTTAGTAGGATAATTCCTAGACAAGGCGCGGGCAGGCAATCGTTATCAGCTCGGTGCTGCTCGTAAAATTGCCCACAGAACTTCAACTCCGACCCGGTGGAAGGATCTTCTGGATCCACAATTAAAACCGATTAAAAATTATTGCTTATCATTCCAGCCCTCCCCGGAGTGCTCGAGCATTCCGTTTTCCGCCCTGGAACTACAGGAACTAGCTATGAAACCAAATGTCCTGGAAAATGAGACAAAGAAAGCAGAGAAAGGGATGGAATTCGAGAAAAGGTACAGAAGTCCATCGAAATCTTGGTCCATTAGCACGTTCGGTATTTGCATCCATCAGTCTGGACTAGGGGAAACTGGTTGTGCTCTTTTGTCCTACGCGAATGTTGGATGGAGGGATGGATCATCGCGTTTTGAAATGAAGTGAAAGGTCATAAAATTATAACGATCATTGGTGCAAATCATTTGGCATCTTCGAAAATTGAAATAAATGTTTACGACTCTCGGCGGGTGAGAAAAAATGCGACCAAGGGTTTGCAATTCGATATAAAAGACGATCAAAGAGGTGCCAGCATTGTCCATGAAAGTCCTGTTAACGAGTTTCAGGTTGGGAAAGGATGCAAAATGCTCGCACGAATTGTGGAACTGGTTGAAAGATTAGTGGCGAGACTATCAAAATCCAACAGAAGCCTGCAAGCTATTTCGTACATATTCAATGGAACTGAGGACTGAGAGCTGCACGAAGCGAAACACTAACACCGTATCGATTTTCTTTATCCGGAACGCGGAACACTTGGCGTTTTTGATTAATTTTATTTTCGTACAGAATTCGCAAATAAAACTACAGAAAAAGGGCACAAGTTAGAAGCATGGACACGGAAGACTGAACAAAAACCAAAAAAACTTTTGAATGTGTTTTCTGTTTGTGTTGGAAAAGGAAAGAAAGCACATTAAAATGATTAATCCATAAATCATGACCACCGTGGAATCGCTTCCATTTTATTTGCTCTCGCGCTAAGAAGAACACTTCCGTTGCGCGGGACGTTAGGAGGATGACGTCGGTGGTCAGTGGCGAGGGGGAGAAGTTAAAAAAAAACTTAACTCAATTTCCTTTCGTTCAGTTGCAATACGATTCATGTCTGGTGCCACAGCCGGCCTTCCCTCGAAAAGAAGTGGTGGATCAGAAGCAACAAGAAAATTCACAATTTCTTCGAAACCGAACCAATCCTGGGCCAATGCTACGGGCATGCTCCGTACCCGTAGGACCGTACCCGCCGTGCTTCCTTCCCAACGATCATTGCATTAAATCACCATCACCATGCACTTTTCTAGCAATCTTTTGGAGCGCCTCTCTTTTCCGATTTCCGGGGGAAATGGTTCACCCATGGCTCTGGCTATGTGGGTGGTCCAGGATTGTGTGGAAAAGATAAGCAAAACAGTTGATCTCTATTTGTTGATTTCAGTGCACTCGCTGGCTTACTCTTGATGCTTTTCCAGTGATTCGTTTTCTTATGCTGTACGTCGTAAATAAACAATTGCATTTACACCATTTTTCCACGGTGTACATAGATTGGTTTGGGAGTTCTGCTTCTGATTTTAAAACAATTTATTTCAAATTGAATTCGTTCTAGAAGCGAAACGCAGGATGGTTATTTTGTCAACATTAAGCTACCTACAGATATGTATAGCTATAATTCTTTTCTTCGCATTTTTCCTACTCAAACACTATTCGAGCCTTTTTGGATTTGTTTAAAACCAATCCTCCATTGCGTGTGTTCGAATGATTAAGTCTATCGTTCAATCTTATGGGTCAATCTAAAGCGCTAGAATCGAGAAATATAAAATACAATTCAATTTTTATATCAATCAGTATTTGGGCTTTTCATCCCTATATTTGGGCCGAATGGTCTTTCCTTCATCGTTCTTATTCGAAATCCGCCTTAACATTCCATTCGAACATCACATTCGAACATTCCACCTCGAGCGTATTCTAATCTTTTAGATCTTTGTCATCGAATGGATGGAAACAGTCCGAGCGGACGAGGCAGCAACTATGACGCAGCTTGCATCTTGCAACGTCCCCCTAGTGGCACAAATCATCTCTCGCTGTATCCCGCAAATCGAATTCATGCAGAAGAAGCATGATTCTTGGCAAATAGAGCAGAAAATAAAACAGTATGCTACCGTTTGGGACCGTAGGAACAAACGAACGCAAAGAGAATGAAAATCGTGCACATGCTGGAAACGGCGTTTTTTTCTTTCACTAGATTCTGTGACGAGCTCACGATCTCACCTTGGACGGAGACGGGGAAATGTACGCTCGGCCGAGAGATGCGGTGGGAGCATCGGATGCCAGCACCAACGCGGATACGGCGCATTGAGATGAGAAAAACAAGATTTATGATCAAACAGAATTTTCACGGAACATTCGGCGAAGGGCGTCGACCAAGCCTTGGGTTTTCTTCGCTCTCTTTCGCTCTCGCTCTCTCCGTCTATGTGCAAGTATTTGTTTTTCTTGCTTATTTATTTATCCGTGCAAAACCAAGCTTCACGACGAATCTTGGAACACACCTACATCCTGTGCGGTCGGGAGGAAAAACTGAGCTCAGAAAAAATCGCATCGAAATGCAGCCCTCCCCTGACAGCTGCTCGCTCGCTCGCTTGCTTACTTAGGCAGTGTTTGTGGTGGAATAAGGATTTGTACATGTCCTGCTCGAAGCTGGCGAGCAACCGCTGGAATAACGGAAGGCAGGGGAAGGTGATGGCGAAATGATAATAATAAATTTGTCATATTCTAATCCTGACACTGAAACAATTGGATTTGCACCAGTGTAGTGCTTTCCTTCGAGAATTATTTAAACATCACTTCGACTGATGCTGTCGGTGTCGAAATCGAAATTCATTCCGTTCGCCAAACAGCGAGCAAGGCTGTCGCGGGAAATGGAAGACCAACTAGACAGCTTCACGCAGAATCACGCAGAAAAAAATATTAATGTTGCAGTTTTTGCTGTGCCGAAATGTGCAGTTTCTTCATGAAATACAAATTGCGAAATTGCACAAAAATGTTAATAGGAATTTGTGTGAAATATAATACGATTTTACATATTGTTGCTAAACGAAAATGTCGCCGAAAATATCAACAGAATGGTTCAGGAATTTGAAAACGGTGCGAAGAAACGACTCGGACAGTGATATGCTCTAAATGTTCCGTTCGAACACATTGACTTCGCGATTCTGAGAATTCTCAACGGCCAGCGATCCTAAAAGCACCGAATCCGAAAACCATATCAACAACTCCCTTTCCAAGCGAATTCGTTCCGCCGTATACAATGACAAGAAAGAGAAAGGTTTGAATTTTCCACGTGTACTATGCGGGAATGTGTGTGTTTTTATTGCATTTCCTTGTCCGAAGCGAATCCTTTTCCCTTGCCTGCGGCCGTTTCGTTTCCCCGCACTCACACTTTCGCCCATCGGACGGCTTTAGCTTCCGTCGAATGTGACCGCGTCCCAAACCGTGTTTATGGATTCACGGGATTCCTCGCCGCCGGGGAGTATCCCTTTTTATGTGTGATGGCTTTTCGAATGTCTTACGAGTAATTTTCAGAAAAACAGTTCAAAGTCCCATCCCTTCCCTCAGGTCGGCGGAACACCATGTTACGTGTGTTTTGTTGCACATGGGCCACAAACACTGGCCCGGATGCGGATGGGAAAAGTGATGGGTACCCGGTCGCTAAACGGAATTTTCATTGAACTGGAAAATCATCTTCCGGTAAAGGAAACGTTACGAAATGTTCGGTCGGAGTCCTGCGGGAAAACTGGGATGGAGGAGAAATTGGGACGGTCGGCGCTTGGTGGCGTATGGGTTAGGAGGCCCTCAAGGTGCGGGTTGATTGTCATCCGCAGAATCAACGACACGCATGCACACACACTGGCAGCAAAAGTCGCAAAAAGCAATAGATACATAAAAGAGTGTGGAAAGAATTTCCGAATTTCCCAAATTTAATAGACTGCGAGGAGGGAATAATTTAGTGGGAAATTTTAATAAAAAACCATTCTCTTCACTTCTCCAACGCAAGGAGACTGTGTGGTCGTCGTACACACTGGATGTCGATTGGAACGGGTTCATTTGGAGGAGTTTTCCGGCACTGCCGCTGGCACAATCCATTCGGGGGTTGGTCCTGTACTGTGACGTATTTTATGTATTCGATGGCAAAATATGCGATCATGGGAAATTTGTAGAATTTTCCCTCTTACAAACGCGGCCCGGGAATGTTTTGGTCGTGTGCATGTGTAATTATCATACCAAGGTTTTCTCACGGTATGGAGAAGCGAAGGCTGTGAGCGTCCGGTTTTTTAATTGTGTTTCTAAATGTAATTTTATTGCCATGTGAAATTTATTGCTTTCTGTTTCTGCCTCTGCAATAGTCATTTTATCCGTCAGAGATAAATCGAGCCGAAAGGGTTGCTTGGATTCGGCAATTTTTCGTCCTGCTGTTTCGTTTATCATTTCTGCTACTGTGGTGTGTTAGACTTCCTCAACCGCACCGCACTTCGCCGGCTGGTTTGAAGGATCCATCGGACTTCCGGGTGCGATCTTGATTCTGGTTGCGGAACAAATTCTTACGATAAGGCCCGCCGCTGACACCGAACCGGACCGACATGTCCGCAAATAAAAGACTCACGCGGGTCGGTTAAACGAACGTTTTAAAAAGAAACACGAATAAAGTGAGAATGAAAAACTACTAAAAAAAATTATATAAATTTTACTTCTGATAATCAGAGCCAAAACAAAGGCTTTCCGCTTGCGAATGTATCGTGCCATTAGTTAAAACCAGAAAACACGTGGTGGTTTACAGTTCTTACAAAAAATATATAAACATTACATCAATAATTCATACATGCCGCTCGAAGGTATCGTTGCCATTCGCACCAGTAGAAGACAGTTTCGTAGGAAGTTCAATCGGAAAAAGTGGGGAATATGAATACAGGTATAATAAAGGATCCAACCATTGTAAAAATCCGGTCCAAACCTCCAGAAGGTTGAAAGATGGCGGCATGGTACGCTGGCGTCTGAGCGACCAATATTCAGTGCTTTTAAGTGAGAAAAAAAATCAAGCATCATTCAGAGCTACCTCCTGTGAATGAATTGAAATTATCTCCACACCCTTATCGGAACAAGGACGATAGGTTTTTTTTTGTTTTCGGCACACCCTTTGCCTAGAACCCGATCATTCGTAAACCCTGTTTAACTCCGACCTGCGCATGGATGGTGTTAAACCTTGCTGCATTTCCTTCTTGCTCAAATCGAGGGCGTCGAAGGCGCGGTTGAGTTTGTGCGTCATGGTTAGTGTCTAAGCACTAAAAAGTAGTCACAAAAAACATTGTAAATACACAAAACGTCGCAGGACGAGCGAAGGGGATTACGTACAGATTTTTTTTGCTCAAACTCCCATCGATCTCTTCACAAGGGATGGTTAAAATTAACGTAAAAAAAACTTATTTCAATATTTCATTACCCTCCTATTGTTAAGTAGATGAGTAATGCTATCGGGAAGGATACAGGGGAAGGTGCATGTTTTTTTTTAGTGGGCAGACTCTCGCGTATCTCTCCTTCGTAAATGGACAAAATTTAAAACCATTTTGGAATCATATTTTGTAAAGGCCACAGGCAAGATTCAGTACGCCGTCATGGGTTGATGTGTCTCCGAGGACCTTCGAAACGGAATCGCACCGAGCTGGTCGGTCGCTCGGTCACAATCCTTACGCAGCCACATCCCCCCGAGGGATAACCGAAGAATATTTCACGGCTCACGGTGGTATGTTTTTTTTATCGTGGAAAAGTGAACGATTTGTTCGGAGAGTGAGTTTTTTCCTTAGTCGATATTCGTGGAGATAGTTCTTCGGTTCGGTTCATTTGCGCTATACGGCGCGTTTTGAACAAAAGGAGATTAAATGAGCAGCACGTTTATCAATAATTGATTATGAGCATTTTTTGTTGCTGGCTAATATTCAAAAATAGGGGGTTAATTTGCTCGAGGCTCGGCGATAGAAGGGAACGATTAGATAAAATGTGGAGAACGGATGCAAACCCGGCCCAGATGGGAATGGATCTACATCTGTCTATTGGAAAAACGTGATTGCCTGTGCACGGCAGGGGTGCGCCGGAACGGACCATTCCAAAGAAATCAAATTTGAACGAGAATTCGTTTTTGGACGAACAAATTTGTTGCTGCGCTTAGGGAAATAAACATTAATGGATTAATGTTACGATGGGCTATTGCCCAAACATGGCCTGCTTTATCAGTGAGTGAAAAAAACGTCCCTGGAATGAAAAACAGAGAATATGTTTTTCTGCTGCAAAAATCGCGAGGCACACTGTACTTTCTTGGATCTTTAGCTTATATTACACATCTAAACATTAATAAACCATTTTGTGAAACACGTCATTTGTTTTGTGTTACTTTTCGTACGGAGAAAATCAGCCCATTTAAAATCGTTGATAGAAAGTGTTAAACCCTTTATCGAAATACGAAATCACCTCACGTGCCGCTAAATCGTTTTGAATCAATAAACTCCGCATTTTCCAAAATAGTAGATTAATTTCGTTTTTTTTTTCTAATATGGTAAACTGCACATTAATTCATTCGACGAACGAATGTGCGCTATCCGAAGCGGTGATAATTCATGGCGGGGAAACCCTAGCAACACCGTAATTTATTTTGAGAACGGTTCATGGCGCTCGAGCTCCACCAGCAGCTCCACCCTTGCTGTATGTCCAATTTTGTAGAATGTAAACTTCGAACCACACATTGTTTCACCCACTGAGTCTCACACATCAATTAAACATAAGACGGTACATAACGCGGTTTTTCGAGACTTCGCTCAGCTTCCTCCAGTTTCTCTGTTGCCCCGCCGCTCTGAGGAGGCAATCGGACGCTGTCGTTTTGAGGAAAACATTTTCCAATCGGTAGCTCCTGACGTCAATGTGTTTGCTTTGCCTTTACGCCCCAGGGGGGCTTAGTTCGACGAACCGCGGTCAACGAGGGCCACTGCGTACGGGCCTAAATGTAGCGTCAAATGTACGCCTCCGCCCGTGAAATCCGCCCCTCTTGCCACCTCGGCATGTCTACATAAGTATCCCGCACACTATCAATCAAAAACTCGCTATTTATTCTACCTGCTGAAGATCCGTCCAGCTTTTCCCTTCTTGCTCGAATGACTGCGGTAGGCGATCGTTTCGAGTGCTTCTTACATTCGGCCAGAACGGCTTTGGTTTCAGTTTTATCTGTTTTCGGTATGAATAGTTATCAATCAAAGCCGGAACTAATGTGATCGTTATGTTTGCGAACTGTCACGCCATACCGGAACCAACCATCCACACCTGCCCCATTTCCGTCATCGTTTCGAGAGCGGGTTCACGGATGAAATCTGAGGTTTCTGAACTTCCTTAACTTGCATCAAAACCAGAAAGCTTCTTTTCTCGCTCACTTTTTGCTTGTTCCCTTAAAAGCGACTAGAGTGGAAATGAGTTTAAAAGCCAATTGTCATTTTGGAGTTCGTGTTTCTAACGGCGTCTCATCAAACGCAACATGCATGCTTTTGAAGTTCGATTCAGCCAGAGTGCTATTTCTCAGTGACCGATATTCTGTTTTTGCTAAATGTATAAGCTTTGGCACTTACATTAGTTTTGACATTTGTCTATTTTAAGAATGGAATTCTTCGACTCCATCTGCATCAGACATTTTGACTCATTCTCCAATAAGAAAGCAACAGTGCGACACCCTATGGCCCTGTATGGAATGAACCACTCGAATATTCGGTCCCATATCAATACGTGCAATAATTATACACACTGTCGTGTGCTTCCAAGCGGGGCGGAATACTGCTGGAAAATTAAATATTCAAAAGATCGGTTCTGTTTTTCGCGTTTCAACTGATTCGAATAGCAAACAAAGAAATTTAAACTTAAGAAACTTCCCAGCAGTCTAGAGAGGCAAACATTTTGTGTGTCATGATGAGTCAACTGTTGACCGAAAGATACCGGAATCTTCATCGTCTATTGAAGGCTTCGTCCATTGCTAATTTAAACTATGACGAACATTCGCGAACAAAATAAAAGAAAATAAATGTATATAATAAATTTTGGGTATGTTTTCGATGGCAAGTTGATCTTGCAAACACACAACATTTACATTAAAATTGTTAAATTGAGAATGCCTTTAAAAATGCTGCGAGGATAAACGCTAAAATATTCAACAATTCATGTTGTTTTAAGTCAGCATAGACTGTTCTATTTTTAAATTCTATTGTAATTCTATTTTTGTCCTTGGTTAATTTTACGACATGCGTGGTAAGACATTTTAACGATCCGAAAAAGCGAGAGTCATCGGCGGGGAACAGAGTTTACGAGCTTCTGGTAACCGCGCCACGAACCCGACGATCGATTAATCAGCCCGTTTTACTGTCTATGTTCACGCGTGTCTGAGCCCCACCATGAATGACAAAGCCCCCGATCGGAAGCATACAAGCATCGGAAGAGAGGTCGGTGATTTTGAAGTAGACGGTGAACCTTGGTCGATCTATTGCTAGCTACATAGTTACTCCTACGAAGAGCCCGTTTTACACTTGTCCACTTGCCCTAGTGGTCCTGTATAGGGGACCCCTTGGCGATTGCTGTTTCTTTGTGCCGCGCAAGACGAAGAAAACGCACAATGACGCCCCTTGACGCACTGCGACGATCACTGAAGCATATTGAGCATCATTAAGGATCCACTCTAGCGTGGAAAATGTTCACCCATCAAATTATTGTGCTAGAGGTTTTGAAAAGCATTTATATTTAAATGTTTTGGTTGGATGCATTGTTTCTGGGTGGATGTGTTTTTTCTCTTTACCGTCTGTTAATTTTTTTATTGTGTGTGACCACCATTCAACGCGGTGGATGAGATGAGGTTCGATGGCTGGGTGGATATTCTTCATGAGGAAAACTTCGAAAGTGGGATAACTGTTGCTTGCTTTGTTTGAAACGAGTTACGGTATTGACTATTTCTAACCGAATCATAAAGGAGTAAGGGATGCTACATCTTCTACTGAAGATCTTCTACGGAAGAATCTTTCTCAACAAGTCCACGAAATTTCAGCATTTAAACCTTGAACGAAATATTTAGTTAAAGCGTAAAGGAAAGGCTTCATCTTAATGCCACAGTTACGAGGTGGTAAACTTTGACAATGATGGTCGGGTTTATTAATGAGTGCTACATTGCAATCAATTGAGCATCCTCGTAATGGGACAACATCGCGACAACGATGGGTAGACGAGTTTAAGACACTTTGATTTAACCAGTTCCGCCGGGACTAGAGGTAGCTCCAAGCGTACGTCCACCCACTCCGGAGCTGAGAAAGAGTGTTAATCTAAATTACCAATCAACCCGAATACCCGTCATACACATTGAAACGACTTCCAGCACTGCCGCAGTGGTCTTCGGAAGTGGCCAACGACGTCGCCGGATCCTCGGCGGGGTTGGCACATTAGCGCAAGTGTGGAAATGAAATAAATTGATTACAGACAGCAGATGCAGGGCAGCATTTAGCTTGCGCGGAGAGGATTGTTTATTTATTCTATATTTTTTACAATCTTGCCCGACTTATGCCAGCCGCGGACGAGGCAATTGAGTGGCCCTGGAATCAGGAGACGGCGCACCAGATGAATCTGCCCATAGATAGAGACTTCCCTATGATAAATTGGTCAATTTAGCGGGAATTTATGATACCGGCCCATCGAGGTCAGGGAGCGTGCGAGCGAGCATGGCACGAGCGCTTGGCCGGCCTGCGCCGAGCTGTAGAGATTTTTGCAGATTGAGCCTGATAGACGCATCGCACTTTTTGATTGGAATTTGGCGCGTGGGCGTTGATCGTGTACTTGATAACTCGTCCCGATGCGCTCGGTCGCGGCTGTAATCGAGAGGGATGAATATTTGATGAGAGCAGCAATCCGGTGGCCAATTGGACATTGGCAAGTGGGCCCCTGGAGTCGGGAGGGCCAGCCGGAGCTGAAATGACGTCGTGACTGTTCAATTTCAATTATCTTTAATTTATGCGCGATGGGGGCGGTATGGCCTCTTCCTGTCTTTCTGGACTAGTAGATGCGGCCACAGAGGGATGGCGAGAGTTGTTCTTTTCCCTAGCGCAAGAACTCATTTTCGAAGCATCCAAAATGGAAAAGTACTGTTTTTAATTAGAATTGATTATGAAACTGTCACCAAAAGAACGAACCAACCTGGCGTTAACTCTGCAAGTGCCGCTTCTTCCTAATTCACGTTTCGGCTAAATCTAAATAAAGTAGATCAAATGATATTGAAGTTAAGAGTGTATGTGGCTTTCGTCGAGGTGTGATTTCATGATTCATCAACGATCATGCCGATTGAATTAGCAGATAGAAGGTTCTCGCGCAGTGGGTGGCGGCGAGGGCCATTTCGTATATAAATTTCCTTTATCGTATGCTGCTCCGACCGAGGATCGCATCATGGCA
>JAOEFI010000003.1:654079-665850 GCA_034621735.1 Anopheles plumbeus | reverse complement strand
AAGGATAAAAGAGCCTATATGACTATTCTCAAATAAAGAATGCATACATACATACATTAATTTGCGATAAGTCCAACCCCATAGGGGAAACCCTCTTTACCATGGGGATTAACGACGAAGTGGGTATGCTATACAAATGCGCCTAAAGCTCTGTTAAGTGCTAATTGTCGATACTTTTGTACCGCCGTAATCTGTCGAATGAGCCCGCGGAACGATTTATCCGTGGAGAAGATCATACTTATCAACCCATCAACGGGCTAAGGAAATGTTTCTTCGTCTTTGACGAACGATAACATATTTGGGTAGTTGAGAAGAGTTTACGCTCGACGGAGCAAGTCGCCTGAAATGCACGCGGCTGTGGTTTCGCGTAGACGCTAAACACGTTGTATTTCACCTCAGAGTCAGCGCATGAAAACGCGTATCGCACGACGCGCTTGCCAACTGCACGAAGGAATGCGGCGAACTAGTGTTCTGTGAAAGGAAAACTTGACGCTTCGGGCGGCCGTTTTGTGATGGAATTTGCGCCTACCAGCCTGCGATCCACACCTGGATCAACGTAAGACTACGCTCAAGCCACAGTGTCGGACGCATGTCATAAATAAATCAAATAAATTTTAAATAATTCCCTGTAAATTTTTGCCTCATAAAGCTCCCAAAGTGCGCGCGCCGAATCCGCTGAGCTGGATTTTATTCAATCTTGATCGTAAAAACTTCGAACCTCGCGGAGCACTAGACTCGGCAACGGCATGTAGAACAGTGAACCTGCACTGTGATATCTCCCGCGGGGTGTAAGGAGGAGGTGTGTGGAGGCAGGGTAGTTTTCCTCACGCCGGAAAAACACCCGGTCGAGAAACAATTGACCAAACACCCACATAAGGAACTGGACGGACCACTTCGAGTTCGAATTTCGAGACAATACTTTATGAGGGGGTCGGGATGGAAGGGTCTGTCTGGGTGTGCTGCGCAAGCGGCAAGTAGAGAGGAAGCGCGGCCGACATGCCTTGGACCGTGCTTCAAAAACAAATAAAATGTAACTGAAAGATTATCATAGATTAATTTCCGGAATAAATTAAAATATATAATAAAAAGACGTACCTAAGCCCGCTCCGCTGGACCTCAAGTTGAAGGAAACCAGAGCCGCAGAGGTCGATATTCAGGGGCAGGGAAGACAGGTGGAGCCTGAAGGAACGTTGAATCGACTGGAAAACAAAGGAAAAACTTACCGCACGGCGAAAGACTCGGACGCTTCCAATCAGATTCCTGCCAGGGGTCTGCCCCGGCGTGGAAAACAAAGGCATGAGTGGGAAACGTGGTTGAAAAATGACGAGAAAGCGGGTCGGTACGGGACGGGGTATGTTAACTGGTGCACCGAAGGGTGGCATAATGACTGATGATTCTGCAGGCTACCATTGCCATCGCCATTGCGCATCGAGTCCGGGTCAAGAGCGGCTGTGGTCAGTTTAGTCAAGTTGTGCATGAAATTTCTCAACTCAGTAGGCATGCCGCGCCCTTCCCCATGGGCTCGTTGGTCAGCATTTTTTTTAGAGGGCTTCCAGTGTTTTGGCGGGCTTCGGCAAGAGAAAAGTTTCCGCTCAGTTAGTACCGCGGGTCACGTTGTGCGACCCGAGCTTGGAGGCTTGGTGAAGTATATCAAAAGAAAAGTTTTGGCGCTCGTCGAACAATGGACTCCGAGCGACTTAATGTTCCAGCCGGGCGTCTGAAGAAAGGAGGGCGACGTTTTTGTGGGGGATATGTCCGTCCGTGTTTATGTTTCGCGTTTGTGCGAGATGTGAAATCAATTTGCATCAAGATGGCAAACTGGCCGAACAGCCGCAGGCCACATTTCGTTCGCTCGAGTTTATTAATTGTAAAACTAACAGCAGCGAGCCCCGAAGCCGCACCTCGTCAGCGACGGCGGTGGAGTCCATAATGCGGCAGACGTCCGTGGTGGCCAGCCATTGACTCAATGATGCATTAATGCAAATCCATGTTGGAGCGGTTTACGATCGGCCATTGAAAGATGCTCCACTTACCGAATCAAGACAAGGTAATAATCCGTTGTTTATTACGCTCATGGTCGGAAGGGGTGGAAACGGGCTGGCGGACGAGAAAGGACAAGAAGGTGAGGACCCAGCGCGGCAACAGGTGTACACGCACACCAACTGGCACAACACCAATTGTCGTAAAGCAACGAAATGAAAATTTATTCTTCAAAATAATTCATACTCCATGAGATCTTCCTTACACCCGAGGGCCGACTTTGGGTTGTTCGGTTCGGTTCGATGTTCCTTGCGATGAATAAGATTCGGTCTCGGTGACCGATGGCGATTAAAATAAGCATTAATATTTTATTCATATTTCTGGAAACGGAAAGAGAAATCATCGCCGCCGAGCATCGTACAACGCGGTGAAGTTGTGGTACAATTTTATAGATTTTGAAAATTGTTTGAGGTTGCCTACGCTATATGAAACATACTGGCCTGTTCCTGATTGTGACTCCTCACACTCATATCGAATGGAATGATGGCCATATTCAATTGAAACTTTATCAGGAAACGATGCCAAGTGTAAATCCCGTGACGCCCGTGTAAATAAGTTGAGCTCTGTGTTCTGGGTAGCAGTAACAAAAACAACTGGTGTTGTCTTGTTATGTACTTTTATTTGAGAAAATTTACGAAGAGTAAATACAATTTAATTAAAAACTATGTATTTGCTGCTGCACGCACGACGCGCCGGTATTTTATTAAGCAGGCGTACCGGCGGAAAACCGCACACTCACTACATCCAGATTCGCAAGATTAATCTATCATCTATGCAGCGTCCCCAGTCCCAGCACATAAACATCTCCAACCCACGGGTCCGGGCGCATTCGAGAGTGCAAGCGTTGCGGGAAAACGTTTTTTCGCTGCGGCAAACAAACAAGACGCTTCCCAGACGGTATGAAGACGTCGCACGTACAACTTAACTTACGACGGCTCAGCGCGAAAAGACATTGACAATAAATACTTCGAAGGCAAAATGGCAAATGGATTAAAAAAATAAACTCTCGCACGAATCCCGGCGACGGGTATCGGAAGACCGGCGAGGAGTTGGAGGACGACGCGGAGTTGAGGATGTCGGGGAGATGAGCACACAATCTGTAGAAGCATATCTACGGCCCCGGCACGACAATAAATGTTCGACTTTTGCCTTGACAGCCAGTAGCGATGCCGGAACGCTGCTGATATGTTGATGCTGCTACCAATGCTGACTCCCGGGTTCCAGTGAGATGTCCTCGTCCACTGCCGTTGTTGTTAATTTGTGCTCCGCCGTTTTCCCACTTCCATTCGGACTTCGGCGAAGCGTGAGCGCAAGGATGTATCTTGTCTTTTGCATTGAAAAAGGTCAGCCTCCCAGAGACAGGGCCTGCTCCTGGTGGCTGGATGGGCGACTACCAGTGTTGAAAGTGATCAATTCCCATTTCCACGGGCGGGCAGGAAGACACTGGGCTCCCCAGGCGGATCCCGCGGAGAACCGAAGCCGTGACTGGCTCCGCCGAACAATAAATATCTTGGACCATATTTTATTGCCCATAGGTGCGCGATAGGTGTGGCGGTCGCGGAGGCCGGGCATGCGGTGATTCGACGGTCGAGCACAAGAGTGTCCTTCCCGGCACAAGTGGATCCCTGCATGACACACACTCGCACAAAGTCCACACTCGCTTCGTTCCGTTCCGTTTCGTTTCGATTCGTTTCGTTTCGCGAACCAATGTCACATGTCTTTGTTGGCAATGTTTTCAGTACGTCAGGCTAGCAGCAGAATGCGGGCCGGTTGAGGACGGATGCTGTCTTCAGGGATGTGCAGTTTGCAGACTAGTTGGCAATGTCTCGAAAAATGGAAGGAAGTATGATTGTGGAAATAACTCTCACAGTGAAAAGGGTACATACACGTTTGGAACATTGTGTATAAAAATTGTTGTATCAAAATTTGTGCAACAAATTGTTAGATGAAGATTTCTGGTCACGTGGCTATTGTTCGGAAATTGTGGAAAAGAACCCAGCCTAACTGGTTGTTTTTCATCGAATATGTGATGGCTGTTTTAACATGTGTAGACGACCATTGCATTTGACGCCAGGACGGAGGGAGAGTATGCCGTCGAGTTCCGCTTTTGCAATATTTTTGGAAACCGGTTTTCGAAGATAAATGGAAAACCGAAAAGCCTATAAGGAACGCACTCACAGCACTGCTGCAGTCTGGATTTAAATTTCTAATTAATATTACAAATTGTTCCACGGCACGTTGACTGCTAGAGCACTGCCTGGCGTCTAAGTTGATCTTAGTTTCTCAAAAGAAAAACGCAAGCTATGTGAAGAAACACGGCCATCTCAAACCGGCGTGATCTAACGGTTACGTTACAGGTAGGAAATGTTGAACTAGGGTTATTGCACAAACTGTACTAAATCAAAATTCTTATCTCCCCGCGCATGCGTTCGTGCATCAGTGAACCAAATGTTCGAGGCCCCACATGTGTTCGCCTTCGCTCATGCCTTCTTTCCGGGTGTCCACGTCTCTAGAGAACCATGCTGAGTCTTGGAAGGAACGGTTTCTATGTTTTAGTGTTGTAGTTCCTTGGATCCATATGCAGTCACGTAGCCAAAGTGGACTGTGAAATCTACTACGAATGCTAATATTTGAATACTCATAAATATTACATGTAATATCTCTTCTTTATAAAGCTTAACGAATGGTGATGAAAGATGGATGGTGCAATAACATGTCCACCCCTCACTCCTCCTAGCGACGCTCGCTAATCAACCACCAACTAGACAACGTCATTCAGAGGAGCAAAAACAAAAAGGAACTAACAAAAAACAACACACAACCATTAAACAATTCAATTTAACTGTCATTTTTCACGCCTCGTCTAAAGTGTTTCGAGTATTTAGAAAACAGAAGTAGAAGGTCTGGGGCCCACGGTGGGAAAACGGCTACGTCTAGCATCGAAACCTGACACTTTCCGCGTGGAAACCACCCGCACGTGAGCAGCCGGGGGGAGGGGAGGGGGGCCGAGATCCGCACGGTAGAAAGTAACGGGCCGGGCCGGGATAGGATCTGCATGCGTCAAGAGAGTAGGGCTTCGCGTCGGGGGAAATTGCCGTTTTTTTTTCTTTCTTCAAAAGTGAAACAGAAAAAACTTTCCAGTTTCATCGCTTCCAAAGATTTCCTCGCTGCCAATCCTGGGCCCGAGTAACCGGAGATGAGTTCGATTCACCGGTGGTGAAAATTCTTTTCTCTTTTCTCCCCGCACCACATCTCACCTCCTTTGTGCCTTGAGGAGCCTTTTTCCATAGCTTCCGGTCACGCGGAATGGAACGAATGAATTAGAGCCAACTGAGCACGGGGACGAAGAATGTAACAAAAAAACCACCATAGAAAAAAAATCCCACCAGCCTCCACTCTTCAACGTGAAAGAGAAGCCACAAGCATTTTCATGGATTATAAATTCATGGCTAATATTGGTGTTCTTGATGCAGGATGAAGAGGAAGCGAAACGGGGCAAAGCCAGGAGAGATTTTACATGAATCACTCTCGGCTCAGCTTGGTGGCCGACCAGACGGAGGAAAATTAAACGGGAAAGTTTTTTTTCGAGGCTCTTCTCTCCACGTGTCAGCGGCAAAATTGGAAGAAAAAATTCGGACAAAACGCAGTGACGGAAGATCCTCAGGATGTCCCGAAAAAGGAAGTGAAAAGAAAAAGTTATCCCATCTGGAATTCGGACCGCGACCCATTCGCCAACGGCCTGCCGCAAGTCACGACCAACACGAGGGGAACCAACTTTTGCTCTTTTTCCGAATGCAATAATTAGTATTTACATCTTTTTATCTCTAATGGCGTAATGTTTAATCTTCCTTCGGCAGCAGCCTCAGGACGAGTGGGGAGTTGGGAAATGTTGTATTTTGTCGACCACCGAACCACGCCACAGCTGCCCCCGAACTTGTTGTACTGCTCGCTGAATTGTGGGCTGCAGAAAGTGGTCTAATGACTGGAAATAGAGGGTGAGATCAAGATGCTGCTTTTTCGCTCCCTTGAACACTTTGGTTTTTTCCGTGCGCTCGCGGGATAATGCGATCGATCGTCACCAGCATCCTCCAAGGGGAGAATGTTTTTTTATCTTCTCCTCTCGCAGCTACAACCTCTTCGTTCCCTTACCGGGAGAAAACAAGTATTGGTGAAGAGCCCGATCTTTGGGCTGGGGCTGGGTAGGAGGAGAGGGGAAGATGGTTTTAAATATTCGGCCTAAGTTGTGGACACTTCAAACCGTCACCGTGGCCTGGAGGAATATGGTTTATGTGAGAAAATGTTTTTTTTTTTGCGAATGCTGCACACTGTCCCAGGAAAAGATGAAAATTTTAATCGAAAAAATAATTACGACGACAGAGTAATTTACAGCTTGCTACAGGAGTTGATAAATGGCTAGTCTTGATATCGATTGTGAGACGGTTTTAAGCTGTGTGTAAGCTTAAGTACTGAGGCAAAAGGGAAGCGCTCGAAAACTAGGCCAGTCTCATATTTCCAAGAACTCAAGAATATGTACATATCTATTGCACACTGAAGCAAGTCATCCAATTATTAAAATATACACTGTTCTCGACGTGTTAAGAGTGTATCAACTATTTGTAAATATTCTTGTTTCAACTTTCATGTGTTACATGCTTCCACAAGTTCACGTGTGGCTCGTCGTTATTTTTCGCGGGAACAAAATGCTAAAGCAACATTTGACACTCGCGCTACCTAAACTCGTGATAACTTCCAAACGAATCCCCGACAAACTTGTCAAGCGTCAAGTGTCGCTCGTTCCTCGTCCTGCCGGTCCCATCCTCGCGCTGGCGATGTGCTTGCTCTCAGATGAACGGCCCAATTTGTGACTCATGTCACATGTTTTATTTTTCGCATAAAGTATAAATTTTTCTCCTTTGATTCCCTTCGCACCGCGGCATCCTTTTTCTTCGGGGATGCGGAGCTACCGGTCGATCCCGTGCGCCGTCCGTCGTGGGACATGATGAACACGGCGTGATGAGACACAGAAATCACGAACCCGCGAGCGCTACCTTTTGATCCGCGGCCTATAAATCATGCGGATAAATCTGATTTAATTGGATTTCATCTTTCTGGTCGTACACATGTACAATAGATCAGTGAGATGATAAGTTTCTACGTCGCCTCTTTCTGCTCTTACTGGCTGCTGTGCGATCGTTTTCTCTCTCCCCGAAGACGCCCGGCGTGTCTCGAGACTTGTGGTGGCGACTGATCGCGGAAAGTGTCTACGGCTTGCAAAGTCCATCCATGGGCCACGTCGCGATCAGCTCCGGGATTCGATGATTGTGGTTTGAATTTAAAATCACGATCCCCGCGTCCGATTACCGGCACTCCAAGGGTGGAAATGATCGCAATCGTTTGAGGGTGCACGGCTTCAGCCCGCCGGGACCGATAGCATCCGATATGCCACCATCGAATGTGGCACAGGGATGACTCACTTACGGACGACGACAGGCGTGACTTTCGATCGCGCCTTAGGACGGATGGGCAGAAGGGTAAATAAAATAAAATTCTCCACGTGTGCGACGCGTAAATAAGAGGCTCTTTTGAAGCTTCAATAAATAAATTTTCAAACGTTTCTCAACTAAATACACTTTCACACTTTTTCTTAGGCCCATCCGGACCGTTTAGTGCCATTCCATCAAACTTTCTTCCCAGGAATGGATTTTATTTGTCTCCCGAAATAGCAAACTTGTCCTCATTAGATTGACGATCGTCATTTTGAGTCATCGGACTTCCGGACACAGTTTGGTTTCTTTTTCCGTCTCTACTTCCCACTTTTTTTGTTGTGCAACAGTTTCGCAAACAGTGGTATTTACGAGCCGAGAAAATTTATAACGAGAAATTTGACTAGAAATAAAAATGTCCATCCTTCTCTGGCTCCTTGCGTCAGTCCATTAGGTTTTGCGGGCTGACAGAGTCACCTTTTTTGTTAGAGCTGTTGACTCGGGGAAAAAATAGGAAAGAGATGGTAATTTTTATTGCGACTTTAATTGAAATTCATTCACGGCATAGCGCAAGTCGACTTTCGGGTGTTGTGTCTTTCATCTTCAGGTGCCGAGCGATGGAGGGGCGATCGGTTCAGACCGAAAGTCTCCCAGAGGAGAAAAGAAAATACAATCACTTATCTTTCCGAAGTATGCCCACCATGCGGCGAGGCAACAAGGGCCAGACGCAAAACAACGACAATCAAACAACCTATTTTTTCAATACCCACCAAATGATAGCCACTTTCGAGACGATTCACTAGCGTCTACGAGTTTAAAAGTAACGCAGGCATCCGGGCGGCAGGCCAGTCGGGCAAGCTGCGGGCAACGAGGCAAGTAATAAAAATTAATCTCCAAATGACTTCAATTGATGTATGGTGTGTAAGTGCCCCGGCATCGCAGCATCGTATCCGCGGTCCGGCTCGGCCCGATCCAGAAACACTTTCTGGATCCATAAATTTATCTAAAAAACATTAGGCCCCGTAAACCCGTGGCCGGAGGAGGAAGTGACCATCCACACCTCGAGAATGACTGTCAAAAAACAGCTAAAACCGATAGCCGTCCGGTCATCCGGCGTAGACAAAAACCGGCACCGGCCACATTCCGGCGACGACGACGATTTCTATGCGTCGAAATAAAAACAAGTACTCGCTTGTCATCATAAATATATCAAAATATATTTTAAATTTAATTAATCCACACATTGCTGGCAAGGGGACCGAACGAGGTCGCAGCTGGGGAAGGAAACCCCAAGAGACGGCCATTGAAAAGTGGACGATCGTTCCTAGGAAGTCTATAAAAATTTAAAGATACAAGACACGACGAGAAACAAAACCTCGGCCCAGGCGCGCATACCCTTCCCGAAGGGTAAGCCAGCCGGGGCAAAAAGTGCCGAATTATTTCACTTAACCTCACATTTAAGTACTCCGGGACTATCTCTGCTCTCGGCTGCAGTCTCAAAAGAGTTCGCGCTGCTCCGGACGATCTCGATGTGAAATTGAAAATGGAATAAGGTTTTATTGCTTCGTCGTTCGTCCGTCCGGGCGTTCGGACATTTGCTTCAGCTCACAAGAGTCCAGTTCGGGTCCTAATCGCTAAAGAAATTCGACTCTAGAAAGATCCATCGAGCGGCCACCACCTTTTTTCCTTTCTAAGCTAGGTTCCTCGTGGTCTAAAATTTTATGTTGTACGTCGTTTGGGGTGTTTTTGTTTGACAACAACCGCTGGAAACAACGGCGGCCTATTATTGATGCCGCATTATCCCATATCGGGTTCCAGTTCTCGGTATCCTCGAGCTGTCGGTGGATCATGCAAGTAAAGAAACTACTGATAGGTGTTTCAAGTTGATAGCTAAAACGATGCAATTAAGCGGGATGTACCGAAAGGAAATAAAGCCGATTGATATTTCTTCAGCAATTACTCTTTTATGACGCATCTACCTTGAAAAGCCTACCAGCGCATTACATAATCAGTTTCAAAACCTTTCTGTTACTGGCAAGATGTTTTATAAAACTCCTTTAATCTCTAGTGGCTACGGTTCAAACGGTCATTCAATTGCACATTTGAAATCATTAAGAAGGGATGAGGTGCACGTTTTGATGTTATCGAGGCGTTTGACTCCGAATACTGCATGCCTGCAGACACTGAACCATTCCTCGCCTAATCGCTCCGTTTTCACTAATTAAATAATTAGCAACGATGCGACATCGGTTGCGTTGCCGTCATCGTCGTAGCCATCGCTTGTCGACGATGAACTTGACTGGAGCCAAAGTCAATCGAGTCGATTGCATTCAATCTTTTGTTCAAACAAACCACGCGGTTGTGATGGTGGTGGTGGTGGAGCTGTCTGTTTAGCAAAGAATGGATCGCAAGTGGGAGGAAAAAGAAGGTGGTAAGGTGTTCTCCTCTCTCGAAGGTTTGGCTCGGCTTGAGCAACAAAACCACACGCACAAATTAGTCGAGGTTAACCACCACAATCACAGCATCTTCTGTCGCCGTCCTTCGAGGCATCGTCGTCCCTATAGAATTTCCACCCATTCCCGCCGAGAACAAACGGAGAAAATCGACACCGGCACGATAACGATCTTCTAATCACATTAGGAAAATTCAACCAATCTATATGCAAAAAGGGAAAGGTAATGTCGAAGGACGAAGCAGCACCGTCGTAAGGATGATCGCCTTTCGGATGGGTATCGATTCCAGAAGCAAGCATAGTCGGTGCTTCCGCTCGTGACATCCGGTGTATCCGGTGTATTTCTTCCAGCCACATCGTTTCGAGCTCCTTTTCCATCCGTTTCCCTTGCACCAGTTTTTCGTGCAATGTGACGTTCTGCTGCTGGCACCTTCCGTTACATTCTCGGAGCAGCCCGGCACTCTTCGAAATCGAGCCGGAAGTCTCGTTTCCCTCAACTTCATCCGCCGTGCTCCATGCTCCATGCCCTCCTCTCGAATCACTGAGTTTTAACTTTCTCGGCCGAACATTTGCAGTCAAAGGAAAATACAACCCCCGGTGACGGGGTGTTGGTTTCCATCTCACCTTCAGCCGGGATCATGGCCTCACGCTAGTCAAACGGTGGAGGCTGGCGTTCATTCAACCGAAACGTCTCGACCAGGTGATTGCAAAATAATCAAGGTGTTCAATTTGTTTAGAATTACTTTCCGGTTTAGCCTGAAGGAGGACGAGTGGTAATGGGGAAAGAGAGGGAGGGATGCCCATGAAGGGTGAAAGTTGAGGAGAAAATCTGTCACCTCCCTTCGATCCTCCCACGCGCCCCAACCCGACGCCGCGAACCAATCAACAGGTGGTTCATTTATTGGTTCTGTCTTATTAAATTATGAAACATTGATGATAAAAGCTTTTGATAAGTGGTTTCCTTTCCCTCCAGTTTCTCTGCGGCCTGTTCCGCCGGTTCCGCATGTCTGGAAGAGTTTTGCCACCGTCCTTCGTCCTCCCCGTCAGTCAGTGCGAGTTTCGTAAGTTGAAAGCCACGAATGGGGAGTTTAATAAGACGCCGAACCCTTTCTCGCCCAAGGCATCGAAGATTGTGCGCGCACGGAGCGGATTCGAGGGAAATGGGAAACTTTTACACCTGATGATGTTTGCGCGATCCTTTCGGGGCGCACTGTTTCGGTCGTCCTCGGAACGCGGGTTCGGCATACACGGCTATGCGTGTATGTTTCCGTGGAAGGGAAAATTTCCCACTTCCGGAGGACGCCCAAGGACCTGCTGCGGTGGTAAAAGGTGCGAATCACCTCGCTGGCGATCGAAGAATGAAGCAATGCTGCAGACGGAACAACGCAGACGAGACGAGGAAGTTTCCTTATGCTATTAGACCAAATTTCTGCCAAGATTTCTGTTTGCTGATAAAATTATCGGCGAATGCCGGAAGAGTTATTGCAGTTTCATTGTTTTGCACACACGTTAATTGAATTTCAGTCGTCGATGGAGGAAGAAAACTGACAACGGGGGTAATAAAGAGCAGGATAAAGCCCGAGAATGGGTTGAAATTTCATCAGTTGATGCGGTTATTAACTGGGGAGAGCTGACTACGTGTAGACGGGGAAAATATGCATAAAAGCATTGTTAATAAAATATATAATGGTATCTAATAAACTCTTTCGCAATAAAGGGTCGTAGTCACCGTTCAATACAGATTTTCTACATTATGAATAGTTTGTTTTGTACAAATGTGATTTTCTCGAAGAAAC
>JAOEFI010000003.1:637288-651744 GCA_034621735.1 Anopheles plumbeus | reverse complement strand
GCTCGCAACATTGCGCATGGCGATTACATAATGATTATTGTTCTTTTTAATTGCTGTCACAAAGCCACCTCCGGGGGTACCTGTGCGCAAGCAAACCATGGCGGGAGGAGGGAAAAAGCCGAGAGTGTCGCCTGAAGCGTGATGAAGAAGTCACGAACGGCCGCTCCGAGTGCACGGCCGGATTTGGGCACTGAAGCAAGGATGAAAGATGCACTTCTTCCCCTCACGGAAAACGGGGCTAATGCCACTGATTGAACGCTCTATTGCATCCTGGTTCTGCGTCCGCTTACGTCACCAAAATGGGACACTGCATCCCCTGTTCTAGAAGTGGCCATGGTAGCAAGTCACCCCCAAGAAAAGGTGACGGACGATGTAGATTTTTTTTTATTTATCAGACTGAAATTACGCGGCATGCTTAAGCATGTACGGCGTTGTGATGCGAGGTAGTAATGCAAAGAATGTAAAGGCGGGCGGGTGAGGGATGGATAGGGGAAGCAGTTAGCGGAAGAGCACAGGTTCGATGTCGCAGTGGGGTGTCACGGCGAGTTTCACATATGCCCGTGGATCGCCTCATCCGATGAACGGAGTTGAGTTGAATTTTTCAACTGGAAAATTCAACATTAATTTTCCGTCTTCTTTTCCTCCCTTTAGGATTTGTATTGTCCATTGAGAAGGCGGCGGGAAAAGCGGGGGGTGCACACGCAATTCTGGAAGAAGAGACCGTTGTCATCATATCCGGTGAGTGACATTAAAAGTTGTACCAACTCCTTCTCCTCTTGCCGTGAGTCGGGTCTTGGTGGACCGATGTAATCGTTATGATTTGTACGATTTTAAAGAAATGGGAGCACGGAGCTCCACCACAGTCGATTTACCCGGAATGTTGGCGCGGTGGTGGTGCTCTTGTGAAAAGCAAGTGGTTGCTGTCAACGTGCCGGTGGGCTTACGGCGCTACCTTCTGACAATGGCAATTACCAATGAACGCGCATCCGCTGAACGGTTGGATGGTTGAATTGATGGCCGGCGGCTTTCCACCACAACGATAACCGCACGGTGAACACGATGATCATCGTGATGATGACGACAATCAATGACGATTATGTGCACCTCGGATGCAGCGATCTGTCATTTGCCATTCAATTCTCCTGATGGAAGCCATTCGTTCGTTCGTTCGTTCGTTCGTTCGGTCGGTCGTTCCTTCGTTCGCACACGGCTGATGCACTATTCGGTGCATCGCGATGCGACCGCGCTATGTGCAAACCAGCAAGCGGTGGTGGTGCGTTAATTACACCTAGAACACTGATATTCCGTCGACAACCTGGCAGTTGGCCCAAGTGTTTATCGTGAAGGTGTTATTAATATCATTAGTGGCATTTCTTCTCAGTTGAGCGAAGACTGGTGTCTTGATTCTGGTTGACGACACCCGATCCAACCGAGCGCGGCCCCGGACGGGGGCAGTTCAACTTCGACTCCACGACACTGACGCCACCTCATCCTTATCGGGACGGTTCAATCTTTCGCCTCCGCCGGCGAACAAAATAGGAAGCACGGCAGCACGGTCCCATTGGTGCCGTATATAAATTAGTAATTATTGACAAATGGCTTGTTCTCGGCGGTTTATTCAGATACAACCTTGAAATGCTTTGATGAGTTTCGTCATCTTGATATGGGACGGGGACCGCCGGGATGCCACTGTGTGGCTTTTTTTCTGTTCAAAACAAGTTGCTCTCATACGGTTCACAGCCGGCCAAGTTAGAAAGGTCGCTGCACTCATGTGTGGCTATACCACCGACTCTCGTTTTTTTTGCGATGGCGGTTGAAATCCCGGCCGCAGCCACGGAAGTTACAGGCTCGATGAGGAAATTATGAGTTCTCCAAAACTCAAAAACTCAAACGCAAAATCAACAAAAAAAATCACGGGATATACACACGACCGAACCCAAACCAGAACTGTGACCAGAACCGAATTTTGCCAATGGAGTTGATGAATTGTCGTTGCCGACGCTGTGACAGTTCTGCGCACAAAAGGGGGGTTTTGCAATCGGCGTTGATTTGATTTCCATTAAATCTATGATTAATGAGTTTGATTCGATTAGATTTTCTGGAAAAAGATTTTCGTCCACTCCCGCAGAAGAAATTTTGCTTGGATGATGTTTGCTTTTACGTTTACGTTTAATCATTGCATACACCTTTCACGGATTCATCCGTATCGGACAATCTGTAAAACTGTGATCATGTCTTACTTTGAAAGCATTGAAACAATTGATTTATGTTTTCAATTGAATGAAAGGTTGGTTATAGCCAAATTGCACTCGCTGTATGGTATGTATAGATTTTTTGTCCATTTGCGGCTCCCTGGAGCTTGAAAAACGTTTTCCTGCCGGGCAAAAAGGAAGCTGCTGGAGACATCGATAAGATGAAAATAAGACTCCCATGCCGCTGCTCGCAGCATATCTGCGAAAGGAGAACGGAGCAGGAAACAAAAACAAGAACACAACAACACGCTACACTAGAAATGGAGCGACTTCCGACAGCTAACAAATAAATTCATTTATTTCGCAGTAATCACCAAATCTTGAGCAAAAATCTGGATGCAAATGAAATTTTAATTAATTTTTTTTACGCTTGCATCTACTCGCTGGCTGCGCTATGTCCTTGCCCTCTGCACTCTGGAAAACGAAAGGCCAGCGCGCGGATGCAGTGTGAGCTGCCGTCAAATCGGCGGGAAAATGGAAGGGCCCCTCCCTGATGACCTAACGAGTCCGAGCCCGACGGAGCTGTCCGGTAAATGCAGGACGAAAAAAAATCACATCTCGTCGCTCGACGCGACGGACGCTCGGACTGCCTCGGTGAAGGAAAAACCCACGGACCGTACTTCCGTTTCATTTTGGTATTTTCTCCTGAATCTCGATTTTTCTCCGGCCGGCGGACGCTCTGGTTCGCTTTTCCGGTGGATATTAATCAAACTTTGAATATGGCGGGAAGTAAATTAAGATCACGGAGCCAAAGCCAAGTCGCGAATGAGAGCAGCGGCGCGGACGGAGGAAAACTGTCCGGAGGACAGATGGAAGCGGTGAGATAAGTTAAGTGATTTCCTTGGCTGTGTACAAGCTGAGAGGGGGGATTGAAGCGCCCTGCCAGTCGGGCCGGGGCAAGATTTAAATGCCCGAACGCACGGGAAATACATCATCCGCAGCTCGGCCTGGCCGGAAAAAGGGGGGAGAAAAGCGACGAATACTTCGCTGCGGACGTTCACACGAAGCTCCAATTTAGGTGACAGCCTCCATTTCATCAGCATAACGTTCCGGCGCATCCTCCAGGTTGGCATCGGGTGAAATGATCCATTTTTTAATTTCTTCGTTTTAATTATTTGCTACACGGCTCATCTCCAGCGAACACATTCCATCGGTCTTTTCCTCCGTCAGCGGGCTTGAAGACGACTCCCTTGGGTGACTTATTTGGAGCAGGTGCTGAAGGACCGACGGCTGCTGGGACGGACAGAGCGAGAGGAAGGTAAAAATCATAGAATGTCATCGCGTGTTGATGAATTGTTTCGCCAAACTGCGTGATGCGGAATTGGAACAATTCCCAGGCGCTATCATCGCCGATGCGCGTTCTCCCCCGAAGATTGCGAGCCCGGCCCTTGCTGCACCGGCGAATCAGATTGGCTCCACACACGTGGCGCTGGAAGGGGGGGAGGGGTGGTGAAGGGTGGCGACCATCAAAGGGAAGGGGTGGGATTGATGGGATGCTACATCGGAGGTAAGCATCAGCAGCATAAGAGACAACATAGGCAAACATCAAACGCATGTCGACTCGTTTTCATCAGATGCAGGGCGAACGAGTCCTGGATGCTGTGTGGGTGAGAGGGAACAGCGGGGGGCGTGGAAAACATGTTGGCGCCTCGGTCGTATCATGTTTGCACGAAATTCTTCGAATGTAACATAGAACCCCGGGCCCAGCAGAAGAAGAGTGTCCTGAAACTCGAAAAGATCGTACCTTTACGCGTTGTACTTTTTATTTGTATTTGCCTTCACGCGCCATTCCGTGGTGCCATTCGGAGAGTGGCAGGAAGATGCAGGCTGCCAGGCTGTTCATGTGCAAGCCTCGAAAATTCCGTGTAGCGTAGCCAGTTGGACTCGGGCTCTCGCATGAGTGAGTGAAACTTTTGTTTTCTTTAAATTACTGCACGAATTGCGTTTATGTGTGAACGAACAACAAAAGGGAAAAACGTTGTCGTCGTCGTCGTTCGGATTCTGCATATTCTGCTCGGTTTTGGTGTTTGTGTCATTGTGGGGCTCTGGCGCAGCATAAACCACTTCGCTCCTCGCCGAAAGAGGCCACTTTCATCTCGATGCAACCCATGGCTGGCCCTTTGGAGCAACAAAAGCCATGCAACCGGTTGGAATCTTATCGGGAGGAAAGAACGGTCTTCTTCCGATTTCAGACCCATTCTTGACGCTGATTCATGTTTGTTGCGCATCACAGGTTGTGGGGGGAATTTTCCATCCCGCCTATCCGGCCGAGCCGAGATGAAATATGTGCTCCGTCCCGCTGCATTTCGGTGGCTCGGCACGTTAAACGTTCGGAAGAAATCTTATTCCACGCCACGCCCGAGCGAGGTTTTCAAAGTGTATTTTTCTCGAGGCCCTCCGCGCCCGTCGCCAAAAATCATGGGTTCTACCTGTGCGAAGAAGTGGGTTCGTGCGATGTGGTCGGAGTGATGGAACAGTTTTTTGTCGATTTTTGTTCCGTAAGGCCAAAATGAAAAACAAGTTTGGAAGACGATAGAGTGTGGTACGAGAGTGAAGCATTCCCTTCTGTTGCTTCTTCATCTGTTCTGATGCTGGAGGTGAAAATACAGAATTGATGACGAAATACAAGTTGATATGGAATGATTGGTTTCAATTTAGTTTATACAAAGTATCATTGAAAGTTTTCAATAAACCTCAATATAAATTCCTCAATTTGTGACACGGTGAAAGTATAGATGGCGAAATAGTTACGAGATTGAAAACCTGGATTCAAAACCTACGCACTTCACTTAGACCACACCGTAGTTGGGCGCGGAAAAGCGCAGGATGATCGCCTTGAACATCTCCGTCTTTTCACCGTGTTCGGTGCGACGCACGCTTATTAACGATCGATTAGGTAGAAATGTGATAAAATCGCAAATGTACGTTCTCCGTGAGATATGCTCGGATTGATGGAGAACAAAAACATATTTAAAGGGAATTGGGCATTGCAGAGTATTGCGGTGGCAAAGCGGCAACGGAGGACGGTTTCCTTAGATTGATGCGCATTTATCAATGGCAACGGCGAGAAACAGACTCGCTTGGGTTTGTCCATTGTTTTCTTGATATAAGCTACCGATTTCTGTCCTCCTTTTCTATTTTGATATGCTAGCTTAACATGTAGTTCCAAAGTAGAAAACAAAAATATAATACAATGAACTGTATTTGCAATGCTTTCATGTTTAGAACCAAACGAAAAGGCCTTACGTTTTCGTGACCAGGCTTGGTTGTATCAACAGCTGGACAAATAAGTAGCAAATGCTAATAAAGTTACGCCCTCCCAAAGGGAAGTTTGTCCCAATCACACACAATAACTCATCGGAAGTCCATCGGACACATTGATAAAGCTAGAAGCAAAAGTGGTGGAACACGTTTGAACACGTGGTGTACGTATGGCCCTAACGTACAGAACCTGCGAAGGACGATATGGTCACTTGTCATGCGACGATAACGCGCACGCGGTTTAAATCCGGGTGCGTTTCGATGCCTTACACCATGTGCTCTGGACCCCACCGTCGAATGGTGATTTTATAAATTTATATGATTTTTGTAATAATGAGCAAAACCGAAAAAATTCACCGAAACCGTGCTCAGATCCGTGCAAACACAACCGCGGGCCTTATGGTATTTTATGGTGATATGTTTTACGATACTACTACTACTCTTTCGCCTGTTTCTGTAGCGGTACCCGCAGCCGTCGTGCGACGTGGTAATTTTACGACAATTTGAAAGCAGTAAAAACTTGTGACCCACAGCGTAGGGAGGGTCCCTATCTTTTTGTTCCGCCTACAACTGGCCGGAAACCTACGCG
The DNA here is from genome assembly GCA_034621735.1 of Anopheles plumbeus. NCBI lineage: Eukaryota > Metazoa > Arthropoda > Insecta > Diptera > Culicidae > Anopheles > Anopheles plumbeus. Next base: position 645,642 of record JAOEFI010000003.1, on the reverse strand, counting down.
GTCGTTTGTTTGCTACCATTCGGGAGTTACACTAATAAAATATTCAATTATACACTTAATCTTACCTTTTCTCGCCCGATGGCTGGTGGTTCCGGTAGGGTTCGAATGGTTAGTTTTTTCTGGTTTCATTTTTCGGCACCGGTTTCAAGTCCGGTCGACGATTTTCAGCGTTGCATGTACCTTTAAATGTATTTTGAAGCCCAACCTTCACGCCCGACACGAAGTCAGCAGAGCCACCGGCCTACCGAGTATCCGAAATGCCCACTAGCCACGACATCCATCGACGACAGTTGTTGGGCCCCGAAAAGGCAAGTCAATGTTTGCTTTTGTTCAAAATAATAAAAAATAATTTAATAATCGCAATAAATCACCCACGCTAATAACTCAACTCGCCTGAGCGTTAAAGTCGCCGAGAAAGCAATCCACATCCCACTGGGGGTACCGAGGAGGCTACCGTACACTTTCCGTGGTAGAAGATTCCACATTTTCATATTCGATATCAGCTGCAGGGCGTAGGTACCCTGGGTGCGTGGTAATCGCCATCGTTGATGCGAAATCCGGCGCATATCGAGCCTACGCATGGCACCGCTTTTGGTATCCGAAATCTGAATCATTCCCGGGCAAACGAAAAGTGAACCCTCGATTGAAGGTTCGCCCAAGATGGTCTTCTGGTGCAATTAAGGGCAAATGCTATTAACCCGTGCGTTAAAGTGGTGGTACCTTGAAAAGATGAGTAACCACCAATGCATCTTCGTAGGGGCTTTTCGGGAGGGCTTATTCGCATTCGTGTCGTTTTGACGGTGGCCATTTATCATAGGTTCATGTTAACACCACAAGCCAATCCCTTTTGTGGTGAACGGACGTTTGGCGATGATTCAGAAGATATTTAAAGAAAAGAATCATGTTGAAAGTAGGTTTTAGTACATTTCAGGACTCGAAAATATCGAAGAACTGCTGCACGTTCGGTGTGGAATATTTCGCAAAAAACCCAAAAAACTAACAGAACAGCGACAGTTTGTGACAGTTTTTATTCCATTCAAAATAACCAATTTTATACCTTTTGCGCCTGAGGTTTCAAGTATCGCCACCTGCACATTCACAAATTTCTCAGAAACCCTCGCCGGCTCCACTTTGAGGCAGGGTTGTGAGCAATCCGTTTGATGTTTTAGTCCTCATATATCAGTGAAGAAACACTTTTCTTCGATATGCTCACAGAATTCAGCGCGTGTACAGGCTGCACACTCATCTGCACAGTTGCACAGAGGCGAAGACCAGAATCGCTAGATAAATTTCCACTCGATTTGATTCGAAAACATAATTTAAATAATTTCATGTTAATTAAATGCAGATGCATTTTTCTCAACTTCGTAATTACTGGTTCACGTATCATAGCGGGAAAACGTCGATCGTCTAGGGTTAGAAGTTATGCCCACATCCAAGAAACCGTGGCTCACCGATGCTACGGACATAAAATCGCACAGCCGCTTGCCGAAGTCAAATCACTCGAAAAATGTTTGCCGCCTCTTGACTTCTTCTCAAGCAAACTCTCGAACTTTCAACTTCCAATTGGCTTGATCCGGGAGAAGTTGCTGCCGGTTAAGACTGATCAAACACGTTTGCGGCGTGCGGCGTGTTTCATCCACAACACATTCACGCCTTCGATTCCCGCACCACGGAGGATGGGGAAACGTGTGGGAGAAAAGTACTGGTGGAATGTTTACCGAACCGAACCGGTCGAACCGAGCGAGTGTTGGAAAACTAATTGACAGAAATATCTACATGATTTATTTATGCAAAATAGTTCACTCTCCGTTCCATCCTCTCGTAAAGTTGCTATCCGGAGGTTTGCTTAACGTGCCGAGACTCTGGAAAAGGTTCTTCGTGAACAGGGAGATTCCTCATTCGCTGAAACGTCCAATTCGTTCGCTTCAATGTGAAGATTTTCCACGCTTTCCTGAAACTCGGGGAGAATTGAGATTCATTTGAATTTCATTCGAGAAAATCGAACCGTAGGGGTCGACCAACGTGGCCGTAGAGGGAACAAACAAGTAGGCGTTGCAGGAAAAGTTTGTCCTTTGCATCGAACGTCACAAATATTTTCCGGATACCGAATGGAAGGAAGCGCGACTGACGCAGCTCATTGTTATGTTCTTTGCCGGATTCGTATAGTTTCCACGCGTGTGAGTAATTTAAATTTCTAAACATCTTAGATAAGCTAGTGCCTTCCTCCGTTTTCTGAAAACACTACCTCCTGCGAAAGGGTGCAATAAGTGTTGTTCGGACTTAGCAGAGGGTAAACCAAAATAGACTTTCAGGCGACGCTATAACCTATCCGCTTCAGTTTGGTGCACAAGTTGTTTCAAAGTTTCAATTTTTCAAACGCATAAAACAATCGTCGCGGGTCCACGGAAGCTCAGTAGCGTCATGGAGTCGTAAAACTGTCAAATTCCAAATGCTATAAAAACTTTATGGGTTTGCTTTCGGCTCACTTTTTTCTCTCCTTTTTCATCCCAGGTTTTAGCTATTTTCAAGGGATTTGGGAAGAGATATCGGACGAAATCGGATCAGGTTTTCAAACGCTGAAGGGGTCTTTCTGGGAAGACAACGCCGGAAGAGCGATGGTCCGAGGGTTTGAGAGAAAATATGATAATCATAAACATGCACCGATGGATGGCTGACACCGACTTCGAATGTCCTTGAATGATGGCCGTTTCCCCAGAACAAACGGGAACGAGTCCTCAGAAGCCAAGACGACACGAAAACAATAAAATCCACCAGATCGTACGGTTTCCGATTCCGAGAGGTTGATACAATGTCTGAATTGCGTCTTCGACCCCTCGCCTTGCGGGCGCTTGGCCTTAACAGGAAAGAGCATGGAGAAAGGTCGTAAAAAATTATACTTTTATGTAATTTCTCGATAAAAACTAGCGACAAAAAAGCCTTCCTGCCGCTAAGCACAAACAGAGATCTCAAGTAAAACGATCGACTGACGGTCCGCTACTCCTGGGCTCACGAACTGCGGTAGCAGGACCTTCACGAAGGCGCCCGCGGTGTTGGCCACCCAAAGTAGGTCCAATGCTACGACATAATTTTTACGATACCCGATTTCCATCGTCCAGACTGAGCAGCCGAAATCTGTTGCGCGATGTTCGACGCACAGAGAGGTCTTCGTTTGCTTACAAATTCTGTTCGTGTTAATTGGATAAGGCAACCAATCCTCTCCGGCAGGGACCTCCCAACACAGCAGTGCGTGGTTTTGTTTTTATATTTTGAGTAGTTTTAATTAGAACAACCGATAACCACCCAGTGTTTCATTCGCCAAGGAATGGGTTTGAATGGGAAAGTCGTATAAAAGCACCGACCGGGTAACCGTAACACAAACCTGTGAATGCGGCTCTGCGTCAAAACGGGTTGCTTTGACAGCGCGTTGACAGGTCTACCTATGCGGCGTTTATGGTCCGAAATCTCGTCCGCTATCGGCTTTTTTCGGGTGGAAGTGTGTACCTTAATTCCTCGAACGGTAAAGATAACACGCTGCTGGACCACCGCGAAGCCGCTACCAGTTGCAGTGCATTATACACAAACCCCCTATGTCTGGCAGCGACCTGGCACCGACCACGCATTATGTTATGAGAATTTAGCAAATCTTGTATTTATGGAACCTCCTCCCTGCGCGATCTTCCGTGATTTCCTTGAACTTTCCACATGCTAGGTTAGAGCAGCGGAAGCATCGGAGAACCGCTTTCGTTTTGAACCTTGACTCCCTCCATTTGCAGTCCGGCATGCGGCAAGAATTCACTCCCATTCGCATGCGTGCGTGTACCCACTCGCTGGAATGGCTCCGGTAGCAACGGAGTAACGGTTTTAGCTAATGTGGCCTCTACCGGAACTTCAACGGCATCAGCCGCAGCATCAGGAACGTCGGCGGTCATAACGCGAGGCCTCGTCCACAAGACTCTGGCCGATGGAGGAGAATAAAGAGGCCGGGTCCGATGGTTCATTGTTTGCCAAGAATCGGTAAAATGTGCAAATATTCTAATGCTCCGTAAAATGTGAACCCACAAACTGCGGGCCGAATCCTCGACCCCCTGGCGTTCGGTCCATTGTACCCCTTTCCCAATTGCCGCCATCCCCTGTTCAAACGAGCGCACAGACCATCCGTGGCAAAATTTTGCTCGTATCAGTCGGACCAGGGGCGGCAGCAGCATGCCCGGTTCGTCATGTCCATTATGATGGGAGTCGTTGGCAGGGTGGGAGTGAAGAAGCTGTTGCTTCGGACGAGGGATGAGAAAGTATTCGACTAATCCCTCGCATACCCATCCCATTGGACAGGAGACCATTGGAGCAGTGCGTTGGTGCACTGCCCCTGGCAAAAAGTGCAGCAGCAGAAGCTCCAGTCGGTCCACGAACTATCCTTGGCTGTTTGTCCGGTGGAAGGATGTACAGTACTGTCCGTGCGACAAGGTTTCATCAAATAAAAGCTCGGCAGTTTGAGTAGAGCTGTGATCACACACGACAGCACGCACGGGAACGTTCATGAGGCGACTCCGCCCGACAGGATATGAGCACCCAAAAAAGGAGTAAATGGTGGAGAAAAAACGGACACAGAGGACATCCCCATTTGCGAGCCTTTCGATGAGCTAAGAGATGGGCTCATGCGTGCATCCTACTTTAGAAGTTGATGCGTGTTGGCCGTGACCCCATCCCCCTCCCCACCCCCGGGGTTCTGACATGAAGTCCTAGTTCACGTAGCTTGGCATGTGCTGACTTGGTGTGAGAAACAGTTTATAAAACGTACAATTTCATTTAACGCATTCTTTACAATCCACTGCTTCCTTTGTAGTCCTCGTTGTTGGCTCATTTCTGGGAGCCCCTCTCATACCATGTGAGTACGAGTGTTCAGTGACCGAGTGGATGCGTGTGGGTGTGTGATTGGGGCAAGCGGGCAGCATGCGTCCCCATGTATGTAGTTCTTGAGTAGACCCAACAGCCATTCTCTCGTTGGTGTATCTTCAGGCAATTTGGTGAATGTTTGACCTAAAATTACAAAAATTTCGCATCCACTGTACTCTTGCATCCGACTCACCAGAAGCAGGCACTGTGGTCGGGTTCCCGCTTTTTTCCCCGTAATGCATATCTGAAGCTGTATATCTATTTGAAATTTGGCCGAATTGGATTCGTATTGGAATGCTGGTCCGGAGGCGCGTCGTCCCCTGCCGAGCTGCCGAAAGGGGCGCAGGTAAAATGCTTTATTCGTATGGCCGGGCGGGAGAGGAGATGGTGCAAAAATGAAAGTAAATACCAATTGCAAACAACATTTCTGGGGCTTTGTCACACGCCGAGCTTCCGGAGCCTACGACTAATGCCACAGATGCCCACATACGTGCCGAGTGACGTCCCTCGGTGGCTTCGGTGCGTGGGACAGAGCGAGACCTTCGGCTGGAAATAGGATAATGGTTGAGGCTGTGTTCACCAACGGATAAAGTAAACAAAATCCTGACCCAACCGATGACCGAAGATCCTTTGTCAAGGTAGGATGGCGCTTTGTAAGGACGAGGTGTGGGTTGATGTTTGGGCTGATTGAAAGAATGGAATAAAAGGACCTTCCAGGACCGGTCGAAATCTATGGCGTATGTAAAGACGGTTTTCAGTTGAAAGTGTGGAGCCAATGTCCTGGACCATAACGAACAGGACAAATGAATGGATCCAATCCAAAATGCGTCCAAACGGAACGGTTCGGTGGCGAACGAAAGGACGGCCGTAAGAATTGGTCGAACTAGTCTGCATAGGTGTATAGGCAACGTTCCTTGTGGGGGTGCTAGGAAGATAAGGCTTTTTATTTGCCTTTACCAGCAGTTTGGGAAATAGTTTGATTACTGGATGTTGATCCAGCATAACATGTGTTGGAGTTGTCCTATTATCTACAGGTTAGTTGAAACGTAGAACGAAAACAGACATTCATGTGGAAAGACTTTTGACTAGATAAAATCCTTCACCAGTGGAAATAGAACGGAAGAGTTGTTCTTCTCTTTGGCTGCGTTCGATTTTAATGCCCTAATCCGAAAACATACTACCGTTAAAAGTGAGCAGTATTTCGATTTGAAAGAGACATGACCCCTGCCAATTCTTTCCAAATTGCGACATAGAGACAACAATATTTGAGAATGTACGATCGGTTCGAAGATGACTGTTTGCCAATATTGAATGCTCCTTACATCGTCAATATTCCGTACATGGATTGCAAAACATTGTTGCTGGTGCGATATGAGTATGCAAACAGAAGATGCATTTTTCTCCCGTTGTTTTTGTTGCTTCGCTTTTGCACCCATAATTTGTTGCGGTCGTCGCGGTTAGCATAATAATCGGCTGCCTTCGACAGGCACGGATGCCCAATTCCTGATTCAAATTTCGGTAAAAACAACCTCTCAATTAAAAGTATCCCTCGTGCTAGAGGAATGTTGTCATTCCACACCCGCTGTTTTCCAATACGTTTTTATTGCCCCAATCGCTTCTCGGTCGATCAATTTCGTGCAGCATCCAACCAATCACACACGGTGAGGAATGTGCCACGCCATAAATTTCACCCCTGGTGGCTGCTAGAGCAGGGCAAAATTATTGATAAGCCAATTCCATAAATCGCCATTTAGCATCTGTGCGAATACACTCGAACACGAACCCACACGGCATTCGCGATCTCTGCACGCAAACTGTGCCCCGTCCCGTGGAGTCGCGCGAACGCGGACCCGTGCCGGGACGCTTGTCGAAGTCGCGCTCGGCGCGCTGCACGTTGCAAATAATAACAATATTCCCGTCTTTCGCTGTTTGTTTTTATTCGAAATGGTATCGGAAAGCGATGGTATTTATGCGAATTCGATTCCGGGCGCAGGCGTGCGGCTGGCACTAGGCTTGATCACGCTTTCGTGTCGTTTCTACACAACAGCTACATGGTACCCCGGCAGTGCTCGAACACGGCGACTCCCTGCGGCGAGGCGCATTATTTGTGAACATGTCGCCAATGAAATGTTTCTGTCTTTGTATCTGCGTCTTCGGGCGCAAACAAATCGACCAGGCTCCTGGGGCTTTTCTCTCTCGTCGTCGGATCGGTCCTGTCCTGCTTCGATGCGATCGGATGCTACTTTTGCCGGCGGTGAGAGAAAACACTAGTTGGGTCAGTTGGGTAGACAAATTGAAACAAATTCCCCACAGTGGATACTCGTCGAACGCGTGCTCGCGATGTCGCCGTGCGCCATGCGATTCATGATGGTTTTCGGAGAAAACTCCGAAGGCCACAACCTCTGCATCGGGCTAAGGCGGCCGTTCGAACCGGAGATCGGTTGCACCTTTTCCCAACACCCCACAAAAGAGACCACATAATCCTAAAACGCTCCGCTTAAACCGCTTAAGCCTGATCTTGGCCATGTCCGGAGCCAGGTTGGGAAGGAAAAAATCCCTCATTAATGGGTAATGAGACGCTTAATTGAGCTCGCGGTCTCTGTAAAAGAAATGCCTATTGCCAGCCTGTGGCTTCATCGGCAGACGATGAGATGTAGTCAACTTCAAACGAACACGCACCGAACGCGAAGAAACACCGCGGGCGGAAAAGAATCGCTTGTGATTTCATGGATTTGATTTTTCGGACGTTGCCCGTGCCTTCAGAGTCCGTTTTCTTGCCGACGAGCGAATGAAACATCAAGCCACAGGAAGACGCCTGACCGACAGCCCTTAAATAAACATTCCCCGGGCATCATTAATCAATACCATCGATGAATGATTCCCCTTCTTTGGCGTCCCGTTTTCGGTCCATTGAGGCCGGCTTTGGTTCGAATTCTGGAACTCGTCCAAGTGTTGACTCGTTTGAGCCTTTGGAAGGAGTTTTTTACGACTGATAGGCGATGGTCAGAAAGGTGATGAGTTTGGCTTCGCTTTGTTCCTTCTTTTCAACCGGGCCGAAAGGTGACCCTTCAAACCGGAGTCGTACAGCGGGCATAGATAAGTGAAGCTTGTGAATGATTTTACGGTTCCCATTAGGAATCATTATTTGATTTCCCATTGTGAGTGAGGCTTTTACGTGAGACGTTGATCGTATTTCTTAACGTCTCAGCAGAGTAAGGCGGCGAATGAAATATTTGATTATTCTGTTCGATTGAGTTGTCATTCGGTACGGTTTCTGGGCACTGGGACATTGATTGCATTGGAATTGAAATATTGCCATTTTGTTGTAGGGAATCGAAGCGCAGAATCTCCACGAATGTCTGGTAACACTTCGTGATCCAAATGTAGCAGGTGGAAACGTTCCCATGGAGAGACGAGAGGAATGGTATACACTGTATGAAAATTAATTAGATCAAATAAAT
>JAOEFI010000003.1:625894-637188 GCA_034621735.1 Anopheles plumbeus | reverse complement strand
TAGCAGGTGGAAACGTTCCCATGGAGAGACGAGAGGAATGGTATACACTGTATGAAAATTAATTAGATCAAATAAATAATCTTAACCTACTTCTCGAGTGACGGCAGGCATAGTTTCCCTTGCACACATTCCAAACCTTCCGCAGCGTCTTGAGCAGCTCCGAGTGTCCGTCGCAAGAAATTGTTTTGCCCAAAATTTCCCCGCCCATAAACCGGAATGGAAAATCAAATACGTCAGCCGAAACTTTTCACCTCCAATCAGACAGAGCCTACGCAAGCCTTCGATGCCTTGCGGTCGCTTCGGGACGGACGATGGCGATTGATGTGGGCGATCCCGTTTATCCTACATCCGCAACCTGTACAAATACTCACATGCCGAAAAGGCCGGCCGCGACCGGCGAGGGAAAGTAGTTCGGTTTTACGAATAGTTTTACGGATGCCCGAGGCGATTCTTAGTCGTTTCGGCACGGAATTCGACCAGGAGGGGTGTACATCTACTCATTGCGAGGACGTTTGGGACGGGTGTCCTCGCAGGTTTATGGTCCTCGATGCCTCGACCGGAAGGAGCGATGTTCAGTTTTTAGAGCTGCGGTAACACACTTTAATGGTCTCGCAGCCCCATGCCAAGTTTCCCGATTCTACAATGCCGAAGCGTCGGTGTCGTTTGCCGTTTGAACGTGGTGAAGCAAATATGAATGCTCACCACGCAGGATGGCAAATATTTACCATCATAATTAGAGGGCGAAAGTGCCGAGGGCACAACTTACGGTCAAACGGGAAATGATGGCCTAAGATGCCGCGTAAGCGTGTCGTAAATTGTAGAGAGGTTATAGTTCGCTTTCAATGGTAAGGCTCTTTGAACCTTCTCCGGGGATCTTTCAGAAATGTTTAGAAGTTTATCTGAAAATGTACTGACTATCTCACTGTTCCGCAGTGTTTGTGACGTGACAATGATGGTCTGGAGCATACATGCTGCCAAAGGCGCCTGCTATGTGATACGCGCTCGTGGTGTTAAACAGTAGGAAAGTATTCTTAGGAAGGTATGCTAAACTGCTGAATTATATTGTTCCAAACATATCTAATAATAGCAGTTGAAACCAAACACTAAAGAGCAAACTACATTCCTATCGACATATTATTCATTACCACACGGAGAAGATTTGTAGTGGATGCTGCAAAGAATACATTGACTTCGAAAAAAAACTCCAACTGCTAAATGAAATCGTCGCACAAAACACGGCGACAGGCAAGTATGATTTGCATCGTGTCCCATTTATGGTAACCGAATTTCCGGGGATACGATTCATTCAACGCGATCAGTTCATTGGCACCTTCTACCGCATGACCATTAGCGACCAACAAGCACCCATACCTTGTCATCAATCCGCGGCTACGCAACAAAGCAACTGTTTTTCTGCTGTTTTTTACGACCCTTGTCACAAGCCGTGAAAATGTTTTCCGTTTCACCGTTTCACGAGCTTCTGGTCCCACAAAGCCACACCGTGGACCAACCAAGAAGCGTTCAGATGAAATTCCGAACAAGCAATGAATGGGTTGGACAAATTGATTCAACATCTCTTACTCGCGGGCCCTTTTCGGTGGAATCAATCCTGTGGAAGTGGTACTGTGGTGACTCGTGACTAGCGGAGGTAGGAGAGCAATAAAACTTTATTCAAATTTTATTTCTATTTGGCCCCTTGTCTTGTCATCGGTTCTCAGGGTGTCTCCTAATAGACTCGAGCTACTCGATTCTTCCCATAGACTTCGGTGCTTGTTGGCGTTCGCAGGTTTATCCCTCTCGGCGACTGTGCGACTCGTTGAAACATAAAGCATAAACTTACACCTTTCACTTATCGACGATCGAGCATCAGAAAGGCGTTAAGCTATAAAATTTCAATATCCCCTATAAATCACGGCCGGGCAGCGCTGTTTTGTACGCAATCCACTCCCGAAACCCATTTTCATCTTGGCACCGGCCAAGAAAACGGCCGAAAGGGTTCTGGATGAATGTCTTCAGAGGGCCAGAGGGAGCAGCGAAACGAGAGAGTTTTATGGACCGTGACAAACTCTCCTATCATTTCTCCACCTCCGGGCCATCTGTGGGGCTCCGTTGTTCTGGCCACGCTGATGACATGGGCGGCTTCTTGGAAACGGCCAGCGATTGGGTTCGGCGCACAGTCGAGATCGTACGGAATTGATTTCTTAGAGTTACTTGACTCCGATTGCTCCACCGGAATAACAAATGGGATCATTTGCAGCTTTCCGCACTCCAGCACTCGATCTGCCCATTCGCCCCGGTGCAACGTAACCGAAAGCAGCCACGTATTGAAAGCCCGAATCGAAGTAACGCTCCCGGTCGCTGATTAATTGTGCAGAATTAGTTTCGGATTAAGTCACAGGCATCGTCGCGGCCACGGTCCCGAACGGACATCAGGCCTCGGGGCTTTGGCAAGGAAGCGTCGAAGCGGATGAATCGAGAGACATTTTTCAAATCGAACGTTATTAACGCCATTAGCGTGGCGTTGGTTATGATGGTCCGTATTTGTCGGTCGACTGTTCGACGTTTTCTTCTGGTGACCTCGGGCTTCGGTTCTCCTTTCGTAGCCACCGTCACGAAAAGACAGCACAACCGTAGGCCGCAAAGAAAAAACCCCATTTACCGCCGAGAGCAATCGGGGAAGGTGCACAAACTAATTTCTCATTCCCCGACATCCTTTCGGCGATCACGACTGTGAAGCGACCTCAACAGATCTTCAGGTTCCTAAGGTGATCTGATTCTGAGGTGATCGCAGGCACCTTCGAGCAGCCATCTTCACCCTCTCACCATTGCGGTCGCCTGTTGAAGAACAAATGTTTCATCATCCTGCGGACGGAAGCCCCGACTCCCGAGAAAGCTATCTTCTCTTTCTCAAACCTAACCTGACAGTACCGAATCCCAACCGACCCCAACGGCACCAGACTGTTGAATAATGGAAAAGGCATCGACAGCGACATCGAGAGTAATGTCGGGCAAATTTTTCATCCTCAGCCTTTTCAATGTTATGGTACTACACTGTATCATAATATTCTTTTTCTTTTCCGTCCTTCCTTTCTCTCTCTCTCTCTCTCTCTCTCTTTCTCTCCCTTTGTCTCTCCTTTTCTATGTGTTTGAATCTTTGCTCGACCCCGTTGCTCCTGCTGCTTTGTGTTTTCCCAAATCGTTCAATGTGGTGCGCACATTTTTCACTTTGCTTTCTTTTCATGTACCGAGCTTTCATCTTCAGCCGACCACTTTCCAGGATGTCGATTTCAGCAATCAGAACTTTCCTACCTTTCTCTACCATCACAAGATCTTGAAAAAGGAGAGAAGGCAACAGCAGGCTGCGCCACTTTGAAAACTTTACGGCATTCGGGAGGGTCAATATAAAAGTGTAACATGCATGGAAAAAGAGATTTACCAAACACGAATCGTAAGTTTATCGGTAGCATGAATTCTTTAGGTACAATCTGAGGCGTCCGAGCTGATGAAAAATCAAATTTACCAGATTTCAAGGTTCAAGTTTCACAAAGATTCAAGCGGAAACCATGTAAACGCTGATAATTCCTCCTCAATCATGGAGGTCAATTTGTTCCACCATCTTGAACCGAAGCCAATTTTCTAGCCAAACTTGTTCTCCTCGTCAACGTCGTCCATGCGCGAAGTCAGCCGCGTAGTAGAACCAGCCGAAGTGACACATCAAACATCCGTCCCGTGGTTCACCAATCAAATCGAATGACTCTTCGATTCGGCGACTGTTTTGACACTCGTAAGGTGAATAAAACAACCACATACGAACCCGAATCAACAGCGCTCCATGATCGTCGCATTATAGGCTTCACACGTCAAGTGACGCTATTGTAGGCAATGACACTCTCACTTCGTCGCCAATAAGCTATAATAATTGTGGTCGGTGGACGATCAACTTAAATTGGGTCCGGGATTATTGACATTCCAAGCTAAACCGACTTCCCGATGTGTTCAAGAGTAGAATTTCGAAAATGTTTGTTTGACTTTCTGCCAACCTTAAAGTCAAACGGGGAAGTTCGATTGAATTCAACAAACAACCACCGGCAGGACAAGCCTGTTCAATTAAGCTTCGATGGTTATACTTCTGGTTATGGCATGATGTAATCGAATATGTTCATTTTCGCTGCTTGAGCCAAGAATCGTGTGCAGCTACCGTTTATTTGCTCGGTGGCTAAGGCCTCCGTCAAGAACCATCAGCGATGATGAGCGTTGAGAATATTCTCAATGCCTCTGGAACCTCTGTTGTTCGCTTTCGTGAAGGAACTTACCGTCGATTAGTCTAAGATTTTATGCTAGCCATTTAAGAATCCCATTCAGTTTGCTCCAACCAAATCTTCAACGAGGTTTGACGACCTCTAGATGAGATTTCCGTTGAGATGTGGCACCTTTTCCAAATGGAGTAGAATAGAAACCCCGAGAAAGGAGCGAGCAGTAATTGGTAAGCAATCGATCACGTACAACCACTGCCGGGGAATGGAGCTAAAAATAAACAATGCTCAGTGGCTTTGATGAATTCCGAAATGGCGCGAAACTAGTGTGGATGTTGAGAAATGGATTTTTATACACTTGTTGTAAGTGTATGTACAATTTTTTGTACGATTTCTTCTATTCTAGAAAAACGGATTAAATTTTACAAATTTTTTAAATATCTGTATCCGTTTAGCTGGCAGTACCATTTGTTGCTGGAAACTGGAAACAGAGCAGCACTGAGTGAATTTGACATTTTCATCGGGATGAATACTCGGTCGACTCTAATGCACACAAAACGCCGATATCACAAAAGATCCAATGCATCGTAACATCGGATATGAGACACACAAAAAACACGGGGAACGCAATTTTAGCACTGCAGTTTCCACGTTTGCCCTCCGCAAAATATCGCATTGTATCAAATTACTCGCATCCGAACCCACCGGACAACAAAAGAATGAAACCCCGCCGATATACATGTTGCACTTGGGGACCAAACCAAATCCAACCATAACAATATCGTTTTCTGTTTATGAAGCGTGCTACGATGCGATGCGACGATAGGATGGCTATAGAATTGCAGCAGAACGTGGCCATTGACAAGGTGGGGTGACGATGGTGAGGGTGAGTGGTCCCGAGGAAGGGGGGCGTTGGGAGAACACTCGATACCGGGTTTTGTGGAAAAACGGCGTCGGAGGTAGCTCAGGGCCCTTCGGAAGAAGCATCACAACTCGGTCCGGGGGATGCAATCCGCATCAATTCCGCACGGTCAAGACTCGGCGGGGATGCAGTCGACTGCACTCAAATCGATGCATCTGTGCCAATGCCATGGTGCTCCAGCTATTAACCTGAAAGGGTAGAGCAGTCGGCTCGTAGGTGCTGCTCTTCAGGCTGACCACAGGTTTTTTTGTCCTTTCCGGAACGACACAATACGACCGTTCATTTACAATAATCAAACCTTGATCGTTGCAAGGTCCTAGTATTCTTTTGCTACCTGACACCGAATCGAGTGAAACATTACAGGAAGATATGGATTTATCAGCTGATCGACTCGTGTTTACCCAAAGGTTTCAACAACCCGAGTCACTCTAGCGGGTGGCGTCGTATTGAAAATGCAGTCGAGCAAGTGTCGCAATATCGAATGTCGCTGCCTTTTGTGAAGCTGCCAGTCGCTTCTTATACCACCCACCGGATACCAATTGTTCCGTTGAACGAACCTACGTACGTCATTGCATCGGGCAGGATCATCTCGCAGATCATCTTGCATATCCCTCCCTCAGGCTGCCTGCTGAACCAGGGAACTGCAGGGGCTCCGGGCTTGCCATGAAACGAACAATTTTGCTCTGGTTTAATCGGTATTAATTTTTATCAATTATTTCTACTGGCACAGAAGAGAAGACGAGGTGTGGCATGCTGGATCGGAAATGAAGCGTTATCTTAAAGATTTATGGCCACTAGGCCCATTTCGCGTGCCACGCCTCGCGACGCCAGCTGGGTGGATGCCGGGTGGGGCTGCGCCACGCGGCACCGGAAGTTGCGTTTGGTTAATTTATGATACGACAACGACTCTTCCACGCGTCCATTCGCGCGCGTCAGCGCACGACAAATGGCGGCAACGAGGAAATTAGTCGCCACATCACACATCACTGTTCGAAGGGAAGCGTCGCGTCAACGGAACTGATATGGATCTGGGCTGATGGTCAACGATCTGTCCGCCAGCCAGCCGGGGCGAAGATCGTTTTGGGCCGACCAAGACGAAGAGCCACTGAACGTAAAATGAACGCCTGGTGTCAATCGCTTCTCACTTCCGATGGACGCTAATTTACGTGCGCACTGGCGATTAATCTCAATAATTCAACTAGATGAACCTTTTCCGTCTCCTGCCCCAAGGTGTTTCCAGAGTATTCTCCATACAACAACTTCGTTTGTTCCCGCCGGGTAGATCTTTCGGAGGATTCAAATTAGTACGATTCCAATACACTCCATAGCTTGGCTAAGAAAACAATCCATGACAAGCCCCAATATGTTTCTATCATGGATATTTTGTGTATGTTAGAACAATGGGCATTTCATTTTTCAACGTGGTTCTACATCGAACGGACATTGTTATTCAGCTCTTAGCCGGTGACAAATTGCTATTGGTTAAATATGAAAATTTCGATACCTCCAAACCCCAGAAACCGGTCGAAAGGATCGTTCGGGCGATCCAAAGCTCCCCACGGCCGTATAAAACGTTGCCAAACAGTTCCGGCCTTATCTGCCACTGGAAATCAACTCAGCGTTCGATCGTCAGCGATCGACTCAGACCGTAAATGCTTATTGGGGAGCCTCTCGCCGTGAATCGGCTCGGTCGATCGAGCCCATGGTAATTGCATTCACGGTTCGAATGTTTCGTCGGGCGGGGGTTTACGTGCTTCGATTGGAATCGAACGATACCGAAGGGAGAAACAGTTTTTATTAAGTATTTATTAGAGTGGTGGATTATTAATGATGCGGTCATGCAGCCAACTGGTACCAGGAGCGGCAGCTACCCGGAGGTATGTCATCGATAGTTCAATATTCCCTTAGCGACGCGATCGTGTTCGAGGTTATCTTTGATACTGCATAATCTCGCCTTCGATAGAAGGTCCGCACCGTAGAATGGCGGAGATTGATTAATTAGCCAGCGCGTCCTAATTGCCCTCCGGGGCCTCTCCCTCGATCAGCGATACGTGCGATCTGATCGATCACCTGGGCCGCGCTGGTGAGATACTGCTGGAGGTGCGGTGCCGTGCGCAGGTTGGTAGCCGGTACATAAATCCTCACTTCCATTCATGCTGTCGGTTTAGGAATTCTTTCCCAGGTCGGTGTTGATATTGCGACGCTGACGCGGAACCTCCACGGGTAGCAGCCGAAATTGATTAATGAACGATGGAGCCGGTCCGATCGGTCGGTGTGCATCGATATGACCGTGCCGGTGTCACACCGTCCTCTTCATATCCCCGCAGCTTCTTCCGAGGGGAGAAAAATCAAAATTAATGATTTCGATTGAAGCTGTTTTCGAAGTCAAGTCGCCCGCGAGATCGCGAGTGTGGATCATTTGTACGCCGGCTTACTGGCGAATGGAAAGAGCGTGGAGGGGGGGGGAGGGGTGGTACTTCGGCACAATCCGATTACGAGGCGAAACAAATCATCACACCAAGGCCACTGCGGTTGAGATTCTTGCAGCGCTTCAATGGCCACATTCCGTGCGGGATCAATCCCGGGGCCGCCGCGGGATTACCAGGGATTCAATTCAACTCGTTTGATAAATTTACGATGGCTCCCGTCAAATTCAATTAGAAGCTAAACTTACGGGGTGCGATAATTTATTTTCAACTGCCACCAATGCCACCAACATGGGGGCGGCGTATTCATTCACAGTGATCGTGAAATATTATTGACGTAAGAAATCGGCTCTCTCCGGGGGTATAATTGTGTTGAATAGTTTGAAGGGAACGTTTGATTCATTCGATGATCATGTGGATCGGTTCTCGGGTGGAATCATGAGTGATTGAGTATTCTTTTCTTACGATTCAGCTGAGTTGTGACAAATACCTCACGCCGATCAATTCAACAAAATCTGTTTTAAATATCGTTGAACAACACAACAATAGTTGCTTTAACATTATTCACATAGAAAAACAGAATCACCACTATCATAAACTCGACCAACGGGTATTTGTATAATGCTTCAAATGTCGGTTATCAAACCAGCTTGTATTTCGCTGTGATGAGCAAAACAAAACAAATTTAAACTGGCATATTAATTGTTGAATTGCGACGGTTTCCGCTGCGAAACTGTAGCTTATGCGTTTTCCACTAGTCCGAGGAGAAAGACGTTCGAGACAGCGCTCACGAAGGCGTGAAATGGCGCGTGACAATAACGAATGGCGGACAAGATTTTGCCATTACTGATATTGAACGGAAACGATTAGGCAGGCGGTGGCTGGGGTGTTTGTTTTTTGCTGCTGTCAAGTTTTCCGGAAGAAGCAACCATTTCGAAGCGATTGGATGTGAGGCAAACTGGGAATGAAACAAAGAGAGTGAAGGTGAGGATGTCCAAAAAGACGCGCTGCTCTGAAACGAACGTTTAGAAGAGGCAATTGTACAGTATCGTGGAAGGATTCCAATAAACGATAAAATGATTCTTCCCCGTTACATTTCCAGTGTGTCGGAGACTCCAGCTTTTTCAACCTGCTGCCATAGTTTAGCGCGCGAGTGAGTCCTGCGTGTTGTATAAATGGCCAATGTAAACATTTGTCAATGAGTCAAATTATCAGCTAGTCAATCTTTACGAGCGTTCTCAAAGATGAATGCCAACGATAAAGGTTATGTTTGTCGGTTCGTTCGCCCGCTCGATCTTTTCGAAGATCGCTGCACCCAACGATGAAAGGTACGAAGTAGAAAATAAGGCAGCGTCTCAAGATTCGATTCCCGGTCGGAAACCACTCGGAACATAGTCCGGAGATAGTGTCTGGTAGCTGCGGAAGCTTCCAAGCCACAAAGCGCGACGAGCAGTTATGGGTTAGCGGTGAGTTATATTCGAACTCAGGATGGCCTCGGAAGCACGGCATTGCTACAACAGGTTCAGGCAGAGAAGCCATCGTCTTGAGAGATCGTCCGGAAGATAAAATTCAAAGCTGCTGCTGCTTCTGTCGCGGATCGTTTCGGTGAATGAAGATGACTTCTCTTTTCATGGCTTCGATCGTTCGATTCTGGGCCTGGCCCAACGCACGACTCCAGCTGGACCCAGTGTCACCCGAGCGTCACCAGAGAGGTAGCTGGAAAGCATATAATAATAGTTATTATAATTTATAAATTTTATTGCTTTCCATTTGTTCATCTTCGAGTTCGAAGTCTCGATGGGGTTGTTCGGAGGCGTCTGCTTCTCGAGCACCTTTCGGTTCATCGAACATTCGATTCAATGGGGACACTCGAGACGCAACTCCAGCCATGTCCGGCATTCGAGGGTCTGAGGGATTAAAAAAATTAGTTGGGATAGTTATCGAAAATGAATTATCCTGTCCTCTCCTGTCGCCATTGGCCGTCGTTCCTAATTTGTTCGACCGCTTATTCGAGTGGCAATTACTAACGTCTCGAGTTTTGGGGACACGCTGAGATAAGCCAAGATTGTCCTCTCCTCCCGTGATCGAATAGAACTGATAGAGTGCAGATTGGACCATTCCTGCGTCGATATTCGATAAATTCGTGGAAACATACTGAATTGATGACGGCGATCTTCTCAATATTGTATTAAAGGCAGCTCATCCTGGGTTTGGGTAGGGACTCGATAGAAAATTAATTAGTGCTTCGAGCTGTTGCTCCTTATGAAACCTGATTTTCTTGTTGTTTGCGCCATTATTTACAAAAAATATTCGACAACATAGCATACGGTTATTTACATTTAGAAACTGCTCCAATCACAACAAACTATTGAAAAGAAATGCTGAAAAAAATCTCCACCACTTGAAAAGAAGAAAAATCAATTTTTATATTCATTACTAATTAAAGGCTAGCATGGAAAAATATATTAAAATTTTAAACCAGGAGTTGTGAAATCCTGGTATATACACATACATTGTCAAACATTTCCCGTTGCGGCATTATCAGTAAAGGGTGGAGGAACTGAGTCCAACGGGACTTGGCAGACGGACACTAGGTTACCACATTAGAAGGACCCCGATGTGACGCAAAGATTAGTCACCTCAGCACGATCGATATCAGTTCGTTTTGCCCACCCGTTCCCGCAGAACCCACGTAAATCATTTCGATTATGTTTTGACATTTATTGCACCCAAATAAGGAGCTCCTTCAACCGACCGTCCTTCCTCGCAGCATCCGTGATCTCTTCCATGCGAGCGTGCACACAACAGGGAAGTTAGCGTGAAAGAACGGACAAGAACGAACCTACCAGGGTGAAAAATCTAAAGCAAAAACACAGGCTGGACCGGCTTGATTGGGAACGGCCGGGCCCGATCGGGAAACCAATCGTTAACCAGTTGATAATTCATTCGTTTTCTATTTTTATTGCACCTTTTGCTTTCCCGGAGAAATCGCCGGCCGGCGAGAGACTTCGAAGCACACTTGTTCTCCTGCTGGGCCGACATGTCCACATGCCCACAAGTCCTGCGTACCTGCCCCGTCCAGGGTCCAGTCCTCCTTGCAGGGGTTTCCTTTCCTTCCCGGTGACTAATTTATGTGAATGTTCGATCGGTGTTTGACTGCGTTTTGTCGCTTCCTTTTTTCTCCTCGCGGTTGGTAATTTATTTCTTTATTTTCCTGTGATTTGGTTGGCTTTTTTTTCTTCTCATTTATTTCCCTCGTTTATCGTCGATTGGTTTTTGGTTCTCGTTCCATCGCATCGAGCCAGCCGTTTCTAAAACTTTTTGCGTGGACAGGAAGATAATCTTTGCCGGGGCCTTTCTCGTGTCCGTGGGCCCTCTCCTTGTTCGTGGCGCTTCGCTCGCGTGGATAGCTTCAAGTGACACAGAATTCAGAACATAAGACAACCGAAAAAATACGGTGGCCAATATTGCGTGATACCCTCTCCGTTTCCCGTCAGCGAAGGTAAAACAGAAAGGTAAAGGCGCACGAGAGGAACGCCTGTAGACCTTGCCATATCGCTTCGCGTTTCTTCGAGTCGTAAAATATTTTAACATAATAATATTTCGATTTTGGTAAATAATACCATAAATTTATTGGAATTGAGTGAGGAGATCATTCCGTCTCCGGTTCGCCCTTCCGGAGCTTACTGGCGA
>JAOEFI010000003.1:532572-608990 GCA_034621735.1 Anopheles plumbeus | reverse complement strand
AACTTCAACCATACCTTCCCTTTCTACGGGCCTTGGCGGGGGCGGGGGGGTGGGGCGGTGGGTGGGAGGGCGGACAAGAAAAAGCGATTAGTATGCGTCGACCATCGTGCACAGTTATGGTAAATTATTTATCGATTGTGGCGATCATAGCGACCATACGAAAAGTGGAACTTTGCGACAGTTTCCAAACCGTTCGCGAGCCGGAATAGGGTTCGGATTGGACCGGATTGGATTGAAGACGGCCGCACGGGCACAAGCAGCAGGTGATTTAAGATTTCCGATTCCGATCTTGATGTGTCCGCTCTGAAGGTAATAAATTATTGGTTGCTTTCCGCATTGGCTGACCCATAGAAAACTCCCACAAGTCGGCGGCGAGTTAGGCGGATCGCATATTAAAAAGCCAACGATCGCCCAGGTTGGAGACAATTTGTTCAATGGACAATTGAGGAAAATTGGAAACCAAAAATTGCATTTAGTTCCACTCGAAAAAGACGTCATTCAGGGTAACGATGTGAACGATAAAGATGCGAACTATGCTCGTAAAATGGCATCAACTTTGCCCGCGGTCCGTGGCGAAACTAACGATTGCGAAATATTGATGAACGAGAAAAAACGGATTGCATTTTAACGACGATCGTACCATTCCAGATAATAACCATACCAGTGCAACAGCTGAGAATCGTAAGAATTGAGTGATTCGAAGACACATTCGCTGGTTCGTGAATTGTAGAACTATCGTTAAAAAAACGGTGATAAACAGTAAAAATATTGTTGATCAACCCGCAGGTTAGGAACAGCCATCATCATTGGGAGACTAGGAGGAAGAAGGGATTATGATGGTGAGATGATGAGGACGATGATTACACAACAAAACTGGGAACGCGTTTGAAATGCGCCGCCACGTCTGACTTATGAACTCAAGTGCAACTTAAGACGCGAAGATCTCTTCAGATGTTCCTTCCACTCCGGCTACTGTTTAATTTTTGTTTATGCTTTCTCGAGCTGCGTTGCGGGCAGGATCGAGCGGAAAATAATCAATCTGTGATCTGTGTTTATGTTGTTGATTCAATTCCCACTCACCTCCTCCGGGGTTCGCGGAGGCGAACCCTTTCCCCTTCCTTTATCGCCACATCCTACTCAGATCCATCAACTTTCAGTCAGGAATCGATCAAAGTACGATCCTCCGACGATCGTTTAACGATTGGGATTGAAGATCATAAAAAGAGCGTCCGTAATTGAGGAATTAAGCCTAGCTACATATGGCAGCCGCAATAGCAGCCGATCGTAAGACGACGAGCCGATGTTTCACCGTCTATGACTGGAACGCCAGGGTGGGGCTTCAGCAGGGCCAACGAAGTTTGCGAAGGGAAACCAATCGCGCCGACTGCATGATTGATGATAATAGCGCAGCTGATGATGGCGACGATGACGACGACGATGTCGAGCGAAACAATCGAAATCAGTCGAAATTGGATAAACACCACGACCCCCACCAGTGAAGCAGGAGCCGGTAGCTGGATCCGGATTGAACCCCATATCGAGTGATTCCAGGAATGATGAATTTGGGATTTCTTCCCTGTTTCTGCGCCCACTTTGGCCCACAGGTGGCCTCTAACCGGAGACGACAGAGGGAGCAGGGAGAAGGGAGAAACAAAAAGAGACGCAGAAAAAGAGAAAGAGAGAGACAAAGCGAGAGAATTAGAGAGAGAAAGAGAGAAAGAGAGAGGGAGAGATAAAGAGAAATAAAGAGAGGGAGAGAGAGTAATCATGTGCGTATGCTGAATCCCGGTATTCCGACGGAAACTTCTACTGCCGGCTACCAACTTATTCTTTACGCAGGGCAATGGTCGAAGATCGATTGATTGCCGGCACTTGCAGAATCCAATCGTTCCACTCCTGTTACTAAAGGGTCCTCTATACTCGATCTCTCCCTCCTTCTACCCTTCCTTCTCCTTCTGCTTCTCCTCCTCGACGGCCTGAAGTCCAGAACAGCCGTTCGGACTTGCCGTGTGGACTTCACGCTTAATATAATTTATTACATATTATTTGATTATGATCGACTGTCAAACGAACGCTGGCGGCCTGCCACTTCACGTTCGCCACGGCACGGCTCCGCGTCACGCCAAACCGGTTAAATGTGCGATAACCAGCCTCAAGCTCCCGCCTTTCTACTGCGCCGCCCGACGCAGTCGGCCGTAATTGCCGCCATTTGACGATTTGATTTTTTGTTTTTGATTTTATTACTACTCTCGACAGCGGCGAAGGCGCAAAATCGAGTGAACCGGTTGACGCAGCTGGAGTCGATCGAATTCGTCTCCCTCGGTGCCAGCGGCAGCCCGGCAGCAAAACAGTACTAGTAGTAGCCCACTTGTCAGGCGGTAGCGGTCCCGCCAGCGCTTACGCCAAGGAATGATTGATCGATACCGGGAAAATGTTGGCCAAAGCGCAATGGCCCCATACCGTACCGATCGTCTCGGTCAGCCGGTTCGGTGCTCTTCATAACTTCTCACATTATTGATCGATTATGGAAAAACTCGCTTCTAATTTGTTCCCTCCCGGAGCCTTCCTTCTTCCGAGCTCGAGCTTGAATCGAGGTCGGCCAATTGGTAACGGTCAAGCGGATAATTACATTCCGAAAAAAGGGGTTACCCTATCGGGGAAAAGGACCATCGTTCGCCGGGGGAAAGTGCACGAAGATGAAGTCGGAATCAATCAAATCCACCTCCGAATATATCGAATATCAACCGATGTGGCATTTTGACATTTTCCCCTGTTGGGCGCAACCTTCCATTTGGCTACGGGCAACCCGAGTGACAAAGATCGAAGGGGCCTGCCAGATGAAGCGGGAAAGAGCGAACGAAAAATTGAGTCTCGAAATAATCGAACCCGCACCGTCGCCGCTGGCAACGAAGACGTTGGGAGCCCCGGAATGAAACGCCAATCCCAATGGCGGAGTATCATTTTTTGATTAGTTTTCATTTTATCTGTCAACTCCGACCCTCCCTCCGTCCGTCACCTTTCGCGGTCGAGAACACTCATCTGTGCATCCCTCTCCTGGGCAGCGCGGCCGATTCCGTGATCCATCAGTAACCTTCTCTCGCGGGGAAGCCGTCGGCGGAGTCATATGGCTCCGCATGTTCGATCCGATCCGATGCTGATCTTTTTCCCGTAATTAAACTGTCGAAATTGATTTTTTCCTCCATCTCAGTACCACTACACGGATGCTCGATCGAAGCCGCGAAACGTTGATTATCTTTCTGATGGAAGTTGCTCGCGCCGGAACGCAGCGATCATATGCGATCCGCCGACCGACGGTCCCAACGCAGACACACGTCAGACGATGGCCTGCGGGGATTCGTCCAAGCGATTCGTCTCACTCGCAGCCACGGTCGTGTTTGATCGCGCCTAAGACGCTGTGAAGCCTCCTCCGTGCAGCCCCGTGCGAGAATTGACAACTTCGCCATTTCAACCGCGTCCACGGTTTGCCGGCGCGTTCCGGGAAGCTTAGAAATTGGTTGGGTTGTGGGATTAGGCGCATCACGTCGTATGATTTGCGTGATGTGACAAGCCGATACTGGAAGAGCTCTTTTGAATACAGCCCAATTTTTATAACTTACTTTCTAGATCGTCTTCAATTTAGATCATGTATCGTTACTATGAGTTCTAAATGAATGAAAGACTGCTCTCAACGCAATTGATAATGAATAATCTGGTAATATTTAGAAAAAGATCAGCATCCACTTCACTTCGCACTGCCACAACATTCGACAGCATCGACCGACAGCTTCATGGAGGATTAACATTTCAATTAACGCAACGTTTATCGTGTGTGACTGAGCAAAAACTCAACCCTCCGGTGAAGTCCCTCTGGACAGTCTACGCTGCGAATATTTGAGAGTGTCATTAGAATACATGTCCTCTCACAGCGACGGACGATGGAGGCGAGCGACCACCATATTTACCGTTTAAAATTCCATCACTTCATCAAAGCAAACCTAGCTCGAGATGTTGCCCGAGAAGCCGCTCCCAATCTCGCACCGTCCACGCGGTCTCCACCGTTATGACCGGAGAGCCGCGATTTACTTCGTAGTTGCGAGCAGTGTTCAGGTTGGACTGAATTATAAATTATAGAAAACAAACAAAAACAAAGCCACTGCACACAAGAGCACTTGCCACTTGCGACGTTGACGTCCCGGAGAGGATGGCTCACGGCTGTGGTCAGTCCGAGCCGGTCCATGCGCTGGCGGAGAGAACTTATGCTGGAACGAAGCCCACAACTCGGTGGCTAGAAGTGGTCTAGAAGAGGAAGCGGAACTGTCGAATGCTGTAGCCACTTCTCGGACTCACAGATGTTTCAGGCCCAGAAGAGAAAGACATCGAACGAGTAGGGATGATAGGTCGGGCGGTCGAGTAAGACATAGAGAATGGGTCTTGCGCTCGCATAGAACTGCTCTGCTCGAGGACCGCAGCCTACTGGGAACATGACAGGCCGAAGTAAGAAGCCTGGGGCTAGGTTCCTACGTTCTGCATCCAGCACAGACGATGTGTGGGCGCAAACGCATCCTACTCTTTGGCGAAGTAGAGCTGGGAGACCTCCGCGGCAAGGCGTGCATGTTTATCATAATCACTTACACAAACAAATAATGCAACGGTTAAACAAATCAATAATATTCAATTCTCGAGTGTGACGCAAACACGGTCCAACAAACTCGACGCAGGCTGTTGGATGTGCCATGGTAGAAAGCATTTCCTCCTGCTTACTTTGTGCATAGGAAGGCGAGAGATTGAGAGGAAAGATGTACGACAAAAAATGTAGGCTTGGCGACAAAAGGGAATGCATTGATCGTCCATCGACCGAAGCAGGGAATAAAAAGGGTCTGACGTAAGGTAACGCAATTGAAATCGCATCGCACCCGGGATATTGTGCCAGATTTTATGCTTCTGTCTATGGCTTGCCTTTTCTCTCCTCGCCCGACGGCCAGGGGACAATCGCTCGGGGTGCGCTCGGAGCAGAGGGATGAAGCGAAGAGGGACACTTCAGGGACACATATTAAATATTTGAAAATACCTCAATGACATCTTTCCTCCTTCGCCGGTCGGTTGACGATTTCTTGTGGTATTTCTATGTTTTTATCCACTTCGTTGCTTCTCTTCCTCTCCTTGCGCGGCTCTGGCTTGGAATCACCAATCGATCTTAGCATTTGTTGCATCATGCCTCTCCTCCTCTCGCTCTCTCTTTCTTTTTTGGCTTCAGGGGAAAAATTTAGCTCGGCAGTTGTTTTTTTTTTACGGTGCTTGAAAGAAGTTTGTGTTATTGTTTGTCAATAATGTAAGCGGCCTGTCGAAGTAGCTTCCCCCGGATTGTCGGCCTGGGTATCGTCAGTGACAAACGGGGACGGACCCGGGATGATTAGGTTTAGTTCGAGTGACAAGCCCAAGGGTGGCGGCAGAACGAACAAGGGCAAGGCAGACGACAAAGCACCATAGCGGGAGTTCTTTCTTCCCTCCTGGCTCATCCTAGCATCCTGCCTTGTTGAAGCATCGCCCTTTCATTCAATCAAACACTTGAAATCCTTTTCTTGAGGAGCTCTTCGAGCAGCAGTTGTAGGTGGCGGCCTTCCGGTGGCAGAGGCACAAGTAGGGTGGTGGCTGTAGCGGAGTTAGACCTGACAATCCGGGGATTTTTGTTTTCAATCTAAATAGCTCGATATGTGATTGGAAGGACTCCTTTCTTTGTAAGCAATTTTTTTGTTTCATACTTCTTTTTTTTTCTACTCCATACTTGCACTTAATCCAATCCGTTTTCGCTTTCTTTTTCCTAATGCTATCGTCATGCGACGCATTCTTTGTTAAATCGGTTGAATTGTCAATAGCAACATCGTACCTTCGATTGATCAATCCTTCCATTTGGATTTTTTCTCAAAATTTCGATCCATTTCAATCTCAAGCCAGGATATTTTAATAAACCCTCAAAGGGAGGTACCAACTGACTGTTGCGTGATCCAAAATCATCTGCCAATCTCACCTCAGTTTGTCATTGCAACAGTTCTTTGACATCAACATTCAAGGCTATCTTATGCGAGTAGGTTAAATTCTTGTAATTCCATCTACAATCTTCAAAGCAGCTTCGTCTTGACCTGCTGTATAGTTTTTTGTAATCGAAACTTTTTATTTAAACTGCTCAAACTAATCGGCACCGTTATCGAATAAGTGCTGTTACATTACCAAACGTTGTCGTGTAAACCAATCGGAGGCTTATTTAAATGCGACAAATACAACACGGTAACGCCACTTCGAAGCATCCAGAGGGCACAAGACAAATAACCATGGTGTAATAAATGGTCAATAATAATTTATAATCCTTCGAAAATCTATAATCGATGTGGGGGGTCGAGTATCGAGCACGGACTCAAGCGCAAACGAAACCGCGTTCAGCCGGGTGGACAACAACAATTCGATGGCCTCGCGGGTGGCAGGAAAATCCGCTACCGATGTTGCTCTAGCGATGAAACGCGTTCTCGTTTTGTGTTTTCTTACCTTCGCCCCCCTTATTTTCACCTCTTCCACAAATGCCAGCCAACATTCAATTCTTCTTGTTTCCAAACTTCCTTCTGTGGTGGCCTCCTTGGGGTTTTCTCTGTTCATTATCCTCTCTCTCCCAACGGTGCGTGATGGCTAAGGGCACTCCGGAACTGACTGTTCGGCTCACGGCCAAGTCCAGGGCTTTGGGACTCCCAGTTCCAGTAGCCGTTTTCCGTTTATTGTTAATATGTAAAGTGCCATCGAATCACGGAGTGTAGGTTTGTGTTGGGCAGAATGTTTGCTGCCACTGCTGCTGTTTTACTTGTTATTTATTTAGACCATGTCCAGTTCACAGATCGCGACTCGCCGGTCCGCCCGATACCCTCTTACCCGTGAACTCTCCACCGTCATCGAGATCGACGGCGTTTCAACTTCCCCCGGAGTGCTCCACCATTAATCATTGGGCTTATTAAATTCGTTCCGGTACCACCCTCGGGAGTGAAAGAGTAAGACAGACTATCCGTGCCAGAATGGGGAGAAAGTGCGGGGTATGATTGCAAACCCCAAACAAACAGCTGGTCGCGCAAATGAAACACGATTCAGAACAGTTCGCGTTCGTAAGTCGGGGACTAGAACGACGACCACCGACAGATAATTTCATGCTGATAGCAAATTTGTAATCCCTTTGTACTGACTTCTACCACCCGTTAAGAAAAGGGCCTCCGCAGACCATAAGCAAGTAGAATTTATTTACTCCGAAGTACGGCGAGCACCGGACCGCCGGGTCGAAATCGCTGCTCCGCTCGAAAAGGAACATCCAGCGTCATCTGGTGGCTGGAACCGGCACACGCGATGCCAAGGAATTAGCAGCGAAGCAATCGATTCTCGTTTTTTTAAATGTTTTGTGTCTTCGTGTCCCACCGATCGAACGTCCCGCCGGGAGTGCACAATATTAATGATATCATTATAATAAATCAATTTAATTAATTGATAATTATCGTCCAAGTTGGGATCGGGATAATCGCGGAGTGGCCGCGCCTGACTCGCCAAGAATAGCGTCCGCCCAGTGCCTCACTAATCGGTGCTCGTAAATCGTGGCGTGATTTAAAACTATCGATAGTTTGGAAACTCCGTTCCCGCTCCCGAGGTGTGCCTGTGACGTTGTTGGGCCCATTAGTCATTGGTCAGAAATGCAAATTAGTATCGGAGTACCGCCAAGTCGTGAACTCCGCGAGTTCCTCTCGCTTGCATTGGGCGGCGAGTGAGGTGACGAAGCAAATCGATAATCGACTGCCCATTGTGTGACTTTTCTAGTGGCGGAACTTTTCTACTTAATAGTACTCCACTTTCCAGCCGCTTTACACCCCTTTCGCTAATGGCCCCATTGAAGAAAAAGAAAAAAACGCAATCCAAGCGGCTTATATTTTGCTCACGAGCGTGACTCGACGGTTTCCGCATCCACCAATCGCCGATTCGATGACGCTTCCAGCAGGGCCACATACACGCCGCACAAACACATCGGCGGTCCTCGGAACGCCCCCCAAAAAGGGTATCGTGATTCATCGCCACGATGGAGTCGATCAAGCGAGCGGCCGGCGCAGCGGAGTGAAGGAACGAAACGAGAGAACGGAATTGATTTCACATTTATCGATTGGAAACTGACCAACCGAGAGAAAAGGCTAGCGAAAGGCGTGCCGCGGTCAAGCGATGGGGGAGTTTATGTTGGAGTGATCGGCGCAATGGAACAACATCCAATCAATGTCGTATGTGAAGTGGAAATGCAATGAAAAAAGGGCACATTTGATATAGGACATGAGAAAAAGCTTAGGGCACATTACGATAATGCAGAAAAAATGTTTTATCTCTATGGGTTTAGTATCTAATATGATGTTTGGAAAATGTGTAAAATATTTAGTTTAGGAAAGCTAGTTAAAAGGGATCTACATTTTCAAAGCCAATCTTAAAAGGTTGTTTTGTTTCACACTTCTTTCCAAAAATTAACGCGTTTATCGCGCGGAATGTTGTGTCACCGAACGCGCTTAGTGACCTTCGGATCGCGTTCTTTTTAAAGAAACTACTCGAAAGAGTGACACAATAAACCACAATATCATTTATGGAACACCGAAAAAGACAAACCCCGCTACACTCGGAATGAATAGTATAAATCAAACGACTATAATCAAATATCAGGGCTCTAATGGGCCATAAAAATAATTTATAGCCATCGATTTTAAAGCAAATGGAAACCAACACCCCAGCACACCACAGACCGCTGGCTTCCAGACTATTCTATCTAATTCAATAAAAAGAATTCCCATCGGCCGCCTTCGACAGGACGTTTTGTGTGGAAGTTTTATGCATTTCAAACAAACAAAATTAGGCCAAGTGAAGATGAGAGGCCAAGTAGAAGAAGTGAAGATGAAAACCAACCCACACTTCAATTGATCGAGCGTTCGAAAATGCGTTCAGTTTATTGCGCCTTCGGGATAGCCTTTCCCGCTTACCATAAACTAATCAACCGGATCAAGGGGCCAATACAGGGGTCAAGTGCATCAAGGAAGGTGGTAAATCAATTACTTGCAGTAACATTATCACGACAGTCCTCGAAAGAAGGAAGCAGGAAGCATCGAAAGAAAAGGAAGCCGCCTTGAACGTCCTGTGGTCCGAACATGGGACAAGGAAGCGAAAAAAAACTCTCAAGCCTTTGAAGTGATCTTGTCCGTTGGTGGTCGTAAAACAATCACTCAACAGCTTGGAAATCCCTTTTTTTTGTCATGTTTGCCAGGATTTGGAGAGGTGATCCTATTTTATTGACTTTTCGTCTCCATCGATCGGTGATACCGCGAGACGACCGCCATCGTCTGTCTCGGTGTGGTGCTGATTTATGATCGCTGATAAACCGGTCGTTTTGGAGCGTTTCGTCGAAGTGAATGGCACTTATACTGCATTTTAAGTGGCTCAGATGAAGTGGCTCTTTGGTGCAACCCGAAAAAACGCAACTTGCCCGCGGTCGGATGCGGTGCACAAGATTATAATGAAGTGATTGCAAATTCTTCGCATCGTCTCACACTTTGTCTGATGATCGATCAATAAATGCTTCGGGGCGTTAAAACGCGTTGAAAATGTCGATACTTCGCGGGCGGATGGCGCGTTCCCACCCCGAAAAGTCCGTGCAGCCGTTTCGGAGGAAGATTTATTGATCGTGTGCCCCGTGATGCGGTAGATGCATTGAATGCGTCCGTCCGGCGTCTACGTTGGGAGGAGAGCTTAAATGTTTTTGAAATCACCACTCCTTGCCCTCTGACGGCTGGGCAGTTCGGTGACACTCCAGCGGATACGGTCGTTTTGTGGGGTTCTCTGAAGTGCCGGCGTCAATTAAAAAGCGATATCAATTAATTGCCCCCTCGCTCGTCCCATTCTTGCTTTATCCCTCACGTGGAACTCGAGCAATCAGAGTGCGCAGCAGAACAACAGTCTTCAGCCTCCTTGGAGCGATCCTCCGGGAGAACGAAAGCCTGCTACACCATTGCACTGCGTACCACCTCCTGATGACCCCTCGCTGGCCCAATTATCCGTGATTTTGCCGGCGAGCGGAAGAGAAAGAGGATCGTTTACCGAAGAATCGCAATTGGGGAGGAGGAATCTCAGATACAATGAAGGTCTTGCGCCCTTCAATTCGCAATTATCAATGGAGGTAAATCGGTTCGTTTTCATTCCAGCGGTTGATTTTCTTGCGTTCCCCTACCGCCTAGGCTCTCTGTTCCCTTTTCCATCAATTCGGAAAGTGGTCCACCCGGTTGACCATTGGTCAATTCAATGAAAATCTTTCGCCGGCTGTATACGTAAATGTCGATACAGAAAAAACAACATCAGCAAAGCAATGGAGTGATAGCGCGGCAAACGATCATTGATTTAAATTGCGTTCAAAGATCAAAGGCGACGCCGATCGACGCGCTAACCAGCGCCGAACCGAATCAAAGAAATATGCTAAAACTTTTCCGTGGGCAACGGGGTGTTTGTTGTTACTGTTTGATCATGTTTTCACGCCCGATTTCCTCCCACTTCTAGCCATGTTTCCCTGTCCACATGACGACCGGAGTGTTTGACATTTACGTACTCCAATTACTTAAAAGGCAGGAGCTGTCAGACGAGGAGCGGCAGCGAAGTTCCAGAGGATATTTTTTTCACATTGATCGAACGAGT
This sequence comes from Anopheles plumbeus, assembly GCA_034621735.1. Lineage (NCBI taxonomy): Eukaryota > Metazoa > Arthropoda > Insecta > Diptera > Culicidae > Anopheles > Anopheles plumbeus. The sequence continues at coordinate 598,265 of JAOEFI010000003.1, read as the reverse complement.
GAGAACGATGCACTTGCGTTTCGAATGTTTGGGAACTGATCATTTTTCTCTTCCCTTTCTTCGCCGCATGTCTCTGGTTTCAAATTCCGTTTGACATTTTTCAAATATTCGCTACTCTTTTTTGGCACAACTTTCGCTAAAAGGTTTGTTTTTAGTGTGTCCATGCCTTGAACCGTGTTTGGTGGGAACACATTCCGGGAATGTAATCATTTTCAGTTTAATTGAAATAGCATCCCAACATGGTCAGTTAGGCCGACCGAAATTGATAGATGAAAACATGGAAAATGCTCGGCATGAGAACCCTTCAACATTGCAATTGACGAAATTGCTAACCGAAGGATTTTATGGAGCTATGCTTTGGTCTGCTAGCAGTAGTGTATCAATTCTTCTCGGTTAGGTTTAATAAGGTATTCTTTTGAACTCATGTTCAGTACACTAATGCAACATTCTGTCCAATTTGCACAAGCTCACATATAATAATCCTAATAAGTAACAGTGCAACGAACCCACCTGAAAAGCTGTCGGAACGGATTTTCTCACCGCTTGGTTTGTTTTGATTGCTGCATTGTATTAACCCGACTATTGATTATCAAATATGCATCGGCATTCCGGACCGGTTCTGGTCCGCCCTTCGAAATTCTTTCCGAGCCAAGAGTAGTTCCAGTTCCGAGCCAGATTACGCCGACGGGATGCATTTCGCTGACGTCGTGTGCAATCGCAGCGCGAGTGAAGCGTCGCATCAGTAGTCTCGCTCGGCCGAACTTCGCGGGCACGAGTCTCGTTGCGATTCGATGCGAAGGCTCTAAATCCAATCAGTAATGGAAATGCCATGCCACTGCCCCGCGATACTGTGATCCCGGTTCTGATCGGCCGCCAATTTCCCATGGCTGTCAATAAGGATTTTGCCACCGATGGAATCGGAGCACCGGGAGCGGGATTCGTTCAAACGACCTCCGGAGAATGCAGATTCAACTCCAAGGCCAACGCCAAACTGTCTGAAGGAATTCGCCTGGTCGATATCCAACCTTTCCTCCTTCCTACCAGCTGACTGCATTTGCCTGCTGATGGAACTCCAGTAAAAGGTCAGTTTAAAATCCAGGCCAATCCCCCAACCGGTTTTCACGTGCACCATGCTCAGGTTATTCTTCTTCTCCTCAAATGAACCAAATTCCGTTCATCGTTCCGCTCGATTCAAGATTGTTCGATCTTCGACACACAATCAATTGATTCCCATGGACGACATAGTTTACTGGTTATCTTCTTCTCGAAAACTGATAGCCTGGCGCGGTGCGATCAAAGCATGAGACCAAGCTGAGGGCTATCAACATTTGTACGAAAAATTTGCTCACATCTATCACGCAACGAAGCGCGCAGAATCTTTGCACCATTACCGCCAAAAAAGGGTGAAGAAACGTGGTCAATAGGGTGGTAAATTAGTTTACGCATTGTCGTCCCCAAGGGAACCGGACATACATGCGTGCGTCCCTTGAAGTTTGGAGGGCGAGCTACTCGGAAATTGCCGAGGAAACAATCTCCGAAGAGATTTTATATTTATTGCACCATTTATCTCGGGGAAAATGGACTGAAAAAGGAGCCATAAAACTATAACTGATAGAAACAGACCATGTTTGTTGTGTGAAGTATCCTTGATCCGGTGCACGTCTACGTGCGGGTGGCAGTAGTAAGCTGGAAAGGGGTCAACACAATCGAAAACATGCTACTTATCATCGGCACATTACGCACTTTCGGCAAACAACCCGAACGAATGAAAAGGGTCGCACAACGAGTCGGAACAGTTACTCGTTGTGCGTCGGTCATGAGAGCATGAAAGTAGTCTAATAGCCCCGACAAGATGTTATCGATGGATTTATGCAAGAGCCATTTCGGGCAAGATCAATAAAACGGCTATTTCACGGAGATTCGAACAAAGAGCAAAATGATATTAATCTTTTCGGGGGAATTAATTGATTTCCTGGTTGTTCTGTTTGTGGAAATTGAATAGTATCGATGCGATTTGTGACGGCGATTTGTGACTAAGCAATGAGTCAACGCAAAAAAGTATCCATGAGCCACACCGAAGTTCAACTATGGTTGAAGGATAGCACTGAATTAGCTTATTACTGGGTTTCCACTTGATGAAGTCTAGACTCTACCATGGAAGAGTGAGGGGGATATACTAAACTAAGTACAAAGGTAAAATATTCAACGAAAATCCATGGTTTGCCTCTGATTAGCAGAACTGCACGAATGTCTCACTAGAGATGACCGTACGGTGCTGTTGTTTCGTCTCACTATGAGACAGACAGGTCGCTGCAGACGACACCCAATTCACCAGCTCACCACCCCGCAGGGTATGCAATCAGCACGACCAATCTGGTATACCATGCTGAACATGCTGGACGCGCGCAGCTCGCTTAAGTACTCGAATAAACTGATTTATTGATTCCGTCGTTTTTTGTCACACACCTTTTTTCCGAGAAAGACAACAAAAACATACACACAATATATGCTACAGAAAAAGGCAGGCACCCAAACTCCCAGCATCGAATAGACCGAACATATGTCGCCCGTAATGACCGAAGCAGCACGACTCCGACCGACTTCGGTCGACGGAAGAAAAACGACCCCCGTCCTCAGGGAAACAAGTATTTATTGTTTGAGCACTTTTCTAAAGACTTTTTAAATGCTTGGGATGTCCGGTCCGACTCTCGGCCGCCCCGAGCGCAAAGGGTGAGTCGGAAGGAATAGACTGGCTGGGAAAAGTGGTCGAAAACTATCGAAACCACCTCTTCAACTCACTGACCCTTGAGTTTTTCCAAGAGTTTCCGACCACACCACCAAGGCCAGCCGATGGATGGTCCTACGAATGCGAGAGGGAAGCACTCAGCTTGACCATCGGAATTGTCTCCAAAGCAGGCGACACGGTGAGCAGCATCCATCTCGAGCGCGAGGCGGAACGAGGCGTGAAGTTCGGTTCAAGTGCCAACGAGGGGAAAACGCCGGCTTTTCCGGCAAAGGAAAGTCTCTTGAGGAAAATTTATAGTTTTCTGTTCGGCTCCACCGTGTGCCCCAGCCAGCTTTCACCGACAGGGCGCTCCTGTCTGCACCCATACGCCTCTCGGAAGAACACACACTTGACTGCCCTCTCGATTAAGTTTTATTGTTTTCAAACTTTGGCAACATTCATTTTCTTCCTCCACTCTGATGGTAGTGTTCTCCCTTGCAGCAGTGGCCCTGTTCTATCTCAACGCTAGCTTCGGCTCCGATCGGCCCGGAGGGTTCGGCTTCTGCTCGCAGCCCTGTCTCCGGCTACCCGTAGGAAAAGATTTATGAGCCTTCATCCTTTCGCCGTGGGGGGCAGAGGGCAAACTGGAACTGCCTGAATGCAAGGGTTGTAGCGTGGCGGCTTGTCGTTGGAAGTGTGGAAAAGTTTTCCCACACACCAAACTGGGGAGGGGAAAAAAGATCGACCATTTTTGGTCAATCACTTGCGCCCAATTGAGTTTACGCCCGGGGAGGGCGCTGGGTCAGCGGCGCCATCGTGTTCTTTTTTGACTCACCAGATCCATAATGATGTGGAGAAGCTGTGCCAGCTCGACAGCAGTTCATCGAGGATGTTTGTGGCTGTCTATTCGTGCTGCAGTTCTGCAGGGAAAATCCTGCGAATGGCAAAGTGTAGGTAGACACGTGGAAAGACTGCAAATCATGATTAACCGAGGGCGACTTGTTTTCTCGTCGCCATAATTACCGATCGTAAAATGTACCCCTGGAGGCGAACAACACGACGAGAAACGAACGGCCCCAGATCAGCGATTGTTGTTGATTTTCTTTAGCAGCAACAAAAAACCCGGACGGTTTTTCTCCAACGAACGCCAAGTCGACAGGATGCGGATGCGCTGAATGATGCAACGAGCAAAGATAACGCCCTGCTTCCCGTCACCGTACGCACAACCCTTTTCGGCACCGGTAGGGCGAAGGGCAGTGGCGCAGAAAAAATTCTAATTAGTCAAAAGTCATTGCACGAGCCCTAGGAAGCGGGGTGTTAAATCATACCTCGTTATTTCTGAGAGGGTACTTGAAGCAAATGGAACGCCTGCGCTGCCGTTCTTCGGAGCAGGTGTATGCGTAGGCTGTGGTAGCTGTGTGCTGCAGCGCCCGCTGACTGATGGCCCAGTGCTCCACGGACAACGGCGGGGGTAGAAAAATGTCAATCTTCTTACCGACCGCCGGGACGTGACGCCGAGGGAGTGTGACGACGTTCGACGCTTTATCTCTCAAAATCACGGCCTTTTTTCCTTTATTTGTCACTAATTTATGTGCACAGGCCACACTGGCCCGCCTACCGGAGCGGTGTGGGATGATGAATAGTTGTCATTTCTGAAATAAGTGTGAAAATTTAAGCCAAACAAAGCATTTTTGCACCCAACCCGGGCTTTCCGCGCGAAACTCACATGATGCCTCCCGGACTTGCCATTAGGCTGCCATACAGAGAAACAGGCAGGAATTGGAAAGCCGGAGAGTTTTGTCAAATTAAAAGTAGTCCACTAGACGCATCGCAGAGTGGGAGCTAAAGCGTCCCATCCGCCGCTACTTAAAGAAATCGTGGAAATGGGTAATATTCGCATCAAGAATCATTTCCCACGCCGTAATTTACATCACTTTCACAACGCTGTTATTTAACTTACGTTTGAAATGCAATGATGAAAACAGTGCAAAACTTTAAACAATTAACAAAAAGAATATTAAATTCGCTGATGCCTTTAAACTTACCCCAACATTTAGTTCGGTTGAAATATTGTTCGATCTCTTGGTTGCTGGAGGAACGTATAGGATGCTCGATCATATGTACCGGCATTAGGACATCCCACCCGGGTTCGAGAGCTGGCTTCAAAACCAACGTTGACATCAGGACTACGTTCCGCGATGGAACATTTCCTTCCGCTCTGCCCCGAAAACGACCCAGCAACCTGTATGCCACTAGGACAGACGCGCAGGAACGAATAAAACACCGAAATAATAAACACCAGTGAATTGCGAAAATCCGCCGGAGAAACATAAAACCCTGCATTTCTCTCGGCCTTTCGTAGTCCGAAATACGTCCGAAGCGATACGTTCGAATTGCTTTTTTTTTGTTTCTCCGCCAAACCGTGTTTGCGATGAAAACTCGAAGCTAAGGAATGTTAGCCGATGCCTTCCAGTTCCTCCTCGCGAGCGGTAGGATCTTCGGGAAAATTGGGGCACAGGAAAGGTCGGACGGAGCGAGTTCCTTCCATCCGGCAATACCGTAGCTGCGTGAAAGCAAAAAGGCATTTCTATGAAATTGATGAATGAATAAGTGAGTAAGCTTCCATTTTTCCCAGCTCTCAATCCTGAAGGTGGTCGTTTCGCACGCACGGAGGAAAAGGCCAACAGAAAATGACAGTTGCACATCACCGATACTTAACGCCGAAGAGTCGTGCATTGGCACGATTCCGCTCCAAACGCTGGAGAAGGATACGAAGATCCACTCGGCTACATTCAGTCGCAAGCAGAAGCAGAAGGGCAGGAACTTCGGGCGTAAGTGTACGTACCGCACTCCGGGTACTCGCCCGACGACGACCCGCAAAATGATAACTATAAAAAAATCGTAAACTTTTCGTTATTTATAGCTTTGTTTTATTCCTGCTGCTGCGCATCAACTATGCATTAGTAGACTTTGCTTTTACTCCACTCCGCCGAACTCGCATCCCGAAGAGGTACGAGTAAGAATATCCACCCGGTGCAGCTTGTTGGAAAGGGGGTTTCCCGCGCTAATCATCTCTACCGTGTGTATGCATAAGGGTGTGCGTGTGTGTGTGTGGCGAGTCTTTGAAAGATTGCCCACGCTCCAGGACGAAGGATGCTTCGAGAGTTAAGCCACTCGAGCATTTTACAACCGAAAAGCCACGGCGATAAACCGCGCACCAGAAAGAAGCCGGGAAATCTGTGAGCAGTGGATTGTTTGTTCGAAAAGGACAGGAAAAATTGGGAACAGAGCGGAGGGCCACCAAGAAGGGAAGTATTGCCAACTCCCTACGCACGCACTACCCCAATCCGTGCGATGGATGATTCCATCGAGGGTTTCGATGCCGAGTTTTCGGCGGAATCTCCAGAGGAAGCTAAAATTCTGCCAAACCTTCTATGTTGCTTTTTTTTGTGACTCCCTTTTCTGAGGCCCTTTTGGGCGCGTCACTCGTCAAATTGTAGCTTCAGGGGAGAAGGACGATAAGTCAAAGTTCGGATGAAAGTGATTGAAGCCTAGCCTACCAACCGTGGGCCGCCGCCAGGGACGGTTCCCTCCCGAACTCATATGCATCCGAATAGTTGCTAGCGTGGAGAAGCTTGTTTGAATTTTTCATTCATTCCTAATGAAATCAACTTTCGCTCGGAAAAATCCCTTCCAGCTGTGTGTGTGTGTGGGGGAGAGAGAAAAAGAAGCGAACATGACCAGCAGGGAAGGTTGCCCTTGCGAGTAGGACCTTTGGAGAAAAGTTTAGCCCTCCGGACCGACATTTGTTCCCTTCCCGGCGAACTTTTTGCCGGCTTTTGCAAAATTCAATCAAAGTCAGATCCGTCCGGGTGTTTTTATTTTTACTCGGCGTTTGGTGACGTTGATTCTGTTACATCCGTAAACATTTCAAGCGGTATGGATGGTAACATGCTGCTAACAACATTTACCAACAGAATTGATGTTGACGTCAACTCGCATAAAGCAACATTTGAACCGGATTTTTATTTGTTGAATCGTTTGTGTAACTAGAAATCATAAAACGCAATAATCCTATTTATTTGCAGTTCAATAACACTGGAAGATTCATGCCCTAAAATAATATTCCATTCTGGTCTGCGATGGACTTTGAACGAATTTGCCTTTAAGTACAACTCAGTGATGATCTTTCGATTTCCTTCGCTTATTTCATCTAACTGCATATATATTTCCATACACACATTTCGTAACACTATACGCAGTCTGCGAACACGTTGTTTAACCTATACTCTCTCCGTTCTCCAACATCAGTACCGTATGTCAGTGAGTAGGTCCAAGACAATGCGAAGAAAGTGCGCACCGACCGATGGTTAAGCGATTTAACGTCGGTCACACATTGCCCGACATAAATAGCCGAATATATTTCCACTATTTTTATGATCGAAGCATGTGTCGTCGGACGCTCGATGCTCTGGGGATGTATCGGCAGCCGGTGTCGGAGAATCTGTCCTGTGGGAGGCCCCAATCGCTTTCGACGGCATGGGCGGTCTCCGCCCCGGACATCATCAATTGCCTGCCTCTGACTTTCACCGGCTGCGGCCGGAAAAGGGACGTCAGTTGATTTGGCGAAAATAAAAAGCCATAAACGAGTGAAAGCAAATCGCACGTAATAGTTATTGACTGCCATTCGATGGCCTCGCCGTGTCCGAAGCGTTCCGGTGGGCAATTTCCCTCCCCATCGGAGAGGGCTCCGATGTTCAGGCTGCGCAGTCCAACGCTCGAGGGCTGTTAGCAGTAACAGGGATGACACCGCTTTTTATGAGATACGAACACGCCCGTCTTTGCTGTTCCTTCTGCGATTGCTACGGTTGCATAGGCTGGGAAAGGTGGATATCGTTCCGCTTTTCCTCCGCCTCCCTGCCTGCCGCATGTTGCGGCCATAAAGTGCGATCCGGTTGCAATTGAAGCCCGAACGAGCGAAGACTTACCGCACGAAGGCAGCGAAGAAAGTGAACAAATTCTGATGAAAACAATAAAGTGTAATTTGTCCCTAATGAAAATTAATAACAACTGGGAAGGCGGGCGAAGGTAGGCGAAGAAGCGCCGCTGTGTCAACGACGAGGCACGACAGTGTCCTTTGCTGCCATCCTATCTTGCTAAGTGGCCATCTTCCGATTCCTTGCTTTAGTTCCGGTTGCCACCGCCGGTCGGGAACATGTTGTCTCCGGGATGTTGCTTTATCGATCAATTCCGCGCACTTAGACACAACTGCTCGTCCGCACCGGGACGGGACACGTTTGGAGCTTATGCACAGGTCGCTGGCACATACGGAGCACGGCGCCCCGAATGGATGGTGCCATAAATAGTAATATATTCCACCGTCCACACACGAAGCCCCAGCCGAGCAGAAAGGATCCCGAATTCTTCCCTTTAGTTCTTCGGTCGAATCATTCCTGCTTTCTTCAGGCGGGTGGTGCACGAGGAAGTACAGGGCGGAAACGTGTCATAAAAATAAGATTTTCATGACACTGGTCAATTCCGTCCCTTCACTTGTGCCCACGACGGACCGTTGCGAGCGGATGCAGTTCACGGTAGTCTTCTCCTGTTCAATCCCCGATGTTTACCAGGGCGGCCAACCAAGGCAATTCCGATATCAGTGCAACACATTGCCCATTCTGACGTCCTCCCTTGAACGGAGAGCATCAGAAACGCAGCACAGGGCGGCCCGGAACGAGCTGATGAAATTTTGTCGTTGGTTTTTCCCTTTCCAGTCGGAGCCCTGACAAGCCAATTTTTATGATCATCTCCCGTACCTATTGATTTGCCGTTGATGAGAAAAGTGACATGATATTAAATGTTGCCACCTCGGGGACAGAGGCGCGGACAGAGTTGGAGGAGCACATTAAAAGCCCATCGCTGCCGTTCGGCCAGTTTATGGCTACATATCTCACGGTGTAGCCAATAAGATGGACGCGCCCGGATTGGCATGCGTGATAATGGAATAGACTTGTTCTCGGGGAATGAAACCTCACTCTTCTCGATCCTCCCTTCCCGAGGATTCGTTTCCCTTAACGGCCCCTAGTGTACCCGAGGGCAAGGCGCGGTAATGGCGCAGTACTGCGACAAACATTCCTTGACCACAACAATTTCCTATTTGGAATCGATTTTCTTGACGTGCCACAGGACACCGGACATTCTCCATAGCCAAACTGGTGAACAGCCACCGAGGCACACTTTTCGCCTTGAAAAAGTATATCGGTGGACGTTTGGCAGACCATCGGCGTAAGATTTTTCATTTTATGGACATCCAGTGCCCATTAAAATTTAATAGGATATTAATGAGTGGCCGCCTCAAGAAGCGGCCAAACCTGCCTAAGACAGGACAGAAGCGGTGGCTAATAGATGCCAAGGTGACTCCGGAATGACTTCATAAACTACGTGGAGTTATAATTTAACTACACACGTTTGTGGCTGGTCTATCTATAAATTTCTTATTTCTTCTCGGCGGCCATGCAGTCAAATTCATTAAGGAGCCATCAAATACGTCGCCCCCGGCAGCCCCGTACTCCAGGACCAGGAAGACGTTCGAGGCCGGTTCGAGATTTCGTGTACTTTACCTCGTTTGGTCGTGCTGTTGACGTGATTTTCACTACCGTTCGGCGGTAGTTTTCCAGTGGACAACATTGGACGCTAGTTATTCGTTACCATTGATTGGACAAGTTTTAATCGTCCATTAAAAGTTTTACGAGACATTTCCAGCCGACCGCGTGCTCCGGGAGCCCTGAGCGAGCCCTTTATATGTGTGCGAACGTATTTGTGCGTGCAAATAATGTTCATCGGGGTTCGACAGATTGTCGCTGAATCAGTTTTTCCTTCTGCTTCAGACCCGCAGAGGACGTAACCTTTTCGTGAAAATAAATTGTTACATAAAAATGTTCCTAATACTGGAAAATAAAGTAGGAAAATGGAAACAGAACGAGAATTCTTACGTTAAATCCTACATCTACTTTCTATACAAAAACGATGGCATTAGTCTTCCCTTCTACTGATTTTATTCATATGCGCCACTCCCATCTCATCATCATCGTTGGGTACACCGGACCGTTTCACCCTTTCCTTCAGCGGCTTCTCGAGCCACGGCCAAAGCCACACTCTTCCACATGCATATTCCTCGCTCGGGAAAACTCCATGTCATTGGAATATTAATTACTACGAAAGGCGTGTTCGGGAGCGACTCGAGGCTAGCGACAATCAATAAATGAAGTAATCCATTGTGGCATTTCCTCCAGTCATGTCACTCACTTAGCCACGACCACAACCGGCCGACCACTCCTTTGGCCAGCAGTTTTTATTTTGCCCTTCACATGTATAATTTTTTGTCCTCCAGCGAGGCAAAGCGCACCCTGGCCGCGGTCTAATTCTTTTCCGCCTCTCGGCCCAAAATTAACAAACCAACTGACCGTCATCCGTCAGTCCAGTTCGTCCATTTCGTCGTCGTTTTTGTTGTAGACTCTAACACGCACATCGCCTTGAACGATGATCCACGTTCCATCAATCAATCCATTAGCAATAAATCTTCAACGTGAATAAGCTTATTACAAACAAACATCGCCTGTCACCGACGAAGCTGGGGACATGGGACACCGGGGATCGTCGTCGGAGCTGAAAATGACAATTTTTCTTCCACCGAACTGACCCAACCCTTATTTGGATTTTTTTCCTTCATTCCGCACCGTAGACCTTCTCGAGCGTCAGTGTAACGCTGGTCTCGTCTGCGATGGCCATTCGGTGGACCCAAGAAAAAGTCTGGAATATCATCAAATAATAATTAATAAACGATTTTATAACACACCCTCATGCAGACACACACTTCCCCCTCCTTCTCATGCTCTCACTCTTCTCCGCTAATAATCACCAGTGCCATTTACATACGAGCTCCATTTTTCCTGTATCCTTTTATTGTCGAGTGGAACCAAACGCTGAGACAAACGGGCCGCTTCTGCTGAATCCTTGCTGGCCATCCTAGCTGTTACGCATACTCCCGGATGCTTGGAGGGCGGAATGGAACAAAAACCCCAAAAACTAGCTACCCACACGCCACGCATCGGTTCAAGTGGCAAAAAAAAGCCTAAAATAACGACGCCTTTCTTTCCACCTCCCATCGACGAAACTTGAAGGATCGAAGACAAAAAGGCTGCACATCGTGCCGGAATAAAACTCACACATCAGTCACCAGTCCATTTGCCCTTCCACCGGCACACATCTCGGGACGCCCTTGGCGGGGATGGAAATGGGAGCGAAAATCATTAATCTTATTTGATATCAAAATTACATTTGTCCTTTCTCAAAATGATATATGGATTTCGCCACAGTTGCCAAAGTCGTCCAAAGTCGGTTCGATGAGAACAGGCCGTGTTTAACTTGCTACCGCTCTCCCTTCGGCTCCGCGGCCGCCGTCCTCTCAGAATTCTTAGTTTTGACTACTTTCCCGAAACACGGCCAGAAATGGGACCTTGTGACCACACAACCTGGAAAACAAAATAAATGATGACGATGACGATTGTCACAATATTCCAGAAAACAGAAAACCCAAAACCCTACCGGATGGCCATGGTGCACTCACACGATTAGACCCTATTTACTGTCAATTTCTGCGACATCGAATATCCGGATGCCGCTCAAGTGTGATTAAACCGAACCCGAGGAAAAGCCGCCTCGTGGCAGGTTCGTTTTGTTGGTCAGCCGATGTGGATGCGGACACATTCTTGCGGCGAGCGTGGCCCTCGGAGGCGAGCATACAACGGACAGGAAATAAATGAATTTGAACGGCTCAAGGTTCACCACCGGTTGGCATCTGGACGAGGGGTGCGGCTCTGGGCCGAATGAATGATTGTTTCTCGGTAACCGGGTCAACCCAGGAAAGGGTAACTAGATCGAGTGGATGGAAAAGATATTAGTAAAGCAACAAACTATTTATCGATGTTGGTTCATTTTTCTGCCTCAAAGTTCTGACTAAGAACGTCCTTTTCTTTGATGCCTGTTGTCTGGCGAGGTTAATGGAATGCCAATGGAAGATGTGGAGTGTCGTCCAAATATCATCCGGATTTGCATGGAATTTCAGTGACGTCTTGTTTGAAAAGTTGTGGAATTGGATTTCAATGAAAATATGACGATATACTTTCCTTATATGTCAATAATGCTTTACAATGTAATGGCAATGGCAATGTAAAAAATGTATCCAACACAAACTTCTAACAATTTCACAGCTGCATTAATTACCCTTTTGTGCTGCCATCGGTAATTGTTGTTTTCCCGCTCAAACACCATTGCCGCCCCTTTTTGTCCTCCCACTATTGATCGTTTTACGACGCACAATGTGCCTAGCGCAATTGCTTAACGCTACTGAACCGGTTTATCCTCATCGAGGCGGAGTTGAACCTTTTTTCCATGCACTTTCCCGTCGAACCCGTCGAAACACAATGGAAACACATTAGGAGCCGTTCCCTGGATCATTTTCCCGACTATCGGAAACTATCCTTACCTGGCGCCACTCGCCAGCCGCCATCGGTATGACGATGCCCGTCGGCCGGACTACTTCTGCTGCTTTTTCACCCGAGATCGACCCCTGGCCGATCTGAGTATTTGTGCTTCTCGCTCGATGGAAAACGATTTACTTTTATCGTTTTCATTTTCTCCCAATCCAATCCCTGGCACCTTTATCGAGACGAACGCTTAACCGGACGCTGGGAAAAGCTGTTTGGGAATATTTAGATCTTTTTTTTACTGTTAATTGGTTGTTCTTTTAATGATCATTTCGGGATGTACAGCAATTGCTATTACGGTGAGAGCACTACAGTCCCCTCTGTGCAGTCCGTGGAACTCGGGGATTTGGCCAATTCTCGGCCTCGCATCGACTCAACTGGAACGGATCACTTGATGGCGTCCGCTCACACCGTGGCGCCGCTCACCATCGTAAGTTTCTCGCCGACCTTTTCCAACCGAACACGGGATTCACGGTGGCGGGAAGGTCCTGTGAACCGCAGCGGGAATCAATTTCCTTTGATTGAACCGGTTTTTATTGGTTTCAATTAAAACGATGGCGCTCCGGCGCCCATCCCTAGTGCCGACGATCGGTAGACCAAAATAAAAAGCATGAAACGGACACGCCATCACAAGCAGGATTTGCTTTTGGGCGGAAATGCCATATGGTTGGTCGTATGTGCAGCGCAAAAGTACAGCAAGCTAGGCGGCTCCATCGGGACTGGGAAGGTGGCCGTTCGGTCGAAATGGGAGTTCGGTGATTAGCACGAGGTTGTTAATTAGTGTCGTACGACCTCCGGGGTATGGTTACCGAATAATTGGTTGGGAGGACTGCGCTTAATGTTGGGGAACAAATTGATCTACATTGACTTCGTCGGTTGTTGGTTCAATGAAACCCCAACAGAAGAGCAGCAACAGGAAAACTATGTTGAAAGGAGTGTTTGGAAATTCAGTTTCCAAATCGAATTCAAATATGTAGGTAACATATATCCATCCGAAATATTACCAGTGACATTCTAATTCTAGTACACAGCCTCCTTTTTATCTAACGACTTCTGAAAACTCGAAACCTACGGTAATCAGGGATGATTTATGCTATGCTGTCTCGTGCTGTGGCAGCTGTTACGGAAATCCTGGTGCAGATGATATCAGTAGGAATCGACAGTTGGCAGGCAGAATAGGGGGGATTCGCCTTGACGGGTGCCGCACGATTCGTCTGGCGCTTGCCTTCCGATTCGCGCTCTTTCTCAGGCAACCATCAGCTCGATGTTGCCAAATTTATTGCCCAAATATCAGCATGAATTGAAAACTAATAAAATTAGCTTGAAGAAAGTCGGTGGGGAGGGAGGGGAAGAGGCGTAAGAGAATGTTGCTGGTTTGGCGAACAGAATCGGAGGCCCTTTTCGATGTCGACGTAAGGATACGGATCCGCCTCGCCAAAATCCCGACCCTTGCGAGGAAGCAGAAAGTCTCTCAACGATATGCAACAATTATTTATTGCAATTCAGGAAATAAATCAACCATTTCGTTGAGCAACATTCAGATTCGGGAAAACGCAGTGATGGCTCGGAACAAATGGAGTGCATTACGCTTTGCACAAAATTTCCCCGATCCGGACGGCGCACCACTTTTCGGTAGGTCGTATGGCCCGTCGGTGCATCATTCGATCGGAAAAGGTCAACCGATGCCAACTGGCACGCCGTCCCGACTACCATCCATTTCTGTCGGAGTCGCTGCATCGTACGGTGCACTCGATGCACCATTTAAATGCAAACAAAAACTGCACCCGGTACACCGCATCGTCCGAGTGGGAGGCGAGGAAAACTAGAAGCCGTACATTGCTGGCGACGGAACCGTACCGGGTTTATCCTCTATCCATCGATAGGCGTTCAGTTTCCGGAGATTCGACCTCGGCTGTGCAACCACTGCGTTCCATCGGGCTGCCGCACAAATTTATGGCCTATCCACAATTGAAAACTGTCAAACGCAATCGCTTTTCAAAATAATTTGTTGCAATTTTCCAGTCAACCACACACAACCAACCGCTCCCTTGGTTCGATAAGGGCTCGGGTCACGCTCGAGCGGGAAAGGGAACCGGCTGACAGGTGACAGGGAATCAAATGGAGACCAATTGCGGTGTTGGCGCGCGCGGACATTCCTAAAAACAGTCCCACGTTCCAGCGCCAAATGACTGGCGCTCAACGGTGTGCGAGTTATTTAACCCCATAAATATGTTTCGATTCCCATGCCTCGGTGACAACGTTTTATTTTCCTTTCACTAGTATCTGGATTCCACTTCCTACGCCCGACACGAGTCGATGAATACTTCGAACGTGACCAGCTCGACGCTCGAAGGTGGGTGGGAACAGGAAGGATGCATAAATATTTATCGTCAAATGGTTTCAATTAAAAACATACGCCACCCGCCTATCATCCGCGGACCTATCTCTATCTGCGTGCTTCTCGCCGCGAGCTTGGCGACAGATGCGCATTGCATGAGTGCACCCGCAGGGATCGGCGTGTTTCCTTCGTCCATGGTGGGGTCGACTGCAGTCGTTTTTCGACCGCGAATTGTAATCGTGGTGTTTATTTAATGGATCGAGCAGAGCAATTATTAATTACGAGCGTAGGAGGAGTAGAGAGGAAACGGTTCTTAATGTTCATTGAACATCTTTTCTATATCAGTCAAAATAATACAAAATAAACAACAAAAGTGTAGAAGTGTAAGTGTAGCAGTGTAGTGTAGTATGTATGAATCGAAAACACGGTTCAATTTTCTCATTTAAAATCTATTTTCCAAATTCATTTCGACTTGCCAATAACACAAACTACAAGGATAAAATAAGATAAGCCGACCCTCGTCGCCGGTTCGGAATCCTCTTCGCGAATAATCCGATACTACTCCGTTGCCTGAAGACGTTCGTACGAAGCTTCTCTCCTCTGCCGGGCGGAGTGATAAATTCTGATTGACAAATTGTAATCCCGAGACAGTTATCTGCTGAATCACCAGCACGGATTTTGCACATTTCTCTTCGGCGCCACTGCCGCCACACTGGGCCGTACGACGACGAATGTAAACTACCTTCCATTCCTACCGTCCAGATGCATTGAACTTGACATCCTTTGGATAGCATTTTCCGATTGAACTGATTGCTCCATCCTCGACGTTTCCGAACTGAGACGGAGCAGTAATAAATAATCAATCATGATTTATCACTCAAACAGGAATTAACTTTTCGCTGGTGACTCCAGAACGGCACCGGCAACGCAAATGGCCGGACAGTTGCACCAGCTTTCCCGCCATGCTGAGACGGTCGGCTGGAGAGATTCACAGCTGACTTCTTCTGCTGAATGGTTTCGAAACAATAATCATTTGCCCCGGTCCCAGCCCTATCCCGGCCCAACCTCACGGTGGACGGGGTGGCTAAAAGTATCGGATTGTAAATTACCTACCCAATCACTTCGTCTTCCGCCGTTCGTCTCGTTTCTCGCGTCTCGCGCTCTTCCCAGAGCAGACCACATTCGGACGTCTTCTCTTCTACGGCTAGCAGGCCTAAAAGTGGCCTCCCGACTAGATAGATGGAATCGTCTGAAATATGGATAAATACAAACGTCCATGTACACGGGAAAGGATTGCGCAACTCGTAACCCACAGCATCTTCTCCTTGCTTCAAGGACCTCCCGCAGAATTGCAACCCGGTTATCCTTACAAGGACAAAGTAGCACTCACCAACTCCAGCCGTCCGGGAAGAGCCACCGTCACTCTCGGACGAAAACGACAGCGACGATGCAAGAGGCCCCAAAATGGACCGACTTCGGAGGATGCGGCCACCGTCAGAGACAATCTCTGACAGTTTAAGTCAAGATTTAGATTTCAGATATGTTCGGCGAGCAAAGTGCCGTCGTGTGTGCACCGTTTGGCCATTTCGCATTGGTCCTGCAAAAGCCTGCTTCTGGCCGGAACCGGTGGGGAGCACACTTTGAGGATTTATTTCTCTAGCGCGGAAATAGGTGATGAATCTCGGCATCAACCGGACGAGTGAAAAGGACGGTGGACAAAAGGAAAACCGATTCACATGCGATTCAGATCACTGAAATCAGATGATCCTTCCTTTCTCCTTTACCCTGGTTCTGTTCACGTTTCCTCGTTTATCCCTTCATCCGCTGCCACGATCCCAAGGCCGTACATCGGTGGCCCGATGTGCGCTTTCGAAACAACAGTCTCCTGAGTTCGTCTCCAGTCGGTCCAGGCCATTTCCGTGAAACTCGGCACCAAAGGGAAAGGGACAGCCTTCGGAATGAGAATGCAGCTTCATTGAAGTGATGAGAAATCACCCGGTTTGCAACGTCCCCGTGAATGGTGGGCGCAGCACATCCGGAAGAATGAGACGGAGCGGTTGTGCATTCCTCCGGACGAGGGTGCTCCAATTCTGGGCTCAGGTAGCAGGCCCCACGTCGGAATCAACGCCATGTAATGTGACTGGATTAGGACATGCACTCACGACTCCGACCAGGTTCCGACTGCCTCCCGTAGACAGAATAGTGAAGATTGCGTCGCTGGTAATTGTTGCCCTCGCAGCGAACAAATCCGCCTCGGTCTCAGAACCAAAGGGCCGACCGAGGGCGGTCGAGGCTTGGAGCGAAAAATTCCATTAAAATAATTTTCCAGAACGAAACATGAGCAGAGAGCTCACACTCACCTCCGGGGGAGCCTGCTATCGAGGGGCTTACCAGTACACAGTCACGGAGATCGTCATCAGAAGCATCTAATATCAGACGAATTTGTCCCCGAGAAACTTGCCGTACGCATATCGGAAGGTTCAGCCGGGAAAGTCTCGACCGCTTCTTGCGCACTCGTTGTCGACCCCTCAGTAAAATCGGGACGGTATCCGTGTATTACGTCAGGATGCACGGATGCTGGTGAACACGACCGAAGCGCGCCGTAATGCTGGCGTGAGTGGGAGAGAGTGAGAGAATAAATTGAAATTATATCAGTAGAATGAAATATTTATATTAACTGATTTCATACTTTGTTTGATGCATGAGTCGAGCGACGGTGAAGAATGTATTCTTCTCGTGTCGCCTTCGCCGGGATGGGCAACCGAAGCCCTGAATGTGGTCGAAGATTGCCTGGACGTTCTCGTGTTTTCACACCGTGTTTTCCAGGACAGAGCGGAATAGCAAGTTTGGCAGCAGAATCTCGAACGAGCGTACACTGTGCCAAGTAGTTCTTGTCCTGGCGAAACCGACCCCGGGCGGACTCTGCGGAGAAGCGAGAATATTGCCACGCATCACGGAAGCATTTCAAAGCAACACATCCATTTTCCCATTCGGAGAAGCGAATAGACAGAATAAATCAAAAGCACTGCTTTGCATTTGTTAATTTTCGTGCCGATGCGTTTTTGTGCGTACGAAGCTACGAAGAATTAATACAGTTATAAATCACTTCTAATCGGGGAAGGAAAGATGCAGATAGCAGTAGATTACATGCGTGAAGGTTCCGGCACCACATTCACCGAGCATTGGGAAGAAAATGGGCTGACATTTACAACGGCATCGAGTGTGTTATGATTGCTGAAGCAAATACATATGTTCAAGTGATTAGCAACATGGAAAATAATGTTAAACATATTCATTTTGTTTCCATTGTTTCTCTTTTTTTACTTATGTTATATGAACGTAAAACGACATTTTTAAAATAAAACCTTCCTGTGAATTTAATCAAATGGCACACGTTTCAAATGAAACCGTTAACTGTCACAAGATCTTCCTCTGCCTTTCTTTCCACCAGATGTCCTCCGGCTTCCAGTCTTTTCGCGGCAGATGACGGCCAGGAGGTGTCGCAAATGCCAGGAACCACTGGCATGCTTGCTTAACATTCAATACGTAGCACACGAATAATAGTTGCTAGTTGCGCTGTTTCCTACGGCTGGAACGGGGAAAACACCGAACCAACACTGCCCTAATCCCTGCTCAATTATGCAAACCAAATCAATTACCAGATCACAATCCGCTAGAATTCCCCCGGTGACACAGCGACCACAGATAAAGCGGGCTTCAAGGCGCCCTTGTCCTTGGCAGGACATTTCTTCCATCAGTCGCCATCGGTCAACTGTCAAAACTATTGAAGCTCGCACAATAGTCGCATGGCACGGAACTCGCCGTTGGCGGTGTCCAGTGTGTTTTCGGATTCCCACCAATCCCTCGAGGAGCAGTGGTTTTCCATTCACCTCACGTTTCAGGAATCCTTCCCCCGCTTTGTGGGTTTCCGATTAGCCAGGTTCACCGTTGGAAGCGAGGTACATCGAATCATGTGGCTTTGACATCGGCCATCCGTTCGCCATTCCATTCGTTTGAGGCCGATCCTGAGAAGTAGATAAATGTATTAGAAGGGCTTCGTGAAAGATGTGACTGTCAAACCGTTCGGGGGCTGATAAATTAGAACCGTCTTGAGGCGGGAATCAGGAAGCCACACATATCTGCCGCCAGAAGTGAAACGGAAGCCGGGTGGACATTTACGCCAAGAAAACAAATCAATATCATCTAGAGTCGAACCATCATCCTCCCCATCCTATACCCTACCACTCGGTGTAGCTCATTTCTTCCCCACGATCCGAATCCATTATCCTGGCGAAGAGCTAATCGACCAACCGGCCAACGCTCTCCCAATCCAGTATTTGTTCGGTGTCTGTAATACATCCTTTTTATCTGCTTTTCTTCGAATTCGCTATGTCTTCTGTGTGCGTTCCAGCAGAGCCTTCTTTTATTTATGGCATAGAACAACGGCTCGGTATTGCGAAGCTTCTGGACCATATGGATTCTATTCTTCCCAGATCGAATCCTAGTGCCATGGTGAGGAATGAAAATTGGCTGCTGCTCGTTTCCCAAAGGATTCAAATCAATTTGTCTACTTGTCACAACAAATATAAGAATTAATTGTGTG
Organism: Anopheles plumbeus; assembly: GCA_034621735.1. Taxonomy (NCBI): domain Eukaryota; kingdom Metazoa; phylum Arthropoda; class Insecta; order Diptera; family Culicidae; genus Anopheles; species Anopheles plumbeus. Next base: position 579,057 of record JAOEFI010000003.1, on the reverse strand, counting down.
TTTATCTTTCTTCCAACCCGGTTCGAACAAGTGGTCTTCTAGGGCGAAAATAGTGTATGGTGGCCACTAGCATCCTAGGCTGCTCTAGCCCCTATTCTTTCATTTTCACCTTTACCCATCGTTCGAAGACAATCGGAAGAAGGAAGAGTTTGAAAGGTTTCTTCGCCACGCAAGAAGTCTTCTCGACGCTACTTAACATTGCATACAGCTCACACTAGTTCCTTGGCTGCAGATTCGATGGTGAAATTTATGACCAAAATCCATTCGTATACACTCCTTCCTTCTCATTTCGAGTCCACGGCGAGGGGTATATAATTCATGGCGAAAACGAAACATACATCGACTTTCCGACAGCACACGTAAAAGTGTGGACTAGCAATTAGGTTCGACTTCCTGTTGTTCTTTTTTAATCCTTCTTTCACTACGGAGTGAACTACAGCATCAGTGCCCGTTTTCTCTGCTTATTCGAGTGCTCTTTAGCATTCTTCCTCACAGCTTACCTACTCTTCTTGGCAGCTGGATGCCCAGGCCTTGAACCACTTTGCGAATGCAAGCGACTTCGACTGGTTAGCTATAAATTACACGAATTCAACCGAACCTTCATTAAACCAAGTGATTGGCTAGTTTTCTAGCGGCACGTTAATTAAATCGCACCATAAATCAGAGCACATACTCGGTGGCATCTACTGCTAGGAGTGAAATTCGAATATCTTCTCTGTATGCTGAGAAAAAATGGATTGATTTCTAGTTACATTTTGCATCTATAAGTAATCCCTGTTAATGAAGAAGTTAATTCACACTGACGTAAGTTAATGAAGGTGTTAAAGATAGATTAGTTATTCATGATGATAAACCAATTTAATTGGCTAATATTAACATATTTGGAAAATAATTCCGTAACATGGACCCAGTAACTTTCAAAGCATTGCTGATAAAATTATTGTCAATATACGTAATAATAAATAATATTTCGAAAGATGCGTTCTACAATTATCAATTTAGCAGAAATAAACTCATCTTTAAAGGTGTTTGATTCATAAGTGGGGATTTATCACACCTAATTGTATACATGACAACTGATAAGGAATGAATCTATTGTATACAGTTTCCGCCGTCCGATGTTGATACACTGCCCCCGTTATGAACTGCAAAAGGCAACTCTCTGTTGCACTAACTCCTGCAATTTTGTCTTACGCGTACGATGGTGCACAGGATTCGCTTTGTTATTGAAATTCTATCCCATCATCAACTTCCACTCAGCCGAAACACCTACCAGCATTTTCCCAAACTCCCCAGAACGCTAGCGAACCCTTTGTGTTCGATAAACTTGCATCTATGAAACTGCAAATGCAGTCTTCAAGAGCCCTCCTGTGTGCACCTTCCTTCAGCCTTTCGCGTTCTGCAGTTACATACACACAGATTAGTTCCAAACGGATATACGGATCCGCCTGGGCTGGTCCTTCGGAGCCGATCCAGAGCCGGAATGGCCGTGAGTAATGACCATTCAATCCACTTCCACTTTGATGCCGCATTCATTGACGAGCGAGCTCAATCCGTTGGCAATGCAAAATTGACACTTCCCTCGCATCGCCCGGATGATATCATCATAATCGTAAACGGTTGATTTCATGTCGGACTCACAAGGAAACGATTGAGACGGAATCACAGTGTGCAACGGGGGCGGCTTGTCCTTGTTCACTTCCACCCCGAGGTTGAGGGGAAAACTCGAATATCATTGCAACGCCACACGGCAAACCCTTCGGGACGGTGTTCAATATTTCCTAGCCACACGGTACAAACCCCAAATGGGAACAAAAGAGATCTGAACTCGATATGCTCGGGAGTAGATCGTTGAGCAATGAAGCGAACATAAACAGGACCACCACTACCAAACCAGCGGCAAACCTCGATCTATCGAAAGTGAAAGAACATCCTTCGTCCCACCATGCATGGCCCGCTTCCTAATGCGTCATGCGGTTACTCAAAATCAGTCGACGGACAAGCGGGGCCTGAAAAAGCCGTTCAAAATGCTGGAAAAAGGGAAACAGTCCTTCCAAGTTTCCCTTTTTTGCTGAAGAAGGGTTGATGGACCAATTCTCGAACAAAAGGATGCTCATATCGAATTCAGGATAAAATGCGGGACAAAGTGGTCATTTTCCCCATTATGATAGTTTGAATGGCGGTACCGATTCCATATGTGTGTGTGTGTGTGGAAAAGTCGATTGAATTTGCCCATTTGCTTGTAAGGATTTAATGAAGTGGGTGATTTTCAGTAATCAATGTTTGTAAACAAATCGCTTTCAATGAAATATAGATTGGAATTGATTTTCTCCGTTGTCATAGGTACTCAGGAAGGGTGAGGAGTCAAAATTACTGAGAACGGAAGAATTTCGGGACGAAGATAATACCACTGGAGATACAAGTATGGAAATGGGGAGCAGCAAATATGGGAAGCAACTTCTCATGCTGCAGCTCTAATTCTTACAATTTCTTTACCATCTCCAACCAGACTACCTACTTACATGCAAGTGTGTCTTCTAAAAGGAAACACTCTGATTGACAACACCCATCGGTAATAGACTTTCGGAAGGTTCGCAGTCTGTTTATGTTCTCCCCTTCGGTAAACTACGAATGGAGCTAACGACATTCCGCGAAAGGAAATATTTATGAAAAAATCCATATCCATGGGCTCTTGTACTTTTCCCGTTTCTTTGATACCCAAGCTTATCCGCCAGTAAGCGGTCGGTTACAGCAAGAGTGCTAAAGCTAGAAATGTTTTTGATCCTGGAAGAAACAAACAACAGCCCAAGAAAAAGGGAACGAATCCTCTCGAAGAAGATTTATAAATATAAGAAAATCTGTGACCGTCCAAGATTTTGCGCGACGCTCAGTCTTCCCCTTGCCGGAGAGTAGGCTCTAACACGAAAAAAAGAAAACTGCGGGGGATAATAATGGGCGTTCAACGCGGATTCGGCGAGGAATAGGTGGAAGTGGTCACTGCTTATCATTTCGGTCAACAGTCGACGGGAAACGACCAAACCGTCAGAAAGCAAACGTCGCTACGTTTTTGGGACAGATCAAAGAATCATACGGTAATCCTTGGTGATTTATTGTGGATCATAAATATTATTCATTAATACGATAGTAATAAGAGGAAAAAACATGAAACAAACTTGAGCTTCTTTCGGCCATCTCTTTCTCTTCAGTCTTCGGTTCTGCGCTTGGCAGGACTTATCGCAACCCAAAAAACAGGGACCGAAATCTCGGCCATCGCCTCGCAGAATCGAGTCCATTAGAATCTCATTCGCTTTAATGAGTGATTTTATCTCCTTTCACCGCTTCGCCACACCAACCGGTCGGGCTTTTCCCAAGCTGTTTTCCGTTGGTGCGGACGTCGGTGGGATTTATGAATAAAGAATCACCGTTTCTCAAGGACCGGATGCTGAACGTCCAGCTAGACACATTCTCACCGCACACAATAATCAGCACTAGCGATGGCTATATTGGCTTAGCGTTTGGTTCCGCTTGATTGATTGAACGCAAAAGGTGGATTATTTGCTGCAACAATGCTACGGCTGGATTTGTGGGCTCATTTTACTGTGAAACAAGAACCAAGAACCCATTTGGCTCCTACAATCTTTCGCACACTTCACCGAAATAAGGAATACCTTTCATAACGTTGCTTTAAGAAGCCAGCGCTTTAAGTTTCGCCAACGTTTTTGGAGCGAGATGGCCAGTGCCCCCATTGGCCGCGATCAAGACGAATTGGATCAAGGAAAAGAAAAATCGCCTTTCCAAAAAAATCCTAACAACAATGAGCTCCTAAATCAACAAAACCATCGTTAATTAAGTCAACCCCTTTAGCCAATATTGTGTCACAAAACGGTCACCAAACAGTACCGTGGAGGGTACCCATCCGAAATAAAATTCGAAGAAGTAGAAAAAAAGATACCCTCCCTGAGCAGCAGTTGTATCCCAAAACCGAAGGGATTCCTAAGTAACGGAAATAAATTCAAAGAAAATTAGACAGATTGCATCTCCCATTTGGACTTTTTATCCGCCTTTCGCAGTTTGATAAGATGAATCGGTTGTAAGGGTATATAAAAAACTGTTTTGCCCTGTGGAGCGAAGTCCTCAAGAAAACAATTCATCCAAACTGACGTCAGTGTCCTTCGCCATCCGATTTGCACCCGCAGCCAGGCTCTCTTTCTCCCCAGCTCAAATGAGTAAATATCTTCTATTTTTTAATTGAAATAAGGACCGCTTTCTCAGGCAACGCACTGAGCCCTTCGCTCAACATTGACCCAAGCCCCCTGCTCTTGTCGAAGCAAGGGAACGCTTATTTTTTATTGTTTTCAAACGCTTTTTCCAAAACCTCTCGGAGCGTTTTGTTTTTCTTTGATATCGTTTTTCATTCACTCCTTCAACAAACGGCTTCTTATAAGTCATCGTTTTCTTTATAAAAAACACCTCTCGTTTGCGTCCTTCAACCCGCGGAAGATACCCCATTACATGGAAACACCCCGAACGAACAACAACGAATAACATACGCATTTGAGGCGTTTCTTTCCACTTTACGTACATTTTCCGCTTGATCTAAGTTCTACAGTTAAAAAAAAATCCCCCACCATCTGGTGTCGGGGTGTTGGAGATGCCTGTGAATTACATTACGCCATGAAGACAAAAAATGACGGTTGATTCCGTCGAAACGAAAACGGACATAATGAAAAACAGAAATCGAACCCTTTCAAAAAGCGTTACTTGTGCAAAGCGTTACTTGTACAAAGCTTGTTAGCAGCATTTGATAGGTCCCAGTTTGTTTTCTTTATTTTCCACAAAGTTTTCATGCTTTCCCACGTACTATTGTTTTATAAAAGGGTAACGAGAAAAGTGAAAGAGCTTGGATTGATTTCCAATTTTATTTAAATTGTTCGAATTTTCGTTACATGATACCCCTTCAAATAAACTCAAACAACTCAGCAGCTTTGTATGTAAGTGATCGAATAAAAAATCACACCCAGCCGTTAATTCTATCGGTCGGTGAAGCTTTGTTTTAGTTTTATCAATGCGATGTATTGATCAACATAGATGTAAATAGAATCTGTCTAGAAATCTACACAGTTGCTCCCATAGTTTTCAGGATGCCAACATGGTAGCAACCCAAACCAACACATCGACACATCCCATCTATTATACAGCATTCAATTATTCAAGTCTAACGGGGCTTGCTCCCAACACCACATCGTCTCGCGAAATAACCTAGACGACCAAAGATTGCATGCTTGCGGCGTGTATTCTATGTAAATACAAATCAATTACCTTCTAAAATAACCCCGAGGCGTTCGGTTTTTGGAAATAGATTTCCCCGCTTTGCTCAGTCCTGGATGCTGTTGTGAGCTAGATCGACGTGTTGTTGGTCGATTACGTGTCGATTGACTCGCCCATGTAGCTTGGTGCAACAAATGCTGAAACTGCAGGAGTATCGTTCTTCAGGAGCAACTGTTGGGAGGAACCGTGCGCATCCTTCGGAAAACTATATCCTTGAACCAGGTGTATGACGCATCACACAAGCTAAGAGGCATCGAGTGTGCTACGCATGGGAGAACGGAGGATGCGACCACGATGTAATTGATTTTAATAGCTTTCCCCAAACTCTGGAATCTGGACGTTTCCTGAATCTCTTCGGACACTCCTCTCTCAACAGGACATCGATGGAACCATACCAACCCTGGTTTTGAGCCTTAGGCTTATTGGGGATGAAAACACGCAAATCCCGGTTGGTTGTCAGAACCAAATGTTCAACGTGTCCGATGCGGACGCTATGTCGGTGTTCCACAGGGTGATTGCGTGTGGATGTTGTCCACAATGTAAACACTTTCGATTAAATGTCTGCTGTACCCGACGGCAATACATAAATTCAAAAATGGGCACGGGATAGTGGGTTCTAAGGAATCCGAAATTCAATGATTTTTGTCGATATCCATCCGCGTGAAGTTGGATTTCTTTAAAAAAATAGTACAATAAAACATGTTATCGCTACTGCTTAAATTTTGGTTTAGTTTTGGTTTTGTTGCTAAATATTATAAAACCGGTATGTAATCCTCCTGAAAGTATCGCTAAGTAAAATGAGCAAATTAAATGTGAATACATTTTCCATTCTACCAAAGGAAACAATTTCTCATCGACCTCCTAGTCTCTGTTCAACTCTTGAACTTAACTATACGAAAGATTTTCAACGTTCCACCTTTGCTCAACAATTTTATGTATTCCATTTTGAATAATGTCTGTACAACCCGATCAAATAACAAAAACATGCTTTTAACCCCTCAACATGTGGGGTGGAATATTTAGGTGTGGATCAGATGAACCCTCTCAAATTCTCGTTGAAAACTCGAACACTAAATGAAATGACCTGTCGGTATCTGATATCTGTAAATGTCATCAGCGATGTCCGACCCTGGTACCAGAGACTCATATAGAGTAAATGTGAACACATCGCGGACGCCTGGTGATTGCTTAGCCGTCATAAAACCGCAGGACCAGTTCTAACTACAGTGAAACATGTTGCCTCTTCGTCCTCAAACTACCATCAACCTTCCATTACTCCAGTGCTACCAGCTCTCCAGATTCCTTGTGACGGTAGCAACCGCAATTCAAAATTGATAAAATTGATGTCCTACCGATCACTGAGAGTACTGAAAAAATAATTCGGTTGTTTTCCATGTTACTAAATTAATGGATACGAATATCCAGTAGTTGGCAGAACGTACTTCTAATTTGCCCAACACCTGTCGAGTACGTTAAAAATAGACAGCAAGTTTTCCTTACTCACCCTACAAATCATTCTCTCTCAAACTCATACTGCATACACATTCTCTCATCTAATTTAATCGTTGACAACCTCCTTACGAACCCTGCCTTTCCACTGTGCACTCTTTTTCTCACGCTACATAATCATGAGCGAATTATGCAAAGCCAGCGAAAGCATGTCTCACCTCCTAACGCCTAATAAGCGACGTTCTCATCTTATTAAAGTCACACTCTCCTTGTTGTTCTGGCTAGCTCTCCCGTTTCTTGCAACTGAACCGCTGTCCCCAGCATGCAAGGGGAAGGTTCCCATTCCAAAAGAAACCCGTTCGCAAAATTTGACTCTCATCAAAAGCCAGCTAGTTGTCCTGTTCTAGGTCGCGGTGAGACATTTATCAACCACGCCTCCTTAGCATAAGTGATGGAGACTGTGGCGGATATGTTTGGAGCACTTGCAGAGGGGAAAATGTTAATGCAAGGAGCGCGTAGCTGACGCAAAGTAGGGACCTTGCGAGCAGGAAAAATGGATCGATAAGTCTCGTCAAAGAATGATCACTCTGTGACATCTCATATGGACCACTTTTGCAACAGGATCAGAAGATCGTTCGCTGGGGTACTAAACGATCGTAATAGTCGAAATTGAATAATCGACCCACGTTTGCTGCGGCCAATACACCGAGGGAATCCCCGCGAAATCGCACACACCGTCCAATTGACACACGATCAATATTTCCCTCCGTGCAACAAAGCTGCAAGATGCTGCCACCCTTCTTAACAAGCCATAATTTGGCCCCATCTGATTCGGTCCCGAGCGTCCCCTTATGTAGGATTATCGTCGATCAGGTCAGTTAGTTTCGCGTCTTAGATCGTCCGGGCAACATCGTCGTTGATCGCTTATGTGTGGGCTTCTTGGAGTGGAGAAGTGTAGAAAAACAACACTCGAAGCCGCTAATACTTGCTTCGCAGCATCCTGGACCAAGTGACAAGAAAGGCACCATGTTTGATCAAACCGTCGTTGTAGTTGCTTAACACCTATCTAACCAGTTACGAATTGTTCCAACATTTGTTCGCATTTTTCGTGCAGATATTTCCCTTTAATCCCAAAACAAAATGACCGGACTTGACGTCGATGACGTTAAAGTGTCTCTCCAGAAGTTTGGGCTGTACGACTATGTGGTGTTTGTGCTTATGCTGCTGAGCTGTGTGATGATCGGTATCTATTTCGGTTTCTTGAAAAAGAAAGCCAAGAAAGGGGAAGCAGAGGCAGACTACTTAGTAGGTAATCGACAGATGAAAATTCTTCCAGTGTCATTATCATTAATAGCAAGGTAAATTTAAAGTGAACAAATGACAATGGTTCCTTCGATAACCACCAATGCTTCCCCTTTTCATACTACTCAAGTAGTTCGATGTGTCCTTCATCCCTCGTATAGTGATCATGTGATTTCTATCAAATTTTGTTCGTCCATGTGCAGCTTTATCTCTGGAATATCTTTGCTCGGAACACCGACCGAGATCTATCTCTATGGCATCCAGTACATGTACATCGTTGGTGGCGTTATTAGCATGGGCTTCATCATGATGTACTTTTACTTGCCCGTATTCCACAACCTTAAGCTGACATCCACCTATCAAGTGAGCATAAGGGGTTTGCGACGCGTGGTTCCGTAGCAATCTGCAGCATAATAGAACCCTATTTTTGGCACTTCTATTTTACAGTATCTACAAACCAGGTTCGATAAACGGATGCGACTCTTTGGATCCATTCTGTTTTCTCTGGCCACAGTAAGTACAATTCGCCAGCTGTTGTGTCTCACTGTATCCATGCGCAAGGTCAGTCGTAAATCAAAGCAGAGCAACAATAGAACGGGACATCGAGGGCATGAATGAGCATAGTGCGTCGCGGTCGGAAATGGCAATTTTTCAATTTATTCCAATTGAGCCAACCCTAGGCGCAGTATCCAGTCACTGGCCCCATCTGTACCAGAACATTAACAACAATGGCATATGGAGCAGCGTTAAGCGGAACGTATGGCCAAACAACAAATTGCACTGTGGTCGCTGACCGAGATTACGCGTTTGGTCTGACGAAAATCACTTCTAAAACACACATTCTTCTGACAGAACTATGACGTTTGTGTTTGTTTCGGTTTCCGTTAGATGGCGTGGCTACCGATAGTCATCTACGTACCAGCGCTGGCGTTCAACCAGGTGACTGGCATCAACGTGCACCTGATCACACCCATTGTATGTGTCATATGCATTTTCTACACTTGTGTCGGAGGGCTGAAGGCCGTCGTGTGGACCGATGTTGTCCAGACTGTGCTCATGTTTGGCGCCATGCTGTTGGTAATCATCAAAGGGACGCTCGATGTGGGCGGTTTATCGGTGGTGTTGGATCGAGCCAAAGCTAGCGGACGAATTGAAGGACCTGACCTCCGTTTCGACATGACCACACGCCACAACATCTACTCTTGCGTGATCGGCGGTGTCGTGTACTGGCTGAAAACCAACGCCGTCAGTCAGAACATGATACAACGCTACCTTTCGCTGCCGACGTTGGCTGCCGCGAAGAAAGCACTGTGGACGTTTATCTTCGGCACGCTGGTGCTGCTGGCACTGTGCTGCTACAGTGGCCTTCTGATCTTCGCCAAGTACCATGACTGCGATCCTCTCACAACGAAGCTGGCCGTGGCCAAAGATCAGCTTCTTCCCCTGCTGGTCATGGACACGCTGGGAGATTTTTCTGGACTTCCGGGACTGTTCGTGGCGGGAGTTTTCTCTGCCGCCTTGAGTTCACTTTCGACGGGATTGAACTCGATGTCTGCCGTGGTGCTGGAGGATTTCTTCAAACCATTCTCAAATCTTCCACTCTCAGAAAAACAAACTCTGTAAGATCCGACGTAAAACCGTATGCGTTTCGAAACTAAAGCACATTTTCCTACAGTATCATCATGCGAGCGGTGGTAGCCGTATTTGGAGCAATATGTGTGGTGCTCGTGTTCGTGGTTGAAAAACTCGGCTCAGTGCTACAGCTCTCCATGAGCTTAGGAAGCGTGAGCAATGGACCATTGCTAGGTATATTCACTCTCGGTGTTCTGATTCCCTGGGCAAATGGAACTGTAAGCTGAACCGTCAGGACGGCACACCAAGTCTTTCATGTTAATAATCCACGTTGTTCCAGGGTGCAATCGTCGGTGGATCTGTAGGACTGGCCGTAATGATTTGGATCTGCCTCAAAGCACAACTGGCCATAGCTAATGGAGAGCTGACATTTGAGCTGAAGCCAGTCGATACGAGTGGCTGTAGCTATCATTTTATTGCCAGCGAACCGATGAGCATGCTTGCGATCAACACAACCGCACCAAAGATCGATTCTACTGTAATGTAAGAAGAAGCACTTCGTTCAAGAATCTGCCGCTCCTGTATTGTCTCATTTCCTTTATTTACAGTGAGCCAGAGTTTGCCTTACATCATATATCCTACCTATGGTACACGACGATCGGAGCCCTTATAACGATCATCGTTGCGGTTATCGTCTCCTTCATCGTTGGTGCAAACAAGCCGGACGATATGAATCCGAACCTCTTCTCACCGTTCATCCAGCGCATCCTGCTGCGGCGCCGGATAGCGGCACGATCCTACCTAGAAATGGAGACGGGTGACCCCAAAAAGATTGACCGCCATGATTGATTCATCCGCCATTGCCATGCCAATATCGCTCATTAAATGCAATGAAATTTTCATCTCTAAACTAAGAACAAAAACTAAGAAATGATTTCTTCTCTTGCCATATGTTTACACTTCTCATTCCTACACCAATCTCAAGAGGATGAAAGAAAGTATGCCGAATATAAAAACCGATTCTAGATCACGATACACCCATGATATTAACCCCTTTTTTTGAAGCTGTTTCATTTCTTATCCACTCGCTAAGAAACTGGCCTCGGCTGACGTGGGACTACAAGAATGACGACGGCTAACCAGATGACGGTCCTTGGCGGTGTGGCCATGTTTGGCAAAAAGTGACAGAAAGTACTGAGGCGAGCAACAACCTTATAAACACCGAATGGATAAAACAAAAAAAACGTTGGCTAAATTATGGAAAGATTTACTGCCAGCTTCCCCGCGGTTGGTCTGGCATTTTTTGGCGTCAAGCTTGAACGGCAAAGAAAAAGATGGCATGAAAGGGTTAGGGAGTGAAAAAAATTATCCAAAAACCTCGTCACAGACTGTATTCGAATCGTTTTGCAGGAAGCCACCGGTAGAAAATTGCTTCCGGTACATTTCTGAACGTTTTCCTTCTTTTATTTCACCTCCCCTTTGGGCGGCAGAGCAGTGCGGGGAAAAAAACGAATCGTAAAAAAGTCGTACCGCATTGCAACGAAACGCAGGAAAATCAAGGAAAAATCCAACCTCCAAGGGATCGCGACACGACAAAAAAAAAACAGTTCGCGTGTCGTGAAAGGGAAAAAAAGATCCGAATTAAAAGTAAATATTTGATATTTCTTCTTCCAACGCTTTCGAGGCCGACCGGCCAGGAGTGCTGTCGGGTGCGTTCTGCCGTTCTGCCATCGCCTTCCATCGGGATCGGTTTCTGCTAAGGCTGAAATGGTTAAAAAACAAAAAAAATCGAAACTTCAAATGAATCAAAGCAGACCTGCCTTGGCTAACTAGCAACTAGAAAAATTTGGCCAACGCCAACACGAGCGGCGGGTGAATGGGATCAAGTAAAAGGGTTACTGTTTTCACTTCACTCCCCCGGATTTGTCCCATTTTTCCGCCACTTGCCGAAGCGGACCTTCGTCACGGTGCCAAGATAAAATACACAGAGAGAAGGGTAGGGCAAAAAACCAACTCCAAAAAAGTCACAAGTCCGATAAAAGAAGAAAAATGGAAAATTTGTGGATTTTTTAAATTAAATTTTTATGATTTATTGTTAATTTCATTAATTAATTTATGCCCTTTTACGCCATCACCAGAACAGCATTGGGAACCATCTCGGTTATCATTACAATTTTTTTCCCAGCCTATGGACTTTAAACTACGTAGTGGCTGGAGTTGGAGAAAATATTTTTCCTTTGCGGTTACCTAAGCGACCACCGGAAGGCATAAATCATAGTACAAGATCTACGATATGCTTGCTGGTGCTCTGAGCGTCATTAATATCTAAAGATACCTTTTCCCTCAGCTTTATTTCTCATTCCAAATTTCTTCCAAACATTCAATTCCAAGTCTATGGACAATCGTTCAAACCTATTTTCAGTCATTAACATATTTATATGTATTATTCCATACTTGTGATCCATGTTTTACCAAGACTGTCGTAAATCAATATTGTTCAGATCCGTTTTCTGTGCGAACGACTTTGTTTTCAAGCCCATGTCAGTACCAAGATTCGTTTAGTGTTGAAAACACTAAAGTACATCATTTCTAATAGCGATAAACTAAGAACACTAAGAAATATGCTTCGTACCAAAAGAATTTCGCTTTTTGAATATATGAACATTCAATGGACATTCAAAGAAACATAGCAGTAAAATGTAAAAAAAAACTTCATCCAAACTCAACTCAAACAAATGTTCAAACTCCGGACTAGCGCCGAAATCAATACACTGCGGAAACTCCTACCAGAAAGTGAGTGTGAATTCTCTACGAAATCCACAACCGAACAAAACCAGAGGGCCTTATTCAAACGATGGGAAGGATGCCCTGAACCAAACGCTTATACTCCGTTTTACACAACAACCTATCCTCGACTCCTCGGCACAATCCTACGCACATTCAATTGGACCCTCCAGCCATACAAGAAAACAGCGAAACAGCGGCTAAGAAAACTTTGACAATAAAAACCAAAAACCCACAAACTAACAAGATGTTTTCTCGATCACACAAAAGTGTCCCCACGTAAGCAAGGGAGAGCCATTACTAATAAGCGTTGGCAACAAGAACAAAATCTTGGAGATGAGACCAGCGTAGCGGGCCGAAAGTCAACTCTTCTCTGTAGTTGCTATTTGTAGGATTATCGAACCACATTCCCAACGAGCCTTCTACCCCTGCGGATTTATGTAATGAAAAAGTGTCGGTGAAAAGGATAGTGGAACTACCGTGGGACAATTGCTTGAAGCTGGCGGTAATTGCGACTGCTATCCTGATTGCTTTGAACATTTGGCACACATGTGTATATTGAAAGTGAAAACGAAACTATGCTAAAGATTACAGGTAGTGGCTTTTGTTGGAAAAGCGGGAAGAACGAACAAATTACTTATGAACTGACTTATGAAACAATAATTTGTTTATAGTTCTTAGCACTTCTAGACCACAACCAAAAGATAAGGATAAATAGTATTTATTATACACATTACACAGCAGTTTTTAAACAAATAAACAAGTAATCGATGAAAGATATGTATTACTAGACACATTGACAGATTCATCTGTTTTAAAGTGTGTTTTGTCATTTTCATTTTTCAACTAAGATCCATGAAAAGAAAAAACCCCGATCCGTGATTTAGTGGATTTTATTTTCTTATCAAGTTTACGATACATCTAATTTCCACGAGCCCCAATCTCATTTCCCTTTAGTTTGCCTATCACCGGTACACTGATAGCTCATCGTGAACCTCCATCTCACCTAGCCTACCGGTCTTCATATTGTCGCAGCGAAGAAGGGCTGTTATTCGCGAAAAATGTAGATGAAACGGTTTACCAACCACGACATGCAAAGGCGGCGGAACGGCGGCGATACAGTCGACCTGACGGGCGAACCGAAGAAAGAAGAAACACATAAAAAACTTAAAAGAATGTTCCTCCATTATGCTTTTGATGTGATTGAAAAGTGAACAAACCTGAATCCATGCCACGGAGGATCAACAGGGACAATCTTGCACCATCGGGCGACAAAATACAGTCACCAAGGGGGCACGACGCAATCTTGCGATCAAATAGGGCAGCCTGGCAGTGAATGACAATCTCGCGAAGGACGAGATAGATTGCAAGAGGAGCTGCCCGAGAATGTTGCTGATGAACCATCGCTCGTATTCCCATGAAGATTCCAAGCAAACAGTTGAAAACAAAAAAAAAAGCATCCTTTCTCAGATTGATAGCAAACTTGCATTTCAGATGGATTATCGGCTCAAACGGATTGTTCCTGTCAGTCTGGGTTTCCTTCTTTTTTTTCTTTTCGTTTAGCCAAACGTTTAAGTTTAAATGTTTGAGCCGTCCTTGTCATCATTTGACGCAATAGGGCAATAGCCGGTTTCGTTCAAGCACAACACAGAAGGCACATTATTTTATGTCTTGTTGAGCAAAAACGAAATTTTCCTAATCGTCCGCCAATCGTCCGACGAAAGTAATAACGATTCTACATTTCACCGTCTTCCAATTACAAGGCGACCGCATTCGGTCGAACCCAACCTTTGCATGTCCGTGATTGTGTGAGGCGAAAAACTCACTCTGTAACGGGCGTCTGAGACACCCGGTGGAGGGTGCAATTTCCGTTCTGCCATTCTTCAGCCTATGATGTGCGATTTTTGGCCGTCTACATTTTTCTTTACACACTTTTTATCACTCCTTTTTACCGAGGATGGTGTACGAACTTTGGTTTCGATCTAATTTAATTATCCACATAAACTCCTGTCTTCGTATTCTGAACTGTTGGCCATGGCATGGAAGCCGTCTCAACTTTGGAGGCCAGCAATTTGTAACATAATTTATGGCAGTTCGATTTGCCTTCCTCTGCCCCCATATTTCTATTCGGCCTTATTTTTTCACATTTTCAATCGTTTTTGTTTTCTTTTGTCCTAGGCGGCTAACTGAAATCCGAAGCAGGGAAGCGTCGGAAAACTTTTCCACAAAACTAACCATCAAACGAAGTATGGACAAACCATGCTGACTGCAGCAAACCGATCCAAATTTTGCTGTCAGTTTGCAATAATTATGACTTTCAGGTTGCTTCAGCCCAAATGTATTTTTGAACACGAGCTTCTTTGTAATCTTCATATTTTTCTTCGACCAACTTGCTGATAGTCTGATTACCTAGATGTCTGAATGAGCGGAAATTGTATTCCTACCCACAATCCGCAGAATATTGTCAAACTGCGGCCTACGTGCCATACTGAAGACACCACCGCCATTTTCTTCAGTTACGTCTGTTACGCTACTGCTTATAGTCAACCGTTTGTGTTCTTGTAATTACTGTTCTACTGTTATAGTTTTATTTGTAATAGCTTTATTTTTCAAAACAGATCGGTCTTTCTCGATCAAGCGTTAATTTTGGATTTCCTTCTGCCCAACATGCTTTTGAAACATAGAATGAAAATAATAAATATATAAATAACATAGTATTTACGTAGTAAGTAGGGATAATAAAGAAAGGATAATTTCAAATTCATAAAAAGGCCAAACCAGTTTAAATAATTAAGCAAAAAATAACACAACAGAGAGTGACAAAATATCAAACTTCAAACTGTACGCTGTTTACTGTACGTGAAACATAGCTAATGAGAATTGGAGAGAATTTGCAAAAAAACAAAATAAAATAGTTGGCGACCGCCGAAATCGTGGAATTGGCGATTCCACGATCAAGATAAATTCTACAATTCCTGCCAAATTCTCTCTTAGATTTGCAAAAAAGCTACCGTAGCTTCGTGAACAGAATCCTTTCCTTATTCTCACTGGACAGATAGCGGAAATTTCACGATTTCCCATCTTTCACCATCATTCACCTCAAGCAGATGAACGAAGGCTTGCGAACAGACATTAATAAATTTTTTAATTATGAATTTACATAAAAAATTCTCAAATATCTTCAAATTACAGATAATATCTATAAATCATCCCACCAGAGGCAGCATCAGTCCCCGAGGAACCGTAGTCATTACTCCCACAATTTACGCTTGTCCAGGGGTTCAGGGACCAGTCCTCTACGGCACCAAGGATTTTTTTGCCCGCAGCAGTCTTTCAATGTTTCGTTTTTAATATCATTTCTTTGGCTGGCGTTTCGCGTGAAAGACGTCTTGTGGCACTTTTTCCCTCGTCTGCTTTCCCTGTCTAGAGACTTGTCGCAGATGACATTGTCCACGAAAAGGATCCCGAGAGAGACCAGAGTGAAAGTGGACCAAAGACCCAAGGCCAAATGGAGAGAATCAAACAAAAAAAAATCCATGCACCGCCCTTCATTTCATTATGATTTTCTACTATTCTTTTTTTATGGGCCAATCAAAATGACAGCAGAGCCCCTTCACGCTGGATGCTAAAGTAGCAAATGCCGTAAAGTCAAATGGCTTAAATTTAACGCTCGGCCGCTCGGGGACACCTCTCTTCTACCTTCTTTAAACAGGCAGATCAAAGGCGAAAGAGGAAATCGACCACCGAAACGCACTCCGGAAGCCATGAGACGCCTTAGTTCGCTGGAAAAGGGTTTATCCACCTGTCGTAGTGCAAGTCTATAATAGACGGACGGTTTGCTGGTCAAAATTAATTTATAATCAAATTATAAAACACCACCCTGTGCGCAAAGCCTACCTCGCCAACTTTCCTGCCCCTTAATTTATTTTTTTGAGAACTTTCTTGAGACCGCGACGTCGGATACATCGAACCGGTAAAGCGAAAATCAGCTGGGATTAGGTTTGCTTATTACGTCCGAGGGATTGCAACATCCGTAATCGCCCGAAATAGGAGCGGCAAGCTTAAGCCAGCTCTCGATGAGTAGCGAGCGACGGACGGTGCGGCCATTCATGCGAAAAGCCCATCCGAAGTTGGTGCCACGTCACGAGAAAATGTCGTTGAAGGAACGTAAAACGTCTTAAGTGAAAACTAACGAGTTGTTAAAAACCCGTAAACCAGACGAACCTCACGAAGAAGCGTTCGGACGCTCGGAACGCACTGCCAAAAGCAATGCCAGTCTTTGAGATGAGTCATCTGTCAGCGGGTGCACATCTTTCGCCTCAAAGATATGCAACCATAAGCTACCCGCCAGAGTATTTTTTTCTCCCTCTTCGGTCGACAAGCTGCCACCTTTCCGAGCACTACCATTCCGATCCACATCGGTTTACGACGTCCCGAAAGAGCCACCATTCTTTGATGACCTCTGCTGGGGTAGTTAGTAGAGCAACTGCAATACGGCGATGGCCGTAAGTCAGTCCCGGAACCATTGACAATTGCCCATGTGAGAATTCTTCGTTTTATTGATATAGACCCAAGGCTGCCGAACGAACGGGACGATTGCCTACGCTTCCGGCGCGACACCAGAAATATCAGTGGTACATGACCGGTGGGCTTCAAGCGGAATAGGTTAGGCAGTAAGAAAGCACAATGTCACGAACTGCAGTTAAAAAGAAATAAAACGAGCTCCGCCAACCAACCGACAATTCTCCTTTCATCGGAACCTTCGCTCGGACGACTTATACCATGATCTGTCATCGTACATATGTCAAATTCGGCCGAAATGTTACACTAATTTTTTGCTTGCTGGAAATTGTGTGCAATTATGTATTTACCAGTGAAGGAACAATACTAGAAGCGAAGCTAGTTTTCGATAATCAAACTCGCCTTACACGTTTTAATATGAACACATACAATATGTGCATGTGAGTTGCAAACAAAGTCTTGCCATATTATTAACTACCTGTCTCGAGACTATAAAAATTATAAATGTGTCATTCTAGTTCTAGTTACTTTACTACCGTAGATTGCTCTGCGCTACGCTTCTGATTTATTCTATTAAATTTCGTAATAATTTCAAATCAGATATACAACTTTTGCAAAATTCAGTTGAGACAAACATATGATGAAAAAAAAGTTCAAGCAAACTGATGCATGTTTCACGATTTCACACGAATGATTTATGCATAAGTGAGTCACGCGATTCTATACATTTTACATAACCGCATCGCGTAACCACGCTGATCGCTAGCGTGATCAGAAAACCAGACGTGCAATCATGAGCGTTGCACAGAGAAGATTCGACCCGTCCGTGAATGTGATTTTCAGTATGTTTGACGAGCTGAACTGTCATACTATTATTAGTGCCTCCACTATGTGAACTCCTCCAATGCTCTCACTTGGTCGTGCAACGAACTCTAAAACCACCACCAATTTTTCCATCTAGGGTCACCATCACTTCCAGAAGCCATTCGCTCAATGGCAGTACAGCAGGAAGCTTCTCTTCGTCAGCAACGAAGTCGAAGATTGTATAGTTGCCTTTGGGAAAGGGACAGGAGTCCTGAGGGGGCAGGGTAGATGATTCCAGCAGTGATGGATAGATGACCTCGTCTGTCGCAATAATCTGACACAACGATCCATGTCCGTCGATAAACTTATGTTTCTGCCCAATAAAGTCGATCTTGTACATCGTCCAGTGCGCCTGACAAACAGAAGAAAAAACTCGAAGATTTCTGATGTATTGGTTTTTTTTAAATTAATTTTGTCAAACCTGTATCTCCGAGCCAGCATTTTGGAAGATGGTAAAGGAACCGGAAATGCCGAAAGTGTTTTTCCCTTTTCTCGTCAGGCGAATGGTTCCATAATCTAACAAATCTTCTCTTTCCCGTGGAACTGCTTCGAACGTATTTAGTACGAGCTCATACATCTGTCAAGTAAATTGAAGCATTTCTCTAAAGTTATGGTAATAAGCACTAACTAAACTTTACACTTTTCCCTTTCATAACTCACAAGTCCTTCCATTGACACAACATGGCAACACAGCAACGCCCAAAAACACACTACAGCGGTAATATAATTCATCTTTGGCTTTCCCTACTGAACTGCCATCGAGCGTTTAGCCGACCATTGTTTTAATACAGCCCATTCGGCCGAGCACATGTGTCACGTTTCGATCCGATCTGCCCAAAACAAGCAAGCTAATAACGTTGTAAAGAATCTCCCAATCAAAACAAGCCTGCACGAAGCTCACCAACACGTAGTAAGTTCATGTTATACGCTCATCAGAGCACTGCACCTTATGGAAAACTGGTGAGCTCGGGCATTAGAACGATGCACGTATATCCCATCCGGTGGTGTTCGCAACAGTCAATATAATGTCTCACGTCGCGTTCTGTACAGTCGTCGATAATGGACACCGTAAGCCGACGTTACCGGAATCATGCGATATCGTTTCAAGAAAGGATTTCCTGTCTGATGCCATTTCTTATCCTGCGCTAGAAAAGGGCTTCCAGCGCGGTGCAGCGGAAGGCGATAAATCACCGGGAATAAATCATCTCCCCCGTTTTGCGAAGAAAGGATACACCCAAACAAAAACGCCGTTTGTCAAAAGCTCGAGCAAAGGAGTTGGAATTTTAAAATCACTTCTACCCCGCGAAGTGTGAGGCACAAATGGAAGCAACTTCATTTATTTGGATTGGTTTTACATAAATTCCCCCAAGCGGCGTAGCCTCGTGGTGAAAGTTAACGATTAAGGGTCGATGAAATATTGGCAGCACTTTATAATGATTGGATTTGCGTCCGCGTCATCGGCCGAGAGTTTCATCCGCATTCGTCGGATTTAGAAGACTTTGCGTGCCCCACATGCCGGGGTGCGAAACGAGAAGTACGTCACTTCCGAAAACGTGACTCGTTTGCGTGTGCGGATCGAGTGGAGTAGTCTGGTTTTCCGATACGCGACCAGCGGTGAGCGCGTTTGCTTGCCTGCAAACGAAGCAAGTTCATGCGAAGATGTCAGTGATTGCAATAAATAATAGATATTTCATCCCCCTAGTGGCACCCATAATTCACAACCGGCAGTGTGCAGAAGACGTCTCGAGGAAAACTTGCACCGCCCAAGACACTTCATTACGCTGGCCTAGTGTGGCTATAGAAGACTCCTCCCAACTGCCCACTCTTCTCACCTGTCAAAGCAAGTTAGGCCGGCCTAGAAGGTTCCTCAACAAAAACTGGGACTTCTTTCCAATGTTCGGTGCCGTCAAATCTCATTTCACCGAAATCCTTCGACGCCACTTCACACATTAGCACTCGATTGTGTCTCCTTCTGGCAGATGCCACTAGACATGCCCGTCGGATGATGTATGGATTGCGGCAATACGATACCAATTCTTCACACAGCACACACGAACGGGGAGCGACGAACCGTATTTCATGTATTTATAGGATATGTGTGCGATTTCGCACTATTTATGTTCCCCGCTTTTGATTTATGATGAGAGAAAGACCGGAGCTTATGAGATTACGTCAAACAGGGGACAGGTTTCTGCAATATATTTGTTGCCGAACACACACTTAAACACACCATCAATGAAATTGAGTAGAACCAAAAATAAATTTCTGATACGTTTTAAATAGATCCTTGAAAGAAATACATCAAAAATCCACCCGTTAATATGCAAATGCTGACTGATTTCAATCTAGTAGAAACCATGCCGAACAAAAAACGAACGTAACAAAACTAGCACACATGTTGTTTCTGTTCGAACGCATAAATCAAAATCAAATTGCAATTGATGATAAATATCAATACCTTAAATCCCCATAAAAACTTTCCTTCCCCTCCAATTTCATGGGCAAGCGTTATGTTTTTTTTGCAATTCAGTGACTGCCAAGTGGCCACAATCGAATCGGTATAACTCAATTTCACGTCCTAGTTTCTGTCCCTTTTTTTTGTTTTGTTTTCTAGTGTGTTCTGAGCATTCTGTTTTCCCATATCCCTATGTCCGGAGGAGGAAGAAAAGTTCCTACCATATTCCGTACATCTTCGTATCGGAAACAAATCTCTTAACCCACAAGACACGTCTTAAAAAGCACAATACACGGGAAGCATAGGAAACTTCTCCCTACGGAAATTCGGACAGTCGGTGATCCGCCGCAATAAAAAGGCGATTTTCCAATATCCTCCCAGTTCCGGCACATACGTTGCGGTGACTAGCATCACGGTCGGGCACTGTCTGGACGCAAATTTTCCACTCCGGAAACCCCTTGCCGTATGAACGTGTGTGAGATATGTGATCCCGCTCAATTGCCCATTCATCCTCAACAAAGAAGAACTGTCGAATACTTCGAGCGTAGCGGCGTAGCCTTTCCATTTCATTCTTTCGCTTTCTTTTAGGGTGTAGGTGTTTTTTTCCCTCGATTTCCGGTTCCTTAATCCTTTTATATTCTTCTGAACAACAGACATAAAAATGGACTGTTTGAATAAAAAAAACCTTCCAACAGGAGAAGGGTCTTGTGGGTGAATTCTGCAGATTACAAGTGGCAGATAGAACAGTGATAGCAACACCGCTATTCGGTTCGGTTCGATTCGGTTGGAATTCCGCATTTGTTCATATATATTCACCCTCCACGCACGACGCAAAAAAAATCTTCTTCATCCCGAGTACTAACCGCGACTATCCGCTCTCTGTGGGAAGTGCTTGATCTGATACACTGTATAGGCGACGTTCCATTGCGACGGGTTGGTATTGATATGTAGAACATGTGAAATGAATATATTGTTTATCTTTCTGCTCGCTCTCCATCATCGTCCCTTCTTTCCAGAGGCGCGACCGCAGTGGGATTGGAAATGGGATGGACGATTTTTGTTTTACTGCAATACGCTTCCGGGCTTTTCCGAGACGGGGGTTTCGAAGTTAGGGTTTTCACCCCAAACCCTGTCCGTGCACGAGGGTGAGAGTAATTGCTTGTATATACACACAAAACGCCCCCACACCCGTTCATCACATATCAGAACCATTTAGCAGAGGACCTGCAGCAACTACACACAGGCCTATGCGACCGGTGTATGATTCCGTGTTGAAGCATAACGTCTTTTCCTGCTGACTGATATGTGGAAACCATTCGAAAGAAGCAATCAAGCCACAACCGAGACGATATGCTACAACTCGGCCCACTTTTTAGCCTAGCGGGGATTCATGGCGTTTGCAACACCGTAAAAGAAAACTCGTACCCGTGATTCCCTGTGGACGTTTGTCTATTTGCCTCCTAGCAGCGTCCGGTTTGATAATACGATTTGTGGCAAAGCGATATGACTTTTGTCACTGTATGGCTCCTGGGAAGGCGTTGCTGTTTTACGCAGTCGTTTTGAATCGGAAAAAATAGGATGATGGATTTTTATAAATTCCCAACAACTGCTTAAGTCAGAACACATCGGACATCGATAGTTTTTGCCTAAGGCTTGATGAACCACTATTGTCGGGCATGAGAAGAACCATAGACCCTCTCCCATTCGTACGTCTGGCAGTGAATGGTTTGTTCTTATCAACCACTGCTGGAGCTCTTCCGAATGAATTCTTACCGCACTGCACCAAATCATACATCAAAAAGTCGTTATCTTCGAAATATTTCTTTCCTTTCACTTAATTTCCACCATATTGATGGTGGAGTCATAAAATTAATGTGCAATTTATGCACAAAGCCGAAACAAACGCGACAGCAGTAGGAAGGCAAAAAAAATGCCTAGCGCCAGATGATTGTTGCCCCCACCGTTCGCGGTTTCACCCTCGTTGACGCCGTTAAGTTTCACAAACCATCGCAAATCTTTGAGATCATTCAAGCATCGTTGCCTACATCGACGGCGACGGGGAAAGCCCAGCAAACTTGCGCGACTGGCGCGTCGTCGTCAATATCGTCTTAATCATTTTCTTTCTATTAAGCAATAATTTCTTCTTCCGTTTCGTTCCGTTTCGTCCCGTTTCGTATCGTTTGATTTCGTTCCGTTATTTTTTTTTTCTTTTTGAAAGCCTCCATCTTTCATCTGTCGGAAAAAGGAAAAAAATTGGCAGCCTCTCTCTTTGCTAGTTAGAGCTTCGTAGAATCCACGGGATGCAAGATGAAAAAAGACGGAAGTTGAAAGGGATTCTCTTGTCATAAATAGACTGTTCATTTGGCTGAGGAAGAATCACTTACGAGCATTAAAAACCGTCGATCGACGTAGTAAAAAAACCACTTTGCAGGTCACGTGAAGGGTGGAGAATCGTGGCGCCGATTTGGGTTGGTGAAATTGGAAAAATGTCTACAGATAAATTATGCATGCTAAATTACCATACATAATAGATAAATAATGTATTCAATATTTATTCCGTAATATCAATTACTTCCCCTACGGCACAGCAGAGTTCCGTGCGATGTGCGTGGCCTACTTTTTCACTTTTCACTCCAACACATCATCTTTCGCCGGTACCGTTGAGTCCCACGGACCGACGTGTGCCTTGAAACCGTGTTCAATCTGTGGCATCTTTGGCCAGACATCTTTGAAGACTCTCTTCCGATCCTGGGTAATGGGAGGGAAACATCTTTCCGTACTTCCGTTGCAATCTTCGCGGCACGATACTTGGGGCTGTCGAACGGTTTCGAAGGAAATGTGATATTAAAAAGTAATAAAAATCGTGATATTAAAATTTACAATATCGGTTCGACACTCGACGCAAAGCGTCGCGGTTTTTCCTTATACATTGATGCGAAACCGTGTTCATCTTAATTTCTATAAATTTACTGCCTGCACGATTCTTTGCAAAATATAAATATGGGCTCAAGAATCCGGCGAGCCATAACGCCACATTCTAACCGATTTCAATAGAGGACTTTTTACGCCTTGTCGGAAATGTCTGCATCGTTGACGTTGAACAGGAAAACGGTTTCATAGACCCATAGCAAATTACACTGCATCCACACCACAGAGGCACGTGGTAAAGAGCCCCGATTTCTGATTTAACCACAATCATCTCAACACGTGCATATTACGCAACGTACAATCGTTTTTTTTTCTTGTGTTCAAAAATTCTGTTACTCGAAGTTCTCATCAGCATTGTTCTTTCATGCCACCGAAACTATCGAAGCCACACCTTGAAGGTGTCTCGTTCCTCTCGCTCGTTCTAGCTCGTTCCCACTACTAAATTACCATCCTTACAGTTCCATGACGAATAAAGTGGACAGTTGGCTGCTTTGTGTGAAGGCAAGCGTAATCCGTAACGTGGTAGTCTTTTATGTTTATGTTTTTAGAAATTAATTTCATTTCTACTCCAACACCCGACTCCATTTTGCCCTAAAACGTTCTCAAAAGCCTTTCTTTTTGGCTACAAAATTGCGCAATGTGTCAGAGTTACTCGCCTTATTCCACCCTGGCTATCTTGTCTCAACGTGGACCGACTGTCACCGTCCTACGGGAAGAGGGCAGGTTACTGCTCTGGGGACCTGCTGTACTTCTGCCGCAGCGCACGTTGTGATAAAATAATTTACATCGACTCGCACTTTGGAAGCACCTAGCCAGACAGGCCGGGATGGCAACTTAAAAAAGGAGGCGCCTTTAGCTGCATCTGGGAGATCACACGGGAAGTGTCTCACTCTATGACTTCTGGGGACTCGCCATCAGCAAACCTGATAAGGCCCGTACCTCGACGCATTTCTCTGGTCGCTGCCTTATACACAAGAGATATGAGGGCTCTATTCCCCTCGTCTTAAATGGTCCGGCCAGGATGGCCACAAGAATTTCAATTTATTTTTACACACCAAAACCCACACGCGTTTCTCCTGCCTCATTATTCTTCAACTGTTTCCCACACTCCTGGCGCGTCATTTTAGTACAAAAAAGTTCTTGCCGGTCAAAAACAGGGCTCATCTAAAACGGAAGAAAAAAAGCTGCCACCAACTCCGATCACGTTTCTCCGCTCTCGGACACTGGGCGGCTAATGTGGGGATAAAACCTCGAGGATGCGTAAGGAAGAAGTGTGCACCACTCTTACTCCCAAAGCGGCATGTTATCTTTCAGAAATACTTGTAATATATTTTGCTCATATGCAATTTTAAATAAATGTAACGGTTGGAAGATTGTTCTCAAACCGCCAATTCATTTTCCCTAACCATAACAGCACACATGTCCTTCGCGAATGCTTCAGCGCGGCCCGCGCGTATTTTAATTTCATTATTCTTCTAAACTACCGACGCGAGATTCGGCGTAGCGTAGTGCTGCCCTCGTTCATTCGACCCGCAGGACATGTCCGAAGGACCACATCCACATTACGTGCCCCTTATTATTTGCTTTTGCGGTGCTCAGTGGACATTTAAAGAATTTTAAAAATTACAATCTCTTTGTACATGCAAAACAGATAAACGTGCGCCCATGCTCGTGTTTCAGCCATGCGTTTGGGCAAACGATGTTCGGTGGGGCAATCCCAGGGGAGTTTTGCACTCCTTTTCACCAGCCGTTATCCTTTGCTCCGGCAAAGTAAATGTTGTCACTGGATGGTTTTTTGTTGTTATTGTCAACGGAACCATCTTCCGGTTCGCTTTTCCTCAAAACCAGAGGCCTCGACGATGGAATTCCATTGCACCGGGACCGACCTGGGTGTGTATCGTAATAATAATGTTTTATGTAATTATGCTTGTTTTTTAACATTCTTCTCCCATGATAGCACGAGCTGCCATCGGGAGCCCACCTTGCTTTTAATTTATATTTTTATTTAATTCAAACCCAGATTTAGCTCCGGTTCCTTTCAAGTTGCGAGAATCCTTCTGGAGCAATTTCTCAAATCTATTCAGCCTGTTTTTTTGTGTCCATCCGGTCCCTACTTCTGCGTCTTCCTTGTGTTCCCTCTTCACCACGGTTTCCGTGATTGCATCTGTACTGCTCTATTTTCATTCCTTCAACATTTCAATCTTTTTTTGTGCCGCTTCGTGTGCGTCTGCAGTCGGTTCCCGGTTCAGGCAGCACATACGGAATTGCTCACATTTCAAAATCGCGGATGCGTGATGGCTTTTGCATTTTGCGCGATGGCGTTGACTACCTTCCTGCGCGCATCCTTTTCGCACGTTCAGCCATATGGACGACAAACTGTCGTTAAGCCAAGGTAGGTTGGGAAAATTTCATTTGTCCTTTCTGCTACTTTTATTTTTCCAGCTTGTTACCGCTGCAACGTGAGCGAATACGTGGACAGTGTTACTTTTCGAATATTATAATTTCGTAGCATATATCTGACATTTTTATATTTTGATAAGCATATTAAAAACAAAAAACAAACGAAATGTCTCGCTTACGTATTTACTTTTTTGTGCCAATTTTCATCCTTCTTATAATACCGATTTAATGCATCGCCCGTTTAGACGAGAATGGACTGTAGATTCAGATTTTTTACTCGAGACTAGCAACAGCTCGATTATATGAAAGGATTTGTATGGTTAACACGTCTGTAGAACAGTG
Organism: Anopheles plumbeus; assembly: GCA_034621735.1. NCBI lineage: Eukaryota > Metazoa > Arthropoda > Insecta > Diptera > Culicidae > Anopheles > Anopheles plumbeus. The sequence goes on along the minus strand of JAOEFI010000003.1, from coordinate 553,112 downwards.
AGTGGAACATTTACATTCAGATAATTTGTGAACATTAGCAGCGAGGGGAAAGCCAAACCTACTTTTGATAAACCCCTACTAAGCACATCTCGTACGAGACGAATACTTCGGTTGCACAACAGCGCCACAAAAGCCACCTCAAATTAAAACGCACATACAAATAGAAACACCGTTCTACATGGTGAATCGTCTAATTACCAGTCTGTGCAATTCATTCACTGCATGATAACCGCTAAAAAAAAAAACTTTATGTCTTCTAACCGATTCCTTTGGCGCTAATTCGGCGACACGCTATAGCCGACCTCGCGATGTCCGTTAATTCCCTGCTGGTTTCAACGAATTCGAACAGTTTGTCATTTAAAGTTTTTCTCGTAGTTTAGCGAAAGCAACATTCGACGAACTTCGGTATCGTCGACCTTATCGATGACGGACACATTGTGTTGTTCTGCGTCGGTGATGTGATGCAAAATAGCCATCATGCCTCGTGTAACGCGTCCGCTCAGCTCCACCGTTGCCCGATGCGTCAATACCGACTCAAGAATACTATTGTTAAGGAAAACGGCGGCTACGTACATGTCACACGGTGTCCATCCTTCCTTGGCGTAGATCACACGTTCAAGCTTATTCAAAATGATTATGGCGCGTTTTGCAGTGTTATTGAACGTGGCGAACCTCCAGCTGGTGGTAAACTGGGCCATCAGCAAGACAACCGTCTCCCATGGAAACACGTTGACCTTCTTTGGTGAATTGTTCAGCACGATGTGAGCGGCCTCTGGATCGCGTAGAAAGTTGAACTCGGCCACGAAAGCCGTGTTGCCAACACCATACCTATTACCACCGAGTATGTAGAGGGCGCCCAACTTATCCTTCACTTCCGGATACATCTTGAACAGTAGTGCTACATTAGTTAGCGGTCCAACTGCTAGTAGCGTGATTTTATTTGGATACTGTGTGGCAGAAAAACCTTATGAGTTCTCCAACTGCATGCGTGAAGATACTAAATAGATTGCAACTTACCTCCTGGAACAGCTCATTCATCTTGTGGACTGCGTGCCCCGGTACCGGAGAGCTCTTCAATGGACGTTCACCAAAATCGACGTCTCCGAAGCCATTATGGCCCCAGAAATAATGGGACTCTTTTCGCTCAGGAGGCGGTGTGATGAGCGGCTCGCTTGCACCCACGTACACCGACACATCCAGGCGACCTAAGGCCTCCAGAATCCGAAACACATTAACCGCCACATCCTGCACCTGGGCATTCCCGTGCGTGCAGGATACGGCCTGCACACAGATGTTTTACTTCTCTTCGCTCATCAGCAGCATCATCAGTGCCCAAGCGTCATCCCCGCCAGCGTCCAGGTCCAGAATTACCCTGCGCGGTTCATCGGTTACACCCTCCTGGGGACACTTGGAACTGACTGTCAGGACCATCTTCAGCCACACCACTGCCCAGAACACCGGAACCAGTGCGTTCATCTGCAATGCCAAAACCGAACCGAATCATGCCTCATTTCAATTTCCGATGCTACAAATTGGACGTAATAAGCTATAAAATTTATTCCTGAAAAAATGCCAGCAATTTATGAGCTAGACAAATATCAATTTCCCCTCGTTAAACTTTTATTCCCCGGCCGACGTCGTTGGCGAACGTCGCACATCGTTCTGGCCGTGTCCTGATTATCATTAGTTCTCCTCGGTCTCCCATTTGATGGGGGAACGACGAAGGAAACCAAACCATCCCAAACGAACCTCCATTCAAACGGGCTCGGAAATTCAGAAGGAATCAACAATCTTCAGCTCATATAAACAAATTGAATTGATTTGATCTTTTCTCTCACGAGAACTTTTTTTAAACTCACCCTGAATGATGCCTTCTGCCGTCCGCTCACTGTCCATCTTTTCAATCATAAATAATGCTGCCCTTTTTGACTTTTGGTTCCCTTCTTGGTTCTCACACCCCCATTACCCTCCCATCCGAAACCCCAGGCCAACGAAGTCATGTGTCCTGTCGACCTTTCCGAACTCGCTCACCGAATCAGGTCCGGGACGTTTCGGCAAACAAATGATGGCGCCAGTTCAAGTCGATTCCCCACTCCCCTACTCTATACTCGGACTCTAAGGGCTCTCTCGAAACTGTTGCGAAGATGTTACACGACCGTACCTAATCTTCTATTCAGATTTTACACGATGGCCTCATTGTAAATGCACCCTCCGCTGCTATTCCGATGTGCTACTGTTTTTTTTTCTCGTTTCGAGTAGAGAATAGCATTCCTTATTTCCTTATTTCGCATTTCCGATTCTGATTCTGACCACAGTTTGACCTGGGACTAATTCCAACCCTCAGAAAACGGTCATCGCTTGTTTGACAGCTGTCTTCGTGTGGCGGTATTCCGTTTTTTACACGCTCTTTTACAACGCAAAGAAAGCTACCTCTAAAGATGCGCAGCGATTTATTCGCCTATCATAAATAATATCTATAAGTGGGTGGATGATGTTGGCCTTTTTCGTACCAACGGGACACCGTGAATGAGAAAACAGTCCTTTGGAAACATGTGATGAATTGAATCCGAATGGTAGGAATTGCAGGAGGGGACCAATACCAAAAGAATATGATTGATCTGAACGGATCCACCATAAAATATATTTATGAGATTACACTAACATGGAACACAAATGTTGAACTCATCGATGACTAAACAAAATATTGTGGAAACTATAGAATAACACTTTCTGTAATTGGCAAACGTCTAACCACATTGTCTGCAAAACAAGTTACTGCTTCAACTAGTTCAGCTTTCCAGTCTGTACAACCAGTATTGCTTTATTTAACATTATTGCTTTTATAATGTTTTTATCACTCATATGGTTTTATCAATTACTAACATCGCTTAAACATATCATGCTCAGATCATGGGCTATGGTTTGAAACATACTAATGTTCTTTTGAACTTCAACTGTTGCTTCACCGACTTCATCACACATCTTTTCCTCGTCAGTTACCTTCAAAATACAACCGATCGACACCATTCGCGCAATCCAACTGACTTGATTGTCGCTGTTCGTTCCCTTCATTAATTCTTTCCGATATGTGTTATTTTATTGTATTGCTAGGTGCCTTTTAATTTCAACAACATTGGACTTCAACATTGGAATAATCTCTGTATGTTGTGCACTCCACTAAAATATTTCCGTCGTATTTTGCGTTGCTTAGAAATAATTTTCTTGTCATTTACGAGTGTAGTGACCAGTTTGGGGTTGGTTAACATTAAGTTGTAAATTTGTGGCGAAACCCGAAAAACTCTAGATGATTTTTTTCATTTGTCTTTCCGTGTGCCGATTCAATTTTTTAACAACATTAAATCTTCATTTAAGCATCAAATTAATAAAGCTTCAGGGCAAATTTCTAGCTCTTCCTTTCTTTTCCACCATCATTTCTGGTTAAGTCATCCACAATGGAATCCATCCTTTTTGTGCAATGGTCGCAACGTTCTGTCATGGTTCACCTTATCTCGAATTGCACTCATGTTTTCTTCCTCTCCTTAACATATGCAGAATTTCAGCAGCACCTTCAAATTTAATTTTTTTTTCGAGTTTTGGCATTTTTGCAAAATGATTTCGAGAACGGCAACGAAAAACTGCGAAACTTCAACTATCCTGCCTGATGAAGCATTTGCTCTGGCGTTCTGATTAACTTTCCACTTTCGCTATAATTTATTCACCTAAATCCACTATAATACCATGAAATGAACAGCGCATCCCGACAGTTTCGAAGTTCCGGAGTGCATCCGGAAACCCGACTGCTCCAGAGATCTTCCGTGGCTCTTCATCACTACTCTTTCGCCGCGGTGTCTCACCCACGATGTCTGAACCACAAGGACCTGCTACAAATAAAAATGCTATTGCAATTCTCGGACAAGGCGCTTCCTTGCTGCTTCAGCAGGGCGGCTCGCTCGCGAAAGCCTAACATGGGCTGTTTATGGTTTATGGAAGGTCTTTTAATAAACCACTTCCGCAACCACCATCGGGCGACTCTACCACCTCAACGTCACTTTACACACATAAACCACAATTAGCCCGTCCTCGCAATGATAATTGTGAATTATATGGTAATGTATTGCGCTCAGCTTTTCCACACTCCCCGTGCTGCTATTCATGACCGAACATTCCACAGCATTGGACATGATCGTCGCGAATCTGGGCGATTTGCCACTTTCCGCAGCACTCTTTTGTGTGGCACACAAATTAGACCGCTCTTCCCCGGGCTAACACGTGCCAAAACTTTGCTAAGAAAAAAATCAAGAAACGCTCAGCCGGAAGGGTTACGAAAAATTAAAATAGGAATTAATTCTCCTCCTTTCCGTCGCCGCCAGTCCAGAAGTGCCTCGTCATAGAGGTGGTTTTGCTAAGTGCAAAAAGTCAGAAAGCTCGGCTCACCTTGCCTACCCTTCCTAAATAGACCGTATCGCTTCCGGTTTTGCCCATCGCCGAGGAACAACTCGAATCCGTGCCGAGCGACGAGAAAAGTAAATTAATTTATGCGCTGTTCTACCGAGGGCAAATCCTTCGAGTCGCACAACCTTGGAGTTATGCTGCACTGCTTCCGATGCGATGAGAATGTCCGTTATGCTTCCGCTTAGCGGTACTTGTGGAAAAACTAGCCTCCTCTTGCGGGACCTATCAAGCATCAGAAATGGCACCAAGCGACAAATAACAGTGAACTGTTCCAGCGCGGATTAACTGGTAATTGTATAAATACGTATGCATTATCGAGTTCACAACATACTGAACTATTGGCCTCGACATTTAGTACTATAAATTGTTTATCAGACTTTTGTTTATTACACACATTTATTTACTTCCATCTCCCATGGCTGTTGCTGAAGTCGAAATCGGATTGCTCATTGTCCCGTAATTGGGGATCCATGGTCTAGTTGCATGCACCAACTCAGCTACGGTAATGTGTTCAATTCATCACCATTTACCCCTGAATTTATCCCCGAATTGATCAGTTGGTGAAGTGGTTTTGATAAATTATACACACCCTGCAAAAGCAAGCATGAGTGAAGCGAAGTTTAAACTTCGAGTATATCGGTGGCTGCCCCGATCCCACCAACGCAAAACAAACGCTCAAATGCACATCGGACGGAGAGCAATGTATCTGCACACGAAATGGTCGATCGAATATTCAAAAACCAATTAAGTGATTTAATTTTAAATCATACATCATAAATCAGACATCATTGCTCATAATCAACTCGGGCCAATGAAATATTCATTCGGCCGTATGCTGCTCAAACTGATGGTGGCATCAATTCAATCAAATCCAATTCCATCCTGTTCACACCGATTTTTGTCGCCCGCGATTCGCGAGATGAACGTTATCTGCTACTGGATTACCATTAGTGCCGAAACACCAGCAACATGAGTCCTAAAGAACGACAGTTTGGAGTTTTTACTTTTGCACCGATTCCAAAAGTCCCTTCAAACCAACCAACCTACTCCAACCCGCGAAATCCACCACGGATATGCTGCACAAAAACGGTGAAACATGGAAAACCGGCATAAAAACCACTCGCGTCGCATCTGGGCGGTCAGCTTTCGATGTCGATGTCATCGGTCAGTATTTCACCCTATTCGGATGAGGTGAATGTCAGTTGAAATGGATCGTAAAATATGCATATAACCATCGAATACAATAACCCGTACTCGATCTATCCTCCGGTCCTGCTGCACAGCAATGCAGTGCCGAATGGTCTCTCTGAGGCTCCGGGATGTTACATATTTGATGCCCGGTGGCAAAACCAAACGCTCGACACCAGGCACCCAAACACCATCAAAGGTCGTAGAAACAGAAGGAAAAGGGAAACAGACACCTAACCGACCGCGATGGATAAAGTGCATGAAGTGAACGGCAACGTGGAACAGATTGAAACGAGGAAATTGACACTCAAACCGATTCCCCAACGGAAAGGGATCCCCGTGCGGAATGCGAGCAACGATGACAACGCTTTCATCACCCCCCGCCCAACGCTACGACGAGCCTTTCTCACGTCTCTTCTACCTTCTTTTCCTGGCTGTATACCATTTTCCCATTGCATACCTCGTAGGCGCATCGACACGGATTGGATTCAAATATGCAATTATTTGCTCTTTTGCCTTTCCCACAAACGGTGGTGCGTTCCGAAAACGCCTGCTGCCTTTCGAGAACGAATGGATCGTTCCATTCCGGCGTTTCGGAAGTACGTACCCGAACGAATTGAGCATTATCTAGCTTCCGGCAATCCGGAATAGTCTCGTCAGAATAGCTGCAAGAGATTGAAATAGGGTCGAAAACGACTCTTGATCAAACCGCAGTTATTATTGATACGCACACAACCATGCTCAAAGGCACATCCATGCGGCCTGACGCTGGACACAAGAGAATGGTCGTAGTCCATATCATACAGTTTGCAATAGAAAAAGACTGACAGACTTTCGGGACAGAGTGTCGGATGTGTACCCGATCCGGACACCAAACAGATTTTATAGATTTGACGCAGCATGAATATCGTCCAAATGGCATGGTATGTTGAGGTTCTCTCAAACGTGGCAAATTTGATTTGTTAGAAGATATTTAAAGCATCTGTTCCCTGTTTTCCAATTCATTTCACATTCGATAGCCTTTCCTTCAAATGACCACATTCGACCATGATGCACTCCGTAGTGCACTTGGAATCCCAGTGGGATGAGTTTATTTTCAGTTAAGGCAATGTTTATGTAGGCAAGCAATGCAATGTAAATGACTCATAGTTAAACATACTGGTTACAGTTAGTGTACAAATTATGGAATGGTTAATTGCACGCTGCGTATGAACGTCTACTCAAATTTACTATCTCTAACGAAATAATATCAGAATCATGTTGATCGGATTACGATAATCGATTAATAACATATGAAACGTAAATTGATGAAGAAATTAAAATATTTTAACGACTTTGAAGATTGGGTGCATGATTGCTTTATGAATTAGTCAATTAATTATGCAACACATTATCGTACTTAGTTATAACATTATCATATTTATATCAATATCATTTCAACCATTGAGCATAAAATGCAATAAAACTGTGGCGTACAAAGGTTATTTCACTTATATGCTTAGCTTTATACGTACAGCATACCGAAAATTTTTATTATTTGCACATTTTCATCGTTTACAGATGATGTAGTCGTATGAGTTCCAAAAATCTGTATCAGTTCAGTTACATTTTTAATTTCAAAGTAGTTGAATTTGAAGTGGCACAACAAAACAATCCAAACCCAATCCCATGCTCAAAGCAGTATTTGGAGTTGCAAAACGTGGATTAGTCAACAGCCTGTTTCATATGATTCGCTTGCAATGTGCTTGAATGTGCTTGAGTTACATGAAGGTAACTCTTATCATTTCCATAATCTTATCAGTTTCACAAACTCCGCGCGCCTAACCAACACTGATCCGAAGGAAAGCAACCTATAGATTGCGAAACAATGTATTCAAGTGTTTCGAGTGATTCACGCACAATGTATTTGATAAAACATTTTCGCTTCCGCTCTTCAGTACGATTTCAGACAGTATTGAAGAATGATGGGTAGACGTGAGTTCCTTACCGTTGCAATTATCCTTGGTGTGCTGTGCAATATTGGTGTGTTCAGTATTATTTGCTTTTTCAATAGATGAGATATGCAACAATTGATCTACTCTTTTTCAACAGCTATTGCAACAAATTGTCCATACTGCTTTGGATTGACAGCTTGCGGTTCAAGTCAGAGCATTCCGAATGTTCCCTGCACTTCCACTATAGTGAACCAAACAGTGGCGGAACTGGGTCAATTTTTCCGCAACCTGTCATCATTTACCGGTACCACCTCCCAGTACAGTTGCGTCAAGGTGGATTTTAGGCCTCAGGGTAAGATTTAAACCTCCATCGTTTGCAATGACTTCCTGCGTAACTATCCAATGTTCCGCTCCAGGCCATCTAACTAACTCGTTTGCCATAAGAGGATGCACATCAGGCCGGAAAAGCATATGCAACGAACCTACATTCGGCATTAATGGCAATCTAAACTGCTCTTCTTACAACAGTGCACACTCACTGTACGATCAAAGCTATAGTTTGCTCAGTGGTGTGCTATTGAACATGGCTGTTCTTCTCAGTGCATTTGCGTTGTCAAGCTAACGGTACCCTTATCAACGTGGATCTCTAAACATTACCTAGTTTACAAAACCGATCAGTTTCTGATTAAATAAAACCCACTGAATGGTCACGACTAAAACACAAATCAAAGTTACTGTAAGCGACGACTCCCGGGGCCCAACCTTCCCACTGTCGTCGTCGTAGTAATCTGAGTAGTATAAGGTATTGCAATCCTTCGTGTCGCACGTTTTGCAGGACATTTGTTGGTGCATATTTTCACAGATGTTGAGGTTCTTGTAGGTGCATCCTTTCATGTGATAGTCTTCCTGACCAGTGATCGTGAACTTGAAGCACTTGAACTGCGTCTTGTCGGCCTTCTCCACCTCGAGTTGACTGTTGACGCGCGTGAAAATGCTTAAGTAACGCTCGGCCAATTCTTCACTACATTCCATAGATTCGCCCGTTGTATCGCAAGAACGTTCCTCTCCTTGCGCAATACATTGCATACACTGGTTGGACGATCCTATGGAAAATAATACACCATTGCATGAATGTACCAACACAGACCATCAAATAATTGTTTTGATAGCAGCCTACCATTGATAATACTGGCCAAAAAGAGTATAACACACAAAACCAAACCTGGCAAAGCCATTCCTCAATACACTGAATTGATGTTGATGGTTCGAAACGTTCCAGGCTAATGCTGACATGGTCCGGAGAACAGGAATCCTCGACGGTTCCGTGAATAAAAAATTCAGACAGCAATCACTCTGCCAGCATTTTCTCGAATAAACCGTTATCCTTGAAAGGCTGTTCTACTAATAAAACTAAACCAATCATACAAAAGCCGTTACAATGAAAATGAAGCAATAAAGGTCGAACGATGTGTCTTACTGTTCTCATAAGCAATCCTTCGAAAATATTTGTTAATAAAATAGATATATTTTAAAAATTACCATAATTAATAGTTGTGTCGATGAAACCATGGAAAAAAATTATTTTTATTTCCTTATCTCTGAGACAACGACGCTCATTATTTCATAATTGTATTTCTGTCTTAAATGATATTCGACAAACAGCACAGGGTTGCTATTCCACACATATGCCAAGCAGTTGTGCGTGGGGCAAAGTAAAGTGGAGCACACTACTTCTTCACTTCACTACGGAAGGCGAAGAAGTCAATCAGGCCAAGTTTGGAAGGACGCGAAAATCGGAAATATCATGTTCGCGCTGTCACCTACCGGACAAACAAAGCTGCAAAGCGTGACCGAGCGATGGAGGTTCATCAAGACACGGCACTGGCGTCGAATTCATATTAATAATTAAAATAATTAATTAGTTAAACAAAGGCAAACAGCGGGCCCATCCTGACCGGGTCGGAAAAGGATAAGGAAACTCGATCCTTCCAATCGAACATTCCTTTCGTAGCCGGCACACACATCGGATGCCGCGGATGGAACTAGTTGGTCGCTACCGCCGTAACCGCCATAACTCACCTCTGGTGTAACATTAGACACGCCGCTAGACAAAACTTTCCGCGGCTTCACTCCGTAGTTCTGCCCGCTCGGGCCCGTGCTTCCTTAGCTACGCTTACCGGGGAAGAAAGCTAAACTCAAATAGACCCCTTCTTTACAGCCTCCCGTCGCAGTAGCCTGGAGTTCGATGGAAGCCACCGCAGTGGTGTAGCCAACGAACCCACCCTAGCCTCATCATCCACTGGCCATCCTGAAACCCGCGAAATAGCATACGCTCTACCGGAGCAAAAATCAATTTAAGTCTATCGTAATTTATATGCGCTTTATCTTAACTAATCTCCAACTCTTAATTTGATATTATAAGAAACATAAACAACTTTAATAATATAATGTGGTTTAGGTTTAAGGAAGCCTGCGCGGAATGTACAAAAAGACATACGGAGGTGTTGTACCCCGATCTGGCACGTTTCGCCGAGAAACCTTACTCTTCAAATCCGCCTCGGTCGATAAGCGGGGGCCCAACGACACGACCACGTGGTGGTGTTTCAATGTGTGGTGGGTTACGGGTGCATGATTGCGGAAAGGCGGACGTCCTTGTCCTGCAGCAACAGAAACAGGGCAGGAAGGACAACTGAAACGTCGTTCAACGCCAGCTCTGGCAATTCAACGAACGAGTGGATGGAGGGAAATTTATACGCTTCTTCCAACTATTCCCATATCTGCCCGACCACGGGATCTGGGTTGTTTATTCTTCGCACAAGACATACATTCAAGATTTTACACCAATTCGTCTCGGCATTGGGTCTCCAAGGTGAGCGGCGCAAAGGATCGGCCAAGACTACTCCACCTCTCAGCCCGAGCATCCATAGGAGGATGTTCAAATCACATCGGCACAATGCAGAAGAGCTGTTTGCGGCCTAGTCCCAGCCGCATTCTGGAACGGGTTGCTTCAGGCGTCTTATAAGATATAAATCGTTTCCGGCATTCGTCCAACCGACCGACGGAGTCCTGTTTCGGAATCTGGCCGCCGGGACACACCCCCCCGGGGAAGGATGATGCTACCGATTCCCGGGGGCGGCAGGAAAGCAATTTCAAGGCAATCGTGGTTTCAAACACTTTTGGCAAGTACATTCAATTGATTTGATTAATACCTCCATTAGGTTTTACCAATGCCATTAACCATAGTGGAAGATTGTGGATGTTCTTCCGTAAACATACTTTCCACTTTTAACTTTTCTTTTCGATTTGCAGGGAAAAGTTCTTCAGTTTGAGTAGTAGTGAACGTATTTTTCTCAATCATTCAAAACTCCTCTCTTGAAATCATTCAAATATGGCGTACCTTCCCTGCCTTCCCGTCGAATTCACTACGAAACGTCGAAAGACCCCATGCCTTAAGTATTCATTTGTTTATCTACCGAACGCCGACAAACCTCACGGTTGTCAAAATTAAACCCGTACGATTTTGTACAAATAGCGTCGGAATTAATTATCATCATCGTTCGAATACATTTTTTGACACATGCACACCAGCGCTTATCTTCCCATTCGACTGTGGGGTTAGTTTTGACATTTCAAACGACAACGATACAAGACGATGCGAATCCTGCGACAGCGGAAGGCGAAAGGAAAACGGTGGCAGACGACGTCTTTGTTGTTCCAATTTCCCGATGGCATGCTAACAACAACAAAACCTTTCCATTCTCGCATTTTCAGGAGGATTGAAAGCATTTTCCCAATCTCACATTCACAACAACCTTGCCTTCCTCTCATCTCGGTTTCGTGCAAAGGGTTAGCTATTCCCATTCCGAAAGGTATGGTTCGTAGGATCCGTGATTTTCTATTGAGGCATAAATAATTACTTATTATTATTACGAATAAACACAACTCCACGAGTGGCATACAGTTCTGAAGTCAATGTCTGGGGATCTGGAGTTCCTTCAACCTCCTACCATTGGCGGCTGTCGGCATCTTCATGTGCATTCAATAGTTTTCGTTTGAATCTTCCTTCTTCCCCATTCCCAGCTCCTTATTCGGACGGTTACAGGGTGCCGCCTACCTTGACTTTGGAGCAATCATAAACGACTCCTGCAACAGCACCGGGAGTCGTCCTGCTTGATGAAGTTATTCTTGGAAACCCCGAAGTCATAAATCAGTTGGAACCACTTCCAGGAAGAAGCACCCATGCCTGTATGGACGGTGTTTGCCGGTTCAGAGAGATGAATGCTTCTGAAAATTGCGAAGGAAGAATTCAGGATGTCCGGAATGGGTCGTGTGATCCTTTACGCTGCAAGAAAACCCGCAGCAATGAGTCGGCCACGATTCTTTCGGTTCTCTCCACCCAACTAAAACGATTCACTCACCGGATGCAGTATTTGGGGCGTCCGGTTTGATCGGATTCGCAAGTGCCATCATCCGATTACGTCGTACGAAGAAGCTGCTGAAATTCCGCCACTAGGCAAACACATAATTCAAGTGCCTCACACGTTACGACCGCGCGACATCCATCTATTGGTTGGTCGGACTTGACTCAAGTATCGACAAGGACATATTTATCGAGGCAAGGTTCGTGTGGTGCAAGCTGCTTTACCAACACCCTATGTGCGGTCCTCAACGCAACGTGGGGATGAGTGTTAATAAATTTAGCTCAAGTACCGTCAATAGCAGTTTTCTTATGAAACAGGGAAAGTATAACAACCTTGTCTGTAAACAAATAGAACAAAAACTAGATTCACAATGTATGTTACAATGTTGAGAAGGCATTATTATCAGTTATAATAGTAGTTAACATAACTCACTGAAAAAGAAACTATTTTATCAACTGGAATGCGTTCTAGTAATAAACAATCCCCGTGTAGACCACGTTTGAGAAATGTTGTTTTATTAGACGGCTCCATGGACGGCGAGGGGTGGTGTGCTTTTGCTTCACTAGAAACCACAGGACCATAGGTTTCTCCATAGAGAATCGAGAGTATTTATAGAATATTTAAATTGCGTCCTTATCAAACGCGAAAGACGTCGAGTGCTGATGAACTTTGTTTCCGCCCACTACGCGCAAGGAAATAAGGATGCGGAGAAGTTATATGATAATACCACAATGAGGGAAACAGCAACGATGTCTAGCATCCGAATCAGCGAACGAGCGAAAATGTCCAAGTGGGTAAAGCGTGAACCTTGGCATACTGCGGCTCGCTGAAAAGATTGTCGTTCGGTGATTTGGGATAAAACGGGTGACGCCTGTATGTACGAGATTTGATTTATGAATGCGATATTTGTTTAATAAACACAAACAAACTGCCAAACCCCAAACACAAAACTTGAACACACCAATCGTCAATCCGCTGAACGCGGAAGCGCAACCGCTCCTTCCACGAACTGTAGATTCAACCCCGTTTCCGAACAAAGGAGTTCTTCCGGCATGGCGCATTTACCCACAGCTTACCACCATCACCACTATCATCCAAAAAGAGAACATTGATGGTCCTCGAGCCGTTCACACGTCTCATTCCTCTGGCGTCATAAGCGGAGCGCTTTAAGTACTCAACCTACCTTGTCAGGAACCGGTTCAGCCATTGACGGTGTAACGCTGCATCATCCCACTAGACCTCAACAGGCCAAATGTACTGGTTTGAGTCGCATTGTTTCGATTGAATTTAATTTTATGTGTATTGATTGGGCTGGGCCTCGACCGGAGCAGGTGTGTCTTGCAAACAATACAGCAAAAGCATGCAAACGACACACGTCCAATTAAGACTTCTTAAGGTAAACCAGCTTGTAGTCCGCGCAAAGTTAATCTTACTAGAGGTCTGACGCAAAACGCAAACTAATCAAAGTTCAAGTGTACGGCACATAATTGAGCACAACCCACACTCCTCAACACCTCCGATCGTACATGGTGGTGGTGGTGGTGATAGTTTTCAGTGACTCGGCTTGCTGTCGGAATCGCGGTTGACCCTTAGTGTCCCAAGAGTAATTTCAGTCTTAAGCTCTTCAAGCCGTCCGAGCTATTAGAGCGACATTATGCTCGGATCAACAGACTTTCAAATATACACGTACACACACGGGTTAGCAGAAAAGACGGAGTCATTAATATGCCTCCTCTGGCGAGGAGTTGTTGCGCGATCGCGAGTCCAAATAGACCAGACACGAACTTCTGTAATTGTAGTGGCATAGTGTTGTGTGTTTCTTTATTAATCCATCAGCTGTACGATGTTGCCATCCTGACTGTAGAGGCCAGCAGTAACGAGGAAATCATTAGCGAGATCAACGACCTGCTGGCTTCGGTCGCGACGGATCCTTCGTCATTGAAAGCTGGGATGTTATTGCACCGGTCCTCACCGTCGCAGGCCGCACACTCGAGCGATCCCTGAAAGGCGGAGTGGGGTAAGGAGCAAAAATGCCCCGCTCCTTGCAGCCGGTGCGCACAACCACGGGTAAACAGAAACACGTGGCCACTCATCGAGGTGGCACGCACGTGAATGCACTCGTAGCGGTTGCGTAGGGTCGGTAGCGCCATGCGTAAAGGACGAATGAAGCTATCCAGACTACTGTTGGTCCATTGCACGGATTCCTCGTCGCACGTCACTACCGGGACGTCCTTTCCCAGCGAACAATCCTCTTCACCAAAGCAAAAGTCACAATTGAGGGCGTATCCTAGAGAAATGTGAGAGAGAGACCGAGATCGATCGAGAGAAAAAGGAGGGTAAAAAAGTAGAGCTAGACATCACAGTACACATAATTATGCGATCATTGATCAAAATGGGCCACTCTTAAACAGATTATCTCTAACCTGTTTGAGCAATATACAGGAGCAATAAAGATGCTGCGGTAATTGTCACGAAGCGGTGCATTGGGGTACTGTGTACATACACCACGCACAGGCGAAAAGACACTCCAAACAAGATCACTATCAAGCCACATTAATATCACGCGAGACTCAGAAATTTGAAACGCAAAGGAAACGCACGCGTGATTTTTCTTCTCGAGCGACAATAAAGTACACGCTAGAAACACGACTCGTTCGACAGTCAACCGTTGACTGAACGCACCGAATGCAACCAACATTCAGGTCGGCGTGTAACGAGGCTCTGCAAGTATATTTTAATAGGTATTACTGACGTCATTGGCGATCGTTGGTGGCGGTGTAGTTTTCTCCAAAGGCTATAAATTGCATCGAGAAGAGACGGTTGGATACCGACAAGGTGCTAATTGTTAATGGGGAGGAGTGTGTAGTACTGGAATACTTATTGCAACTGCCCCTTGTTCAGTGCTTAATACCAATGGATTTTACTACGAGCAATAGAGAGAAATCGAAAGAACCGGTAGGGATGGATGAAAAAGATGTTATGAAGCTCGTATACAAAAGATGAGTGTTCGACAGGGCAGCATGCTTGCATACTAATGTGGTGGCGGTATCGGAACTCTAGTGACGATATCCAGTCAATCTGGTAGTGGCAAAGTGGGAGTAGTGGCAAAGTTTAAGTATTCTGTTTTTTGCTGTAATTACAGTAAGCGACGCATTTTCCAGACACATTCAGCAAGCAGTCTGCACTACACACCCATTTTAAGAGTATACGAGATAATTACAGCATGTGTTAGTTTTTACTCTCATACACCAACCTCTAAATTAGGAAAACAACAGCTTTCTATAAGTTGTGTTTATTTCGAAATCGCGATACTGTTTTATTCTTCTTACATGCAAAGACACTACCACCTGTCATAACTCAACGTATAATATTCGTATATGGTTCCTTAGCACACTTTTCAAACATACTTTGCACGTCCAATCATTCCAAATTTCGTGGCATTACTAAGTCATAACTGTCGTTACGTTGACGAACAAGAACAATCAGAGATCCATTGGCATGGGCACATGGATTGCAATCTTTCCACTTTCCCCTCACGATCCCTCCTGGTTTTTAGGTTCAGAAACAGAAGCAGAAAAACCAAGCGGAAGTGTACACTTTACAACGGATGGATTGATGATTGAGAGAAATGTTCAATTCCAAGGAACCACCCTCCGAGAAGAATACTGTAACTGACAGACATCGTACACACTTTCCATAAGGGAATCCTGTGGCCCATCTTCGACAAAACATGACATCAGGGAGAAATAGATATGTTTTATGAATTCCAACGGTGAAGTGACATCCTGCCCCTCCTTTTAGCATAGCTCTCATCGTTTTCATCTTTAGTCTGATAAATGGGCTCCCAAAAGAAAAATTGATACACTATGCGTAGAGAATAAATTCATGTGGCTCAACGAGCGTTTTACCATTATCCATTTATGACGCCACAAGCCGATGGCACCCTCGTGGTTGTTTCATGAGCATTCGAATGTGCCGCAGAAACTAAACAGATATCTCATCGCTCCCTATGATAGACGTCAACCAGTTCAACTGAAATTCAATATCGTTTTACTAGATAAGGAAATTCAGACCATGAGCATTGGGATCATCGAAGTCGGACATTGACAAATGATTGCTAAATAGGAATATTATACAAACTACGGCCCGTTACTTTCTTTGCATAGTAATTAAGGGCCGGCTGATGAAAGATAGGTCGAAACAGTAGCAGTACATTACATCTGATATTTGTAAAAAATCGTATTATGAATTATTGTACGTACATAGATGCTATAACCAAGATTGTGTGAGAACAGTCAATTGTGTACCTTTAAACACGTCTATTAATGCGCGCCGATTAAGTGTTGGTGCAAGTAAATTATGTGTCTTGAAGATTTGTGTCCTTGTGGTGACGTAAATCCAGTTTTCAAAATACGCAATCATTACATGGTGGAAGCATGCTCTCCTTAATACTAAGGAAATAGAAGCGTAATGTTTGCAATTACTTCAACAACGAACATACACGTTTACGGAAAAATATTACAAATAAATCACTTAAGCAATGGGTTAGGATAAATCCAACCATCCTTTTTGACCCATTTTTGAGTGAAATTCTGAATAGCCTGGAAAAACATTTTGACACTTTCAACCAGCAGGTCCTTCAAATGCACATAAAAATTTGCCATTGGCAAATGATGAGGTATGCGCGGCAAAATAGCAAAAAGGCAATGATTCTATCGGTTTATAATGTTACAACCACCCTTTGTAATCGATCGAAAAATTGAAGACTCTTGTTTTCAATTATTTCGTTTTATTACATTACATTTCTACCTTTGCTGTAAACAATAGTCCTAGAGCAGGATAGAAAGCACCGTAAATTTTCAGAACGAGATAGCCGAATCTATACGCTCTTCCGAAGGTTTGTCAATGCCACACCCTGCGCATTGCCGGCTAGCTGTCAAACCGACAACGCTTGTTTATGTTTTGGTGTACGCTCGCAAGTGTCGCTGGTCTCTGGGCGGAATTGGCAAAACCTTTTCGTAAAAATTGTGGAATAAATACGACTGGTAATACAGCTCGGTGCAGTGAAGCGAATAGTGAACAAAAGAGAACTGAAATGGCTTCTAGAACGGATAGTTTCGGCTTGAACGTTACAAACATGTTTCAAGTGGCTCGCGATTGTTTTCCCGACGACCATAAGCATACGCAGAATCTAATGGAATCGAAGGACGATATGTTGTTCGTGTGGAATGCAAAGAACTGTTGCATTATGGCATTCAACTGGCGTGCTGCTGCCTCTCGGAAGCAGGCACAACTAAAACATCAGGTAATCTAATGGCAGTTCCGCAGACTTTTCAATGAAAGTACATAACCTCTCAAATGTGTGTTCCCGAACGCTTATGCTGTCTCGGTGCTGCATTCGGATCCAGACCCTCGAAGCCATTTGACAGCTGGCGAGTGTTGTGGTTTTCAGCTGATTGGGCGTAAAATCGTTACGAGTTCGCGCGCAATTCGTATTTCAAACTCACCTTTTTTCTTTCAGGCTGTTCTTTCCGTAAGCAAATTTCGATGCCGGCAATTTATCAAATAATAATGGATTATTTATCGGTATAATTAGCTTTTATGGTCATAATCTTAAATTATATGCAATCTCGAGCGGAGTTTCTTGCCACCCGCACACGTACATGAATATCTGTGGTTCATTTCATTATTCGTTGTCCTATCGCTGGAAACGTA
The DNA here is from genome assembly GCA_034621735.1 of Anopheles plumbeus. NCBI lineage: Eukaryota > Metazoa > Arthropoda > Insecta > Diptera > Culicidae > Anopheles > Anopheles plumbeus. The sequence continues at coordinate 535,402 of JAOEFI010000003.1, read as the reverse complement.
CTAAAGTATTTTTTTCTTTCAAAAAACTCCAATTTTTGTACCTTGTCGCCTTTTATTTCTTTTTTCGACCACTGATCCGCACCACTCCTCATCACCAAGTGCGCGCGTCTTATCTCGAGCGGTCTGAAAATGGAACCGAAAAGAATTTCCATTTCATACCCTTAGATTGTCCGATCTTTACTTCCATTCGGAATTCGGTGTGAGCGATTAAAATTATAGGAAGGAAATTTTATTACACTTTCCTTCCCGAGCAACACAAGGACGGCCATAGAAAGAAAGTTTGATAATAATGGATTTTCGCGGTCCTCGTTACTCCTCGTTTAAAAGCGCGCACCGGACAGAAATGGCCCTTCTACCTTGGGCCAGCCCGTGCAGGGCAGATTTTTTTTACCCTATTTCGTTCTACCTCCTGGCCAAATTACCGAGCAGCAATGATTAACGTTCATTCGCCCGGGGGTGATCACATTGGTTGCTTTTTTGTCATTTCGGGGTGCCAATCCATAAAAATGGCATCATTTTCCCGCCGTTGATGGTGAGAGCTATACGCGAAGCGGCAACAAGCGTATTGAATCCTCTTCATCAGTGCGTCTGTTTCGTCGTGCACGAAATGTGAGTGGTGCGATAAATAATAAAATGCGTTTTTAACCTACAGTTCATTAGCTGAAACTGCTATAAAACTGACATAAATCAGTTGAAAGATGATTTGTTTCGGTTTATCGTGGGTAGGAGACAAATGAAGCAATTTAGGGGATCTATTCTTATGCGCCTCATAATCTGTCACAACGTTACCATCTGTCAAAGAACAAATCTTGTATAGTACAGGTATAACTAATCATCGCCGTTATTACGACACTACTAACTACTATACTAACGACACGAACTTTCCTGCCTTGTCGTTCATATTCGTAGGTTTTATTATAAAATTCAAAGAGGCTCTTGCTATCGACACAGAAAAACCAAACCAGCACCCCTGACGACGGCATAGGCATGGGATAAAATCCAATTCATTTCAAATGAAATTTTAGAAAACTTTCCCTTACATTGCTCCATTCCGCACAATATGTTCCGCATACCCCTCAACGGTGTGTCGCAGCTTGTTCGCCAGCGATGCATTTACTTTCCGGTTCGCGTACCATTGTAGCGGTAGCTGGGTATATCATTCACAAATTTATGCCCTGGACGAGCGAATAGGCAGTAGGCTCATAAATTTTCATCCCCAACCCATTTATAAAATTATAACTCCCCAAGGTGGGTCCCTGCAGTCACTTTCCTGTTTCGCCCGTTTGCTCCCAGTCACGATGTAGTCATCCGGGGCCAAGCCGAGCTCCGCGGGTAAATAATGGGGCATTGCCTCTCGGTGACAAAATGTTTACATCCATCTATTGCGAACAGTGTTGCTGCTATGAAAGTTTGGTTTGGTTAGTCGTGGACGTTTTTTTTTTGTGCAACCATCAATATGCTTCAGGATGTGATAATGATTATGTCACGTCGATCATCGGATTTAGTGTGACATTAAAACATGCCAACCATCAAACGCGTTCACAGCATTCGAGAAGCATTCTCCTTGGGCCGCAAACATCGCCCCATCGGCGGGTCGACGAGCTGCCCATAAAAAGGAGGAAGCAGTAAAAACAAGGCCCGACTACCGGCGCCAGAAAGCCTTAATTACGGAAGTATTAAGAAATTTCGCAACTGCACTAATAATAGTATCTCAAAAGTATAAATTGTTCGCACACTCATCGTAATAATAAAATAATTCCTTTCCAACGGCGCGCTACGTTCCGCATTCCAACGCCTGCACTAGGCCCTCTGCACTTCCGATTCCCGGAAGATAGTTGTGCACGTATTTCTTGATCACTAGAACGGATCGTCTTTGCCTCTGCGTCGTGCTGGTAGAAACGGAACTTTTGCCATTTCTTACCCCTCCTGCCAAAGCTCTGCCCCTGCATCCGTGTCTTTAGGGCCCGAAAGAAGCTGCACCTTCAGTCCGGATTTGTGGCAGGCACAAAAATGAAGGCGACGACCAGCCAAACCTGCTGTTGCTGGTAGTTCATTCTTTTTATAATATTTTAAAAATTATCACTCTACTTTAATGTCCTCTTTTTGCCGAAGTTTTGCGTCTCGATTTTTCGTCCGTGCAACGCCACGCTGCATCTCTAAAGGTCCATCCGACCAATGAACGAACCAGCCAGCAGCACTGCGTTTTGTCATGGTTTTCCATTTCAACATCTTTGATATATATACTGTCAGCTTCTTGACTTCGCACACTTTCTTTGTCGTTATGGCCGATTGTGGGCATGCCGTTTGTGGTGGTTTGTTTCAGAATGCTTTTCCGTTTCCCCAAATATATGAAAGTTCAAGAGAAATATTCTAGAATTGTTTAGGAATTTGTTTAGACCAGCCAATGCTAAGTTTGCCAAAGTTAATAAATAAAGTTTACAGATCCAATCTAAATGCATGCTTAATTACACGTTTGCATCCAGCATGTAAAAGAACATGTCTTGTAGCATCTCAGGTGCTTGGTTTTCTGTGTAAATCGACCCGTCTGTATGACTCTTTATTGATTTCCTCAAATATTTTCCACGATGTCTTTATTTGAACGTCCTGAACCAAGCCGTACCAAGCCGCTTTATTTCAATCGTATTGATGGTTTACTCCACAAAAGGCAAGGTCTTTGAGATGTGGAGTGAAGTCTTGAAGCAGTTGTTGTATTTCTAGCTGCGGGAAAATGTAAGACGAGGCCAGCTCATCATCCACTTCGCCTACCTTTGGATTTTCTTGTTCTCCTTGTCCATTCGTTCGACAATAGCGCATAGTTGTGTCTTCGGAA
>JAOEFI010000003.1:500490-532472 GCA_034621735.1 Anopheles plumbeus | reverse complement strand
CCACTTCGCCTACCTTTGGATTTTCTTGTTCTCCTTGTCCATTCGTTCGACAATAGCGCATAGTTGTGTCTTCGGAAAATATTATACATTTGGTGGAGAACTGTCCCCTGTGAGGATGAAGCGGTAGTGTCCGTTACACCTCGATATATAGAGCACATTTTTATTTGTAGAGTAAGACATATTCCACACGATATAGCAAGAAGAAACAGACAAAGATGGACTTCCTACCTCGAGAGCAGTTCTCGGGATGCCACGCTCGAATCGAGTGTTGAATAAGAAAGTAGTGATAAAAGCTGTTTGTCTTGGGGTTTCTTTTTATTTGCCGATCCGATTGTCGCTGCGTGAGTTTGTCCTGTCCCTTCATAACCCCCGGAGTTTACTTTGCTTGCCCTCACTCGCCTTAGTTATTCGATGAGCTGAACGGATACAATCCTGACAATGATTGGTCAAATGGGGAAGATTGCTCAGCTACGTGGGAGGAGAACAGATTCTCAATCTCGCACTCACATGTCGACGCGATTTTAGTGTGTTTGAGCCTGCCGAGCTAGTCTGCTTGAGAAAGCGTGGCCAGTTGTGGCTGCGGCTCAGCGCCATATCGCAAAGAACAAAACATCCATCATAAAAAGGACGCACATTTATCCCTCCGAATTTCAGACTTCACCCGCACTCTCGGTCTTCTGCGCACAGTGGTGGGTCGAACTACACGAAAGAGGGTAACATTTTAAAAAGGATCCACAACATGACAATTGTTTGACTCCAGCTTTCTCATCCAAGTGATTTCGCTTTAGCCTTTCCGTTAGCCTTTCTAGAAGCACAATCTTCCACAACTCTCCCCTGAAACGAAGAAGGAGGCAACAACGCAACAACTCTCGTGCGATAAAGAAAGCGAACACGCGGGAGTGAAAAGTTGAACACATCGCGGGTGTTGATTATTAGCTTCTTTATAAATAGAAAAAAAAAGAAATGGATAAAAATGATATTACAACCTATCATCAAACACACAGAAGCCACCGGGCAAAAGACAAAACAAAGCCTGGGGAAAGGGCGGCAAATTCCCTTACACAATCCGAGCGTCGTTTCATATTGGTGATGTCTGATGGAAAGTTTCTTGTCAACGCAGTATTGAGTTCCTTGGAGGAGTAGGTAAGCGGAAGTACGCTGAGTTGAATGATTGTGTTTCCTTTCTTTTGTTTGGTGCTGTGGGACTAAGATTTTAGATTAATAAATAAATAGTTAAAAACTTTCCCAGCTCTCCATTGTGTGTACGTTAGTTAAACGGTCGAAGAAAATCCCACAAAACACGTATGGAGGGTTAAATGTGCGTAAAGGCAACGAATAGGAACAAAAAACCGACCGAAAAGAAATAGTCTCCCGCGGTTTGTTTAAAAGATGGCCCAAGTGTGTGGATAAATGTGAAGCGTCTGAAACATCGGTACTTCTTCTTCCTTGGCGCTACAGCTCCTATCAACCAGGGCATGCTTACTTATGGGCTTTCGAGATTTGACAGTTTTTACGAAAACAAATGTTTTCATTTTTTTATCTTGCTAAATTATTACACATTAATACAGAAGGGTTTCGAAAGAAGTTCATCTAACTTTTAAACGCAAAACTGTATAATATCCCTAAGCGCAAATAAGAAAAACTAGCCTCTCAACTGTGGGTTTATGGTTTTTTGTGCAATTTCACATAATCGTTTTCATATTTTAATTCACAGTTCGCTTCCTTTGCCAGTCCATATTGAACATTTTTCAAAATGCATTCCAGCTCTTCATTTCGCCTTGCATTCCAACTGTAGCCATGAAATAGCTAGTAAATACTCATCACTAGCTAGAGGAGATGGACCTTTCTTCCCGGTTGCGGTTCGCAGAGTATAGTGGCGGATCATCTCTGGTTCAGCTTTTTTAGACCTTCAGGATTGTGCAACAAAAGTGAATTAAATTTACATAAAAAGTCCCATTCGTTTGCCACTAGGGTGGGCAATCTTTGTGCCGCATTCAAGCCAACCGCTCCGAGACTTATGGCTGCTAAAATGTACAATAGTCGAAAATTGAAAGCCTCCACCCGGGATCCCCCGTTTAGTCAGTCCTCTTTCTTCAGGCTGAGCTACTAGTTTTACTTGTCGGAACAACTCAACACCTTCGAAAGGACGGTAATAATCATAAATAAAGTAATTGTTTCCGGTAACGAGCTGCAAGACTGTTTCCTTTCCCAGCTAGGGTTGAAATGGTGTCGAAAAGCTGTCCGCCTGGAAAAGGGCGTAAAAGAGTCTAGTAGTAGAAAAGAATCCCTACCTACAGGGTGCATCCTCTACCAGCCTCTCTAATAGACACCGCCTCAATGTTCCCAATCATGTATGCATCATCGACCGTTAGGAGTAGGGCAGTGCTGGCACCTCCAAAGTGTTCCGACACGATCCAATTTACTTTCGACCTCTCGCCGAACTTCTTCCGGCCAGTTCGAGACTAACCGTGATGACCATTTTATCGGACTGTTTCCATAACCGTCCGCCATTGGCCTTTAGGCGTAACGACGACACGCAGCGGAAAGTAAGCTGATCCCTGATGCCATCCTCATCATCTTCGACGTTGTAACATTTTTGTTTCGCTTTTCTGATGTCCCTAACGATATAATGATCTATTATTATGATTATGGTCCACGTCACCTTAGTGCGGAGTGCCTTCAGCTGCTGCTAAACTCTGTCCATGCGGCTGCGGACAATAAATGAGCACCGGTAAGCGCTGGGAACGGCGGTCAGTAGGAAGGCAGGAATATGGCTCCTCTTATCTCTCCGATCATCAAAAAGCAGGTCGAGTCCTGGGTGTGATGTTTCTGATACGTATCCATCATCTATTAACCAATTTAATTCACAGGCCATTTGTCAAGCCTGATGGGCTAACATCTGTTACTGCATCCGCTTCCGGATGGGTAATGGGCTGGACGGACGGACAGATGAGTAGAGGGAGAGATTGTTGTGTTTTTCGCTTTTTTATACCCTGACGAAAACGTGGCCCCGCTTGTTGTGTCTCCAGGGAAACGTTCATTCAATGGAGGAGGAGATCCGGTGGACACGTTGAAGGAAGTTGATTTGATTTTCCCTCCTGCTGGAGGAAGTGATGTTGCTGTGTATGAGGATTAGAGTTCCTCTCGAAGCCGCTAATAAAGTTCCAATACATTTACTGTTCTCTTACTGAAACGCAATCCATTTAGAGTTTTTCGCGACGAATAATACGAAGTGTATTGTTTCTATTACGGTATGGGCCTATGAGGCGTAAAAGTTGAGATAGTTGCACTAAAATCTTGACTGAGTTTACTACACAGGCTGCATCGTATGGAGTTGTTTTTTTAAAACAAGATAAAAGACAAACGCTAGCGAAGAAAATCTTTCCCTCCAACTTTCTTACCACTTTTGCTTTGCGACTTCGTAGCGTTCAGTTGGAATCTGTGAACTTCGATGAAGTAGAAATTTCAAGTTTGTCGCGTCTTTTATCCCAGCACTGTAATTTAATGCCGTCCACAGTTTTGCACCACCAGACGGAAACTTCTTGAGTGCGCGGTTTTGCGCTTCCGGTAGGGTTTTCCACGAAACACACGATGCGAATGGTTTTTGATGCTTTGTAATTTTATTTATTCCTTTTTTTATGCTTGTAGTTTCTATTACATATACATCTTGCACCGGTGGTTTTTTGAACGACGTCAACATCACATGATTCGCTTTGGTGATTTTTTTATTCCGACCATTGCCAAGCATCGTTTGTATTTTTTTTTCCTGCTAACCAGCCCCGTCGATGACGCACTGAAGTGTGGCCTGTTCGCGAATCGCGGCATACCGGGCTGTAGGGGACGGTCTTGTCGCACTTGGCTGCTACAAATCTCTAACCGATTTATGATTATAATTATTGCCGAGCGAGATCTCTTCGTCCGGTTCCGGTTTCCTGCACGCTTCTTGGGTGGGTCTGCCACGGAAAGCCGCAACCGCGGAACAACGACCGCAATGGGCGGCGAGCGCAGCAAACACCAAACCTGTACGCCATACGGGCAAAAGAAATATCTGCGTGCGGAAGTCAAAGGAACCCACAAGAGGCCTTCATGCATGCACAAGTACACACTCTTATGAACGGCGTTCGTTTTCGCTCACTTTCCACGCTTTCGAACGAGTCTGAGGAATGCGTTCATCGCGGTTTCTCCCGGTCCCCTGCCTTCGGCACTAGTGGCGAGAGGAAATCCTTGGCTCGAGCGAAAGGGAACCAATTTCATCCATACCAGCTCACATCCGGTTTCACTCACTAGGCTTACCGCCAGGTTTCTTTGCGCGTATGAGAGGGCGCAAAAGGCCACCAATGCGAATCATGCCGTTTTTCTACCACGGTCGGGTCCGTTCCTTCCTCCTTGTAGCTGGGTAAAATAAAAATCCATTCCATCGGTCTGACTTCTCTTTCTCACCAGTACAGATTCTTCGCCTTTTGCGGCTAGCAAACGGTGGGTGCTTTTTCTGCCACCTTCTAGATACTCGCTATTTCTATTTTTTTCTTTGAAAACAGGTCCGTTTGTTTGATGTATTTTGTTTTTTTGCCAACGCGGTTGTTCTGTCCGAGCAAAAAAGGAAGGTAAGGATGCCGGGAGGCAGGGACGCGCAAAGAAAACCGTTTTTCGCGCCACTTGAAAGTGCAGCCAGAACAGGTATAATTATATTTTCCGTTCGTTTTTTGTTTTTGTGCCACACGACTTTGCTGCAGTTTTTGTCTTATTTATTTATTATTGCTTCGCCAATGATTGTTGGAGTCGAAAAAGAGTAAAATTACTGCTCGATTTTCCTTGTTCAGGAATTTTCCGCTTTCTCAGACCTATCGGTGAATCGTTGTTGGATAGAAGGCAAAAAACCCTGGACCTCTTCTTCTCGTAGTATCCAATAAAATGCGCCCTCAAGATAAATGGCGTGAAGGTTCATTCAGTGTTGTCTTGTTTTTCGGTTTTCGGAACATTAACATCGTGTGTAACTTGTTCGTGAAGATATACAATCGTTATACTTATCTATCAATATCCGCGCTGTTTGTGTACATCTTGTTTCAATATTAAAAATTCCAGCAAAACGGTAGCCAATTGAAGGTGAAAACTTATTTATGATGGCGTGAGTTTCCATTTGTTATTTGTACCATACCCATGGCAGCTTGTTCTGGAAAGTTCAGATTAATTAATTTAGTTCCTCGTTGTTGCTATTGTTTGCCCGAGGTTCCGTAGCGCATTTATTCACCTGCATTTTCTCATGAACTCTCTGGTGCTGTGTAAAAAAAACCTCCACTTCTATTACATTCAATCTACTGGGTGTAGAAAAAATCTCATAACGAGGTGTGAAATTCAAACAAAATTAGAAAGGATTCATCAACACCGTCTTGGTTTGGTGAACTTACCAGTGTTTCACGGGTAAACAGTCTATGGACGACAAAAAAATAGAATAAAACCCAAAGAGAAGACGATAGTCCTTTTGATTGCCTCGAACGGCCATTCCTTAGCGAGGGATACTTGGTGGCGGAAGTCGAGAAGGACGATTATTGGCTCCAGCAATGACTCGAGCATAACGAGAGTGCCCTACACAGAATGAAAAAGAAATGTAAATTTCGTGAAAATATTCTTCTGCGGGCTGGTTCTGTTTTCCCTTTCGACTTTGCTTCCCTTTGAGCCCTTCGCTATGAGGAATTGATCGCGGGAAAAGAGTTGCCCAGAGATCCGCCCCGATTCGCGTCACCACGTCGGATCGCAGCGCGTAAAGCCGAGGAAAGGGTGCATAAATTGACATTCAGGCGAAATTGAAGCTATTTATTATTTTGTTAAGTGATACTAGACTCTAGGTATTTTTCTTCCATAGTACGATTTTTTTTACTCGTTTGATATAAACGATTAACTTTTTTCGCCATTATCTACGTTCCTGGTGCAACGACTTGAGGGGAGGTCCGCACGTTGAGTGATTGAAATAATATATTTACTTTGTAATTGAAACAAAATCACACTTTTGCGTCCAATTCGGGGGAAAGGAATTCGGATTCGTTGAAAACCCGGTAAAATGTATGTTTTTCGATCGTCTAGTGTCGGGGTTTAACCTTGGCGATTTCCAAGTCCAGACATGCTACTTTCAATGGCGACCCAATCCGATCCGATTTTGCAAAGTTGCAACGTCAAAATGCATAATAAAGCTTTATGACGAAATGCTTTTTTTTTTGTCTTTCGAACAAGTATCAACCAGCGTTTACTGCACGTTGCAATTCAACCATTTATAAGTTTGTTATATGGGTGTTCGGATTTTGAGGCATAAACATTAATGGGTTTCGCTTCTACTTTTCTCACTAGTGACGGTAGAGTTGCCATCCACATTTTACGATACTAGAGGATAGTAATAACTTCGATAGACGCATTGATGCTAATGTTTGGTAGAAGTTGTAAAACATAACTCGTGAGTTATAGCAAGCAGTGGGGTGACTAAATGTTAACGAATCTGCCATTTGCAGCGTAGCTTTTTATGCAGAAAAAGTTTTCTTCGTTTGTAATGCAGAGGAATGTTTTGTATACATTCCTCGTGAGGCTGGGAAAGAACATCAGAAGTTTATTTTGACGAACAATGTGTAATTTGCTGGGTTTTGTTTATTATTTTTCATTATTGAATACAAACACCTACCTTAGTTAACCGCTGCCTGCAATGGGATGATTCCAGTAGCTTGATTCCTAATAACGACGCAAACGAGACCTTATAATCTTGTTCTTCGATATGACAGGTTTGGAAAATTGCTGTAGCGAGCGCAAAGAGCAGTAAAAAGACGCTTCTCGTATTTTTCTGGGTTTCTGTTTCTGTTAGCAAAGAAAAACAAATTTTTAATTGGGAATGTTCAGCGCGGATAATCACGACATGGCGGAGGAAGCTTCAGTTCCGGCACATCCTGCGGAATCATCCTGGCGCAACATACGTCCATAGAGCACACAGTGCATAGGAGAGAAGGCTGATTTCCTCGCAGGCGGGCGGCAGAGAGGCACGCATACCGAGCATGATATGATGATTATGTGGATGCTGGTTGTTTTATGTTTTGCTGCAACGTGAATGTTAGTTCTAACGGCATCGGCAAGGACAAAGGGGGAGTGCATGTGTGGTAGGAACAAATTTTCCGCTTACTTTCCTGTTGCTTGTTTTTTTCTGCATTTCCCACGTAGCACGTTGATTTTCCTTCACCAAAATCAACCCCAACCCCGTGCAGCACTGCCCTGATGACGGTTTTCTTCGTGTCAAATTCAAATGCATTCCTCCTGCATGGGGACTGTTGGATGATCCCCCTCGCTGCCGCTCGCTTACCGTTTTCCACTACCTATCCTGGTAACATCCTGGTAGTCACATTAGACGGGCAGAATTATGTATTATCATAACTAATTTTCGAGATTTCTTCACGCAGCACATACCTACTTGGTAAGGTAGGAGAAGAAAAAGACAAGACTATCAGAGAGACGGGACAACTTAACTTGCTTCGGTTTGCTAAATGGAGGCGAATATGATAAAAAAAGCGGCCGCTGCAGGGTGTACAATCGTTCATCACAAACAAATTCCGGCAGATGGAGACGCCCGGTGGCGCTTTCCGTCGGACGAAGGTTTCCCAGGAATAGTGCACATCCTTGCTGATGCGTTCATTTCCCGTTTCTCTTTTGCATGCTCTTCGCACTATTCTTCTTCGATGCTACAAAACCAAAAGCTTTATCTTTCGAAAAATAGTCACAACGATAACAATAACAATAAAAATGGCATAACCAAACAGGGAGAGTTTATAAGCACAACATGCTGGCGTAGATGTTCATTTTCCTTCTCACCCGCTGAAATTCTTTACTTTAATTCCACCTGTTTGTCCTCATCCACCACCTGCACTGTAGCGTGTTTTCCATCGCGTTGAATTATAAAAAAGAATGTCTTATCCTTAAGGCGAAGAAAGAAGACTTTTAATTTCAGCGTAATATAGGGAGCGCTGGCACAAACCGACCAACATACAGTGGAACACAGGTGAACCAAAACCAGCCCTGTGTATCTTCGGGGCTTGGTTCGAATACGCTACGTCCTCTTCCTTCTCCTTAAACTTGGTGGAAGCCGAGCATCACAATGGATCGTATATGTTTATGCGGGGAAATTATAGACTAGAGCCGAAGGCCCCTTCTTTGCGGAGTGCGATCTAGCGACCGATTCTCCACCGCTGTGATAGGTTGTTAATGATAAAAAATACCCACTTTTCTCGGCATTGCAGGGTTGCTCCTGCGGTGGCACGGTCGGGTCTATTATGCTTCTGACAAAAAATCTGATAGGTGAACTTGTATCTCGACTAATAGGAGCTGATGTTTAGTTAGATGAATCCCGGTGCAATGTTGGCCGCGAGCAGTAGCCGAGAAATTGTTAAATACAGATAACGCCACCGAATCATACACCGTTGTGGTGTTTTTTTTCGTCGTTTCATTTTCGGAAGGACTTTGTGGATAAGAAAGTATGTAAGGTACTTTAATATGTTCCTTTACCACATCGTGTGGAGCTCGAAGTTACGGGAAGGTAAAAAATCCAATTTGTTCATTTTAGAAACCATGAATGTATTTTCATACACCATTGAAAACTATTGTACTACACAGCTTTTATCATTTCGGCGTTAACACATGGTTTGCTCCCTTGTATACAATTTAATTTTTCTAAAAAACACGACGCCATTTTGTTTCGATGTTTTTGGGAAAAGTAGGGTTAAAATCTCGATTCTTTCCAGCCAACTTTCAAAGAAATCACGCTTCAATCATGACATTGTTTCAGCCTTTTTTGCTCCACTTCTCTAAAGTACGAAAAACGGTCCCAAAGGCGCAAGTTCCACCAACGGCACCCGGTTCGGCTTTGGGTTCGGGATGTACAGTCTGCTCGTTCTTTCCCCCGGGGGGAACCTTTCATATTATCGATCGATTTCGCTCCCCCGTCAAAGGACACAAAATCGACGTCTGAACCAATCGCTGAAAAGTGTCAGCTCACGTCCGGATGGATGCTGCTTGGGGATTGGTGGTCGTTTGGTCGCAAATACTGAAGAAGAGAGAAAGAGAGCAGCCACAGCTTCTGTAATGTAACCAGAGCGTGCCGAACAAATCAATCATCGATTGGATTTCAATTTCGGGGTGAACTTTCTCACTAGCGTGAAGCCCACATTTCGCTCTCTATTTTCACGCATACGCAACAGAGCTTTTTGTATATGAGACAATGTTCGATGACTTCAATGCCCGCGAAACGTTGTAGCGTTTACATTTCATGTTTCACAAAATGGTATATTTTCACATGTTCTTGGTTGCAAATAGCGGAGTCGGCATATGCAAGGTACGCACGCGATCTGACGTTTACAAAATACAGTGCTACGAACTCCATATCGAAGTGTTGGCATTCACTATACCGGCTGACTTTGTCTTATATGCCGCATGAGATTCCACACTAATATGGCGGCACTCCATAAACTCGGCCGACCTTGTCTTAGACGATGGTGAACCCTGTAAGAAAACCCCGTTCCATCAAACACGACTCATATCTCCATGGATATGAGCCTTAGGGCTGCTACATAATTTATTTCATCTTACTCGACCAAAACCCTACATAATCCCACGCTTGGGGAATTCTGCGCGTTCGTTGCGTCAAAAATCGCGACGCTCAGGATTAAAATGTATTTCATTATGAAAAATGTTTCGGTGCAGCCGCAACAGACCATCGAACTTGCCATCGGATGAATGGTTTGCCTGGGAATGGTGAAAAAAAAAGTAAACAACAGCGAATGACAAAATTGTTTCGCTCCCTTTCCAACGCTCCAGAGACCAGCCGACGAAAGTCGAAACACCGGCGGAGGCAATCGTCCATCGGGCCGGTTTGACCTCTATGCATAAATTATCGGTAAAAGTTTGTCATTTTTCCTCGGTACGGTGGTCTCCTGAGGTCTCGCAAAAAACTGTCGAGGGGTCGAATCCCGGTTGTTTCGACTCCGACGTTGCCTGATCATGAAAGCAAACGACGGTCATCGTGACCGTGCCATTTCCATCGTTGTACGGTGCCAAGGTTCACAATTCTTTAATGTAAATGGAAAATTAAAAATAGCTTAATTTTTATGGCTTTGTCGCGGTGCGAGCCAAAACTCTCGGGGCAGAGTTCTGTCAAGAAATGGCCGAATTCAGAAAGATGGCACCACCACGGGGAAGCACAAATAGATTGACTAATGTATATACATTATTTATATCGCCTTTTCGCGTTTTTTTTTTCATTTACTGCGTTTCTTCCTTCGCTTTCGTTTTGGCGCCAGTGTCGTTACATGCTCCTATTGCCATATTTTGATTTTGTACTCCTTTGCAAACAGGGAAAAAATACCGAGGATTTAAAATCAATTTTTTGTTGTTCCGCCCAAGAAAGATTTCTGCTGCGTTAAGGCGACTTTCGCGGAGAAGAACAAAAAAAGCGTAAAATGCCCGGAGGAGCGGAGGAGGGTTTTTTTTTTCTTTCCCTTTTACATGTCCGGGGATTGCTTCCGTGAACATTCGGTGAAGGTAATGTAATTTTATCAAACTACCCTCGGCTAAGTTCCATCAAATTGAAACGAGGCAATATCGGTGCCGCGGAGGCCAGTGAAAGATAAATCGATGGCCATGTAAAAGAAGACGACCTTCTTGGCCGTTACTGTGTGGCGATGTTTCCTCCGAAAGCGACACGGTAATGGAGATGTTAATATAGCGGAAAAGTACATCGGAGGCCAAAGAGACAGTGGGACGAAAGAAGGATGATTCGATGGTTGGGGATAGAGGGTTGGGGGGAGGGGGTAAAGCGAAGCATGATAATCGTGCTTGGACGGGGAATTATGGAGTGGAACACGAAAATCATCATGCAAATGAACGGATAGGTGAAGCAATAGAAACGCTGATGAAAAAACGCATAAGTGAACTCACCTACAGTGGCCTCGGAAAAGACATCTTTCCATTGCCCTGATTGTATTGCTGAATCGGTAATCAAAATATTTGAGTTGTCGGGTAACTCGTCAGTGGAGAGTATATTTGTACACCAGACACTTGTCTGAGATGAGATAAATAATCAGTTAATGGAGGTGTGTCTCTAGCTTTCGAACACCACGGGAACCAGTTTCCACTCAGCAATGTTCTATAATACACACTGACGTAGTTTGCTGTCTTTATACACATCATTTTAATACACATCTTTCTCATCAATGGATGTGGCAATTTTCTTTACGTAACTGTTCCTTATCATGAACATTGATGGAAGTAAATTGAATACAAAGGCCCGAAAACGTTTGTTCACAACATCACTGGTCCTTAGTTTTCTAGATCTACCCTGAAGTATCTCAAAGACATCAATAACAAAACCAACGTTTCTTCGAACGTCCCTGACAAATGTGGCCCAATATTTCAATCTTTTATGAAACGGGAACGATTTTTCCACGGTCCATTTCCTTGCTGCTATCACCGAGAACGTGATTGCTGTTGCTGGCGTCGCCAACGTTCCGTAATTGAATTGTTGGAGTTTTCTTTAATTACACGCCATTTTCTTTCAACAATGTGCTCGATTTTTTTCCCTGGCCTCACTTGCCCGGCCAGTGTGGTTCTCGGTTCGACATTTTATTGTGGATTGTGGGGTTGGTTTATGCATCGATACAATTTCTCCAGTTTCGAACACAGTTTATTAGCAGTCTATATCTATTATTCATATTTATGGGCAAACATTAAAAAAACAAGCTCCATCGAACGACCACTCTTGGTCTCTACATTTCCACCATCGGGGGGGGATGTGCCAGCTGCTGCTGGCTGAGGCTTTCCTCCCAAACCCTCGTGCTGTGGAAGAAAGGATCTTCATTAATAAATTACGAGCACCGGGGTCGACGGGTTGGCGCGGTGGATGAGTTTGTCGTTATAATTCAAAATTTTTATTGCCACCTCTTGTTCCGATACGCGCGCTAAGAACCACTTGGCGTAGCGTACCGAACAGAATAAAACGGAAAGACTCGAACCGGCGTGTGGCAGAAAGTTCAGAAAAGTCGTGGGGAGAAAAAGATTGCGAACGAATTTGAATCATTGTTTAATTACCAAACCTAAAACCATGCTTTCGGGCATCCTTGTTCGGTTTCGCCGTTCGTCTAATATTTCCATTCCATTTTTATTCCGACAGACGCTGATTCCATCCGCTCCGCAGAACTATACCGTGGAAAAGATTCTCCCTTCCACAGATGGAACTTTTCTGGCCCTAGCCGGTCCGAAAGGTTTCTCCATCATCGAATTGCCTCGTCGCTGGGGCTCCAACGGTCAGTACCAGAACGGAAAGGAGTGCATCATCTGCCGGTAAGTGTATCACCGTTCACTACCATCGGTTTTCGCGGGCTAACATTGTTGGGGAGAGGTCATTTCACAGTTTTACTCGGTGGGTGGGGAAAGGGCACGACAGTACACTAAGAATTAGCATACAAAACCCATAACATAAATTCCCTTTGCGCTCCAGCGGTCGCTAGTTACGGAAGCGGAGTGTTCTTCTTCGGCCACTAGACAAAACTGGTCAGGCAGAGAACCCTTCCGTGGCGGTTTGTGTGACATAGTGTCGCGAGGGGGAAGCTATTCGGGCTCCAAAAAGTTGAAAGTTCCACTTCACGCCACCCGAATGGAGGGAAACCGCTAAAAATTAATACCTAATAAGAATCAAGTGGACTTAATTTCTAGTTGTTTATTTTTATTTATTGTCGAGAGTTCGTCGGAACGAACCCCGACTGTTTCCGCAGTGTTTCGCGAGGAACGTGGGGAAGACTGCGAGGTGAAAAGGATTAGCGCGCAAATCTTGTTCCAGACAATTTGAAACGAAAGGATTTCCGCCATTCTCACACAGTGCTTCCTCCCGATACTGAATTACGTCTTCTTGTTTGGTTTCGCATAAGGCAGCAGCAGCGCATCGCCACCCAGAAGTAAAACACATTTCCGACAAAAGAAAAACAACGAAAGTCAAACCGTCCCCAGCCGATCGCCTGGCACGTGGGTTGCCGAAAATCGCAGTCGGGAAGTTCGTTTGACGGTCCCACATGCGCCGTGTGTTCACGTCGCAGCGAAATGTTCATCTAAATTTCATTTGATTTAATTTTAATTAGATTTCTATGTTTAACTAGCAAAAGCTACCCACACATCGTTATACGGACTTCTGATGTGTATCACAAAGGCACATCCGATATGTGAAAATTAAGTTCAGACTCGGTGCATGCCCCCTTTCTCCAACCTCGTTCAGAGAACCACGTGCAGTCGCTTTACCGATGCCTGAACCCTACCACTTTTCTTATCCGGTCGAATGATGGTTGAAGGGGGGCAGAGGAAAGCGCACTGTTTTCCATGCACAGCTCCTCTGCAGCACTCCTTGCTCTCTTGCCTTTGTGGCAACAAGGAACGGTGTATGTGTCAAAATCGACTAGGAGAACGATTAGCTTTCGGAAGCTCTCACGAGTTTGGAAAACACGTAAAGTTTTTTTTAAAAAAAGACCCACGACGAGTGTGTCGCTCCGAAAAAAGTATATTTGCGTTTGCTCCAAAAGTTTCCATTGGTCGATGGTAAATAATTGTATAGCTAGCTGCTCCGAACATAATATGAATTTGAATAAAACATCAACCGCCAACAAATGCCATGGTTTAACGGGGAGCCACGATATGAAATGTTAACGGATCATTGATGATCTAAACGATGCGCGAATCATATAATTCTGTTTCTGTTAGTTTGAGTAATATTACTGAATTTACAAAACAAGGAGCAAATGATGGTTATCAGTTTTCCATTTAAATTTGCCCTGAATTGTCACTAATTATATTGAAGCATCGAAGTGTTTTGTTGCAACCATGTGTGAATTGACCCTTTCTGTTTTTTGTAGTCCTTGATTCCCAAAAATAAATCGAGGAAGGTCGCATGGGACGAGATAGGACTTGGATGTACTTTTGGCTACAGTTTGAGAAGCGAATGCACAAGAATGTTAGTTCGGCCGTTAACAGACGCAAATCTCGAGTATGGTTCGAAAATTGTGTTCGAAAAGAGTGTTAGAGTGAGAAATGTTTGCGATTTGGCGCTTGGGAAAGGACTCGCGCTAGGTTTATTTGTGTTGCTGTTGTTGCGAGACCAGACGTAAATTACACTTTACTCCGCCGAACAGTGAGAGTCAGTTCGAGGAATCGTTTTTCCCGGCTGTTAAGCATGGGTGTAATGGCAAACGGGAGCCTAGGAACCAACTTTCATTCGGTAAACAATGACACCACATAGGAAGCTGCAGCAGGAAAGGAAAGCCCAACATACACAAGTTTTGGGATAAAATTTATTCTCCCGCATATCAAACTGCAAAATACTACTGCATAGCTATTATTAAAAGATTATAAAGAGTGAAATTTTCCACTACAGGCTGAGCCCGGGTGTTGTTGCAATGTGGGTGCTTGTGGCTGACTGCAGATTTTTCGAGTCCGTGGTATTAGTTCCGTCTACTGGACAGAGTTCCGCTGCCCCCGAAGGGTTCAAGCTCAATTTGCATTCCATACTCGCGGAGGGAACTGGAAAATGTTATTTGTTATATCGTTCAACTTCATTTCGGGACCTTTTCTTTGCGAGTTGCACAAGTTACCTCCTGTGTCCTGAGAGCAGTTGGAAAAGGGCCACGCAAAG
This sequence comes from Anopheles plumbeus, assembly GCA_034621735.1. Lineage (NCBI taxonomy): Eukaryota > Metazoa > Arthropoda > Insecta > Diptera > Culicidae > Anopheles > Anopheles plumbeus. Next base: position 517,786 of record JAOEFI010000003.1, on the reverse strand, counting down.
CCACTTAATATCGAGCCACACAGTAATAGATAATTAGTGCAACTATAACTAGAACTTCATGCGAAGTTCGATCGATTACACAACGCTCCACAATTTCCTCGCTGGCTTCAATTGCAGCAACTTTCCAATGTGTTTCCGCCGAGAAGAGGCAGAGAAAATAGCCAGCAGGTTCCCATAGAATGGTTCGTAGGTGTGAGGCAAATAATCCCAAGCGTGTTTTTCCATATTCATTATGTATTTATGTTTCTGCACGGGATAATCTTTTATTTCGTACGATAAGAATACTCCGAAACACTGGATCCGAAGCCCGAGTAGAAGCTAGCGAGCGTGAGACGCGCCTCGTACTAGTCCGAAAACCCTTTCCCCAACACGATGACGGTGTTGGAAATTTGAAAATTCAAATCTAAAACAAAACGATAGGATGAAAAGACCACTTGCGTCCAGTGACCGACCCGACTGGTCTGCTTTGAACGTCCCCAAACCACTCGGATTTCTACGCCGCCATCTCCAGTTTCCGTGCAGCAACGTGGCTTGCAAATAAATCCATTAGAATCTGGAAGTGATTATTATAATTTTCGCGAAGGTTTTGGTTCCAGCGTGAACACGTTGCGCGAGGTTTCTCGTCCTTCCGGCTCTTACCACGTTTGTACCTTTCTCGTGCATCAAAAGGAAAGGAACCCAAGTTAGGTTCGCTTAATTATTTAATCAAAGCAAATATATTAGGTAGAAAGATATGGAACGGATATATGCGCTGGTCGAAAGGAACAGATACCGAATCCCGTAATGTTTGCGTGCGCTGTGCGTAGGCGGACGTGTGGACACGATACTGAACCCCTTTTACGTGCACTTGGTTCACTCGTTCAGCCGAAAGGATGGCCGCTGCTCGGTGGCCATCATCCGACTGACCGCACCAGCGGATTCGTTGTCATCGTTGTATCGGGACGGGTGGAAAAGACTCCCGAATCCGAAAATCGTTCACCGAAAACCCTCGCAACAGGGACAGGATGCGGTCGCAGGGCTATGAAAAAGGGGCGATGCTTTTAATATTTTATTACATTTTATTTGTCCGCCTGTAATGTACGGCTTAGGTACGCGCCATGTACGATTTTTTCTTGCCCTTCTAGAAACCTCCACCCACCCACCAAGCAATCCCCGTGTTTGACCGGAACCAGGCCTCCTTTAGGCAAGGATAATTTATGTCCATTTATCGCAAGTCCGTAAAAATCGTAAGTAACCTTTCGTTTGCACCAGAAGACCGAAGGATCTGCCTGAATGTAGCTTTTTTTCGTGTTTCGCTTTGCCTGTGAAACAGTAGACAGTCATTCCGCGGCATGTGTGTATAACCTCCGGCGAGGTTTCCTATTTCAAACGATGGGCAGCCAAGGTCCCGAGGAATACGGAAAACGAAAGGATCATGATGATCAAACGTACTGGAAGTTTCTCGTTGATTCCTGAAAAATACCCTTCGTAACCGTGGCAGGTATCAGAAAATGTTCCTACGCGTACTTTACCAGCACCAATTTCGTGGCAATGTCCCCTTTCCACAGCCTTTTGTTTCGAATGCCTTTCGGTTCGCGCGTGTTCCATTTCTTCGCAACACAAACACGTTTGCGGGGCCTCGACACACACACACACACACTCCCATTCTTTTTCCCGGATCATGCCCTACAAATTGCCCCGGATCTACAGATGAAGTCGTCGGCCGGTTTCGTTCAAATAAATCAAAAAAAAACCCATACTCGCTGATGCTGCGCCATTAAAAAGCGATTAAAAGCCATCATCTCTCGGCTCTAGGATAAAAATCGTCCGCGTTCGTTACACTCGTCGGTTGTTCAGTTGCGCGCTAGTATAAATATTTATTTCCTTCTCCGCAAGAAACGAAATCACATTAAACAACCGTGCTCTCCTGCGGCTGCCGCCGATGGAGCGCCCATCACATGGCACCGGCCTTGTTGGGTCCTTCGGCAGATATCGTATGCGATAACCATGGGCGAAAGGACCGCAGATTGTGTATCGCGAATTCGAAGCGACGCTCCGCCGTGCGCAATTAAACACAAACGGTGTCGCACATTTTTATAACTTGCTCAGGCCGCCGCTTCACGTTGCAGATATTTGCCTTTCTTTGCTTTTTTTTTCGCTTTTCTTTTCCCAACAACACACGGTTCCGTTTCTCGGGTGGTCAGGCTGGTGCCACACGAATTCTGATTTTCTTTAGCCCGCTTGATGTCCCTGCTTCAGGTGCTCCTGCTTCTTCTAAGCAAAACCCATCGAGGCGCTGTTTGAAAAATGGCAAAGCTCGCCCAAAGGGGATAAAAACAATAACAACAACGAAATCCGAAAGCCGTGCCTCCCCTTTCGCCCCATGGCACCGATGGCCTCGCCAAAGTGACATGAATTATAATAATGTCTTTACCTGACTTAAAACTTCCTTAACTAATGTGTTCAGTTTGAAATTTATTTGCCAAAGTGTACGCCCCAGCAAGCAGCGCGTTCGCTGCACCATTCTGCGATTATTTCCACATACCTTTATGTTACCCATATTCGCATCTTCGTTGAATTCTGCTTTAATCAAGCTTGCTGGTACTGTGGTTATTAAACAAGAAAATTCATTAACTATTATAACAATAGTTATTCAGTTACTAATAGTATAAATATGTTCTCTTAATGGCATTGTTGATTTGCGAATCTAAACACATTATGTGTATGATTTTACCGATGTTGACAGTTGTTGCTACAGATGTGTCAACTATTAGGTAGGTGTACATACAACAACTAGTTAGGTGGACCATCAATGAGTTATCAGTGAGTTTTCTGGAAACAAGTGCTCCAGAAATTGTTACATTTTCGCAGACCACGAACGAAAAACGGATCCATTACACACGGCGCACAAACTCGCGTTTAGGTCATACATTAAGCCAACAAATTTAATAATATGCTAATGAAATGTAACAGCGACTTGATGTGCTGTTGTTGGTGGGGGTGCGGATTCTGGGTAAGGCTCATCGAAAGGGCATGCTATAATCATCTTCGTCGTCTTCCGTTATCAGCGTCGGATACCGGTCTATTTCTTGCGAAAACATCGTTTCACTCTCCGTTCGACATCACTCTCCACTCACACATGTTTCGGGCGAGGCGTGAATGCGAATGGAACGCATTTACGAAACCACCACATCGTATCTTTTCCAACACCCACGATGGGACCAAATCTTCGGTTGCTAATGGAAAGCCAGCCGAAAGCGGGCCGTCGTCACTCCGGTGGAAAAAAGGCACCAAACATCGATGCCATTGGCAGCCCGAAATGCCTGCCCCATACAGGTACGTACACCCTTTGTTGGGCACCTATTATCCACCCGAAAGCGCCAAGTCAAGGCCGGTGGCCAAATATCCCGAAATCTGCTGTTCCACTCGCCCCTCCCGCGCAGCTTTGGGTTTTTTAATAATTTTTAAAGGCTCTTCTGCCCTTCGGTTCATCGGCCTCCGTGCGGGCTGTTGGGTGGGTTTAACAGATTCAACCGTCAGGTAGGAGATAATCACCTCCCAAACTCACGGTACGCTTGTTTTCGCCTTTGATAAGTGATAACTACATCCAGCCTACAGTTCGCTCTACATTCAGGGTGAGCAAAATATCCAACTCGTTCAATCGCAACGTAGAACTTTTCTGAAGCTTCTGTCATTTTTCACATTCTTGAAAAGGCACACGCGGCTGTTAGTTCTTTCCTTCGCTCTTTTTTTCTTTCATGTATCTTATCTGCTTGAGTTTTTCCACTCACATGAACGTCCACCCCTTTAACTCCGACACCCTTTCCCTGGCGCCCACGCATAATTGTAGGATGCTGTCAAGATGACGATCAGGATCGTTTCACAACGGCATCGTCTCACCTCAAGGCATCAACGAACGGAAGGATGGGAGGCAGGTGGACATTTTATCAAAGATTCCGCTATAACGATCCACACCACCTCCACTCTCTCCGTCCTGCATGGCACGCAGAACGTCGCCGCGTCCTCACAAACAAAAAGGAACGAGCGAGGAAAAATGGGATTCAATTAAAAATCTTCGCCCCGCAGGGTGAAAAGAAGTCATTTGTATACATGAAATTGTTCTTGCCCTCTCTTTGCTGTAGTCCTCTCGGTACACACCGGTCTCCTCCCGCTCACGCACGACTACCGAGGAGAGGGAAGATGATGCGTGATGTCGTGTGTCACACGCGTGGAAAATGTGATTTTGCGGGTTCGGCGAGAAAGGGCTTCGACTGGGTCACCAAGGCCGCTTGACTGGTAAAAGATCAAACGAAAAGCATCACCGTCGTCGCACTGCCTCGAAACCCAGGAAAGAAGCGCCCCGGGAAAACGACAATCGAGCAGAGAACGAAGCGATACGATGATATGACGTTGGATCTCGCGTGTCGCAAGAGAAAACGGAAGGAAAATCTCTAATCTCTGATTACCAAACGACAAAACTTTAAATTAAAAATAATGTCACGGATCTGGGAGCTCATTTCTTTTTCGACAGCGAGGTTCTCGCGCGGATATCGCGAGATTTACCGCTCTCGTCTTCCAACACCAGCTCCAGCATCATCGCGAGTGAACCGGTTCGACTGCTACTCGGGCGACCATGGAGGGGGGCATAGGTGGAGCTGGGAATCATATTCATATTTTTATCCATCACTCAAAGTATTCTCTGACTTTTCATGCGTGTGCGGCGTTCACCTCGTCGTCTAGGCACGGGGAATTGGTCCCCACGGAGGGTGGTTGGCATGACCGAAAAGAACCAGCTCCAAGGGACGATGTGTAAGAAACAGTGAGTGAGTTTCTTTCGTCGTTATTCTCGACTGGAAATTTATATATTACACCACCTTCGCTCTTTTCGGATGCTTCTTGCCTTCTGCGGCCCTAGCCACCGGGGACACTTCCGTGAAACTTTCCGGGAAAAGACGACGCAGGCCGCCCAGTGGCGAATGGTGGGTAAAAATTCATAGATAAATGAAACTGGACCGTGCCGAGACCCTTTTTCGTACCGTGGCGCTAATTAAAAATAATATTTTCATTTAATTATAACAAATAACGGACAGTAGATGTAACAACGCACGGCCAACCCCAAAGAAGCAAAGCGTCTCCCGCACACCGGAAGGCCATCGGATGGCCATCATCGTCGCCTACCGGATTTTGATGGTTTTCTTAGGCGACTTTCGGCCTCTTCGTTCGGGCAGTCGGATAAGACACGTCAACATTTTGTGTGTTTTGCTCCCGTCGACGTGAACATTTGAGTCCTTGGAGGGGAGGAAAGGATGCCGCATCGACTGACGGCGATAAATTGCGATTCGCCCGCATGCAGTGGTACGCATAAATTAAAAGCTTTATCAATCTGCTCGCGGGTCGAAATTCCGTAGAGATTTTAAGATTAACTGACAGCAATAAGTTTGTTGCTGGAAGCCCCATCGTACCTTGGCAGCCATTTTTGTCAACAAGCAACAAAGGGGAACATATTTCGTAACGTTTCGCGTTGGAAACATGTCCAGAAAATATTTACAATGGGTTTGTTCTCTTTCAAATGAAACGCGCATTTTTTATTTGGAAACCATTATACATTTTCTAACATTATCAAATATATGGTTCCAAGTTGAAGACATAAGCCACCTTGTGTGTCGCAGCGGCCCTATGATTTAACGGATCGCTCTACCTTTGGCAACATCCCCCAGGGTTTCCCGTGTAGCCAGGACAATCAAAGGGGTTCAGCCTATTATCAATATTCAATTTTTTTGTCTCTCACCTACCGTCTGAATCCCCAACGAAGGCTAACTCATTGCGATCTCCGTGCTGGCTCAGCCCGGGGTCAACCGATGTCGAAAATGAATAAATGGATAAACCTGGGTAGCACCAACCAAGGAATTGTCGCGCACAAAAACAAGCAGAACCAAATTGATAATCATAAAAAATAACATTTCCTCCCACGGTATTCCACTTCATTCTTTATTTGTACTCCTCGTTGCACTGCACATATTTGGTATACTGACAGTCGCGGACGTTCCTGTTTTATCTAATATTTATCAATTCACCCCCGCCCCGCTGTCAGAACACTAGGCCACACTAGCCGCACTACGCCCAACAACCCCTGCGCTGATAGTTTATGTGCAAGTGAGTTTCTTGGGTTGCATTTGAACATTGATAACTCTCGTCGATTTCAGTTCTCAGCTATGTGGAGTTTTTCTCTAAGAGTTATCATCTTCCCTGCTTCTCCTTTTCTCCTTTTCCCTTTCTTTCTGGCACTCTCTTTTTTTAGTTGTCTTCTCGTGTTCAGCAAAAAGAATTGCATGGTTAATCAACCAAGAGAGAAAGGTGAGAAAAAATTAACCCGCACCCTTCATCGAGACCACCGACAACCACCCTTTCGAGTCATCACTGCACCCGGGTAGGCTCGTGAAAGCTGGATTTTATGTTACCATAAAAGTTAACCCCATAAAATCCTTCATCTGGCGGGGTTTCGGTTGGTTCCGGCCCTTGTGCAAAGTGCAATGAGTGAAAGTCACAAATTTCGAGTGGTGAAATCGCACCAGAAACAGTGTGAGAAGTTTTTTTTCGATTTCCCGGCTACTGTCGCCCGCTCCGTGATTCCCATGTTGAACAAAAACGTGTTTTTTCTCTCGAATTTTTAATCTTCCTCTTGGTGGTTTTAGGAGATTCTCCGCTCGCCCCCTTTTCCTCCTGCTTATTTGCCAACCCTTTCCTCTTTATGCACAGTAACTCGTGATTCGTGATTTATGGTGATGATCTCAAATCAGTCCAAATCCTCTTGAGGTTGAAGGCACTTCCTCCTGAATAAATAATAATACAAAACCGGGGCGAGATGAACAACTTTTCTCCCAACTATTTTCCACCTGATCTGTGCGTCCTCGCTAAGCTTAGAAAGCAAACTTGGTGACCTTTTGAAGTATCCATGGTTTTTTTTTGTTTCCTTATATTTAATTTATTATTGTTCATAAACCAAGAGGCAGTGGGTCTCATAAAAAGGGGGCAATGAAAATTGAAATCAATTTTTCCACACCTTTTTCGCAAATCGTTTTTTTACAAAAACAAAACAATTATTCAACCTTGAACATGGCTATCAGTTCGACAAGCCTTTTTCGGTTCCCGCTATGGCAAACCCCAAACGCAAAACGGGGGTGGATTCCTTTTTTCCTTTTTTTCGTGAAATCGTGCCCGTGCATAAGCAAATTCGAGTAATCGACGCCATGAATCTCGCCTCTTCGGCGGACTGCACCCGTTACAAAAATGTAACATACATCAGCAGGGATACTAAAGAAGTAGGCTCTGTGACGACGGCGAGAAATTCATCTACAAACCAACTGCACTTTATCCCCTCTAGAGAAAAACAGGGATGCCACCGAATGGGCAACGTTGTACAGAACATAAATAAAAAATGCGACACCCAGACCCGACGACCCTCCTTATGTCAGTTCCATCCACTTCCCTTCTTCCTACTCTACTTTCATCATCATTTTTATGAACACCACTTTCGAGCCCACCGTAGAAAAAAGGAAACCGGAGAATGACTTTGAACAAGACCATAAATATGTGAATTTTTGTAAATCTTTGCTCCGTCCGCCAAACTGACAGGGTGGGCTAGTCGAATGGTGCAATCCCTTTTCCTAGTCATTTCGAGAATTTTACTTATTCCAAAATGCAAGTTTTCATTTTTTGTGGCTTTTCTCTTCCCGACTCCTACTTGCACGATCGAGCTTCATTGCGATGTTTGACCTTCATCACCTCCGTGCAATCATATTTCTACAAACTGAATGCCCCTGATTGATGGAGCGCACGCTGCCCTTTTTCCTGTTCCTTCAAGTAGGCGCTTTTACGTTCCCTCTGATTCCTTTCATCCTAGCTTCACCATCAAAATGGAACCCGAAACCCGGGGTTTACGACCGAAAAAACGGAAGATTATTCTCTCTACAGGTTGGAGAATTTTGGCGCTATCGGGATGTGCTAGGCACGGTGGAAGCAAAATACATAAAATACTATGTTAGGGAAATTTGAGGTGGACCTTATTAGATGGAATTCTTGGCCGATTTGGTTCTTGGACATGGAGTACTGCTTCGGGGAGGAAAGTGTTGTCAAAACTTGCGCCATGAAACCCGCAAAAAGAATGGTTTTACGACGGCTGATGCTGCTGCATGTGAACTAATTGTACCAACATCACTTTTGTTCAGCCTTCTTTGCAAGAAGCCATAAAGCCTTACAATTTGTTAACGAAAAGATTCCCCATACCTTCGAGAAACATTTCGTTTAATTATTGAACCGCAACATACTCTGGGCTTTACTTTAATGTTGCAATCTAGCGCATTTCCAGAATGGCAGGTGCTCGCTTCGAATCTATGATCCAAGAACGTAAGGTATTTTCTTTTGCCGGATAAACCCCGACGCTATCGAGCAGCTCTTTGATCGCATGTGTGATCGTGGTTTGGTCGCTGGTAAATATGGTGAAATGAACCACCTCACCCACTGTGTCCCAGACTGCGGGGGTTTGCCTTTTGCCGCGTTGTCGAGCGAGCTTGGGGCGCCGAGAAGCAGAAGCTTCGAATATATTAATTAAAATATGTTCTTCCACCTATCGACGAAGGCGTACGTGAAGCAGCCACGAGTTGCGTACATATGTAGAGGCATGTGGTGAAATGATTTTAATTTCACATCAGTACAAATAATACATTTCGAATTGAAACTGGTTGAAGGGATGTCGTTGTGCGAAGCCGCTGGCAAATATTCTGCTTTTGTTACACCATGCCTCCTACCACCGGGGATGTCGTTTTGTCGCTTCGCTAGGAAAGGGTAAATAAAAATCTTAAATTATTTTTCGAAAAATCCTTTCTGCATCCTGGCGGAGAAAATACTAATGACATGACACGTGTGCACTCAATAACACCAGGCAGCAGCAGCGCATTGTGCAAATTATCCTCCACGGTGGAGACGCCACACTACTAGAACGAAACTTCCTCTTGAACTGAGAACCCGTCGCAAAACGGAAGTAAATGGTCATTAAATTAAAAGAGTTAATAAAACGCTCCACAATGCTCGCCGACGGAGAAGGAAAACCGCAAGTTCGACCACCTGAGACGAGCAGTTGGAGTTTCCCGAAAACGGCGTAGAAAATCCAGTAACTGGGAGGAAAGAACTCGGCAATCCCGGATGTAAGATAAGACAAATTTATTCGTGGACGAAACAAAAGATGGCAACAGTGCTTTTCCCCTACAAGAAATGTGACAAAAACGTACCAAGATTTCTCTCGAGTGTGACGCCGGTTGGTTTAGCCGGCTTGTTGAAATCGGCCCTAGGTCTCATTCCTTTCTTTAACTGAAGTCGGGAACTTCCTTCCTGTCTTTTTTGCCACAATGCACTTTATCTCTGTCTTTCGTTTTGAATGCTGAAAAGTCTTTGATGAAGTGCAGTATATGGTCGTGACCTATACAAATTAAGATCCTGAAAGCTATGCCCATTGTCATACCGAATGTTGACTGATCAATTTGCTGAAATTATTCGTTACTTTCTTTCTATGAACTTTTAACTAAAAAACTGCTAATCCACAGTCATGTCACGACTTCCGGCATTCTGATACCCACGTACTGTCGCGCGGGGTGTCGGTTAAAATATATAGACTCATCCGCAACGATGTAAAATGATTCGTTTCTTTTGTCATTCGTTTTGCGGAAACTCGCAATCGGTCACGGAAAATGGCTCCCCACAACGAATGAAAGCTGCACGTCCGTTGCAGTGATGACACACTATCATAATCCGGTGCATGGGCCGGAGGGCAAAGTAGTAGCGGTGCCCAAAATGGTCAAACGTTCGGCGAAATACGCTTTCCCACCGGGTAAGCGGCAGAAGACACATTCGTTCGCAGCTTACGTTCGCAGCTTACGTTCGCTTTGCTCCCAACGCCAAACCGAGCAGAAGCTATGAAATTATACGATATTTAATTTACCCCGCCGCAAAATAATAATTGCGAAATTTACAATTAATTTAACTAGAAAATTTGCTCCCGACTTTTGCCTTTTGCGACGGGCCGCTCTGGACCCACCCGGCCGGATACTGGCGCTGGTTCTTCTCCTGCTGCTACGTTGTTTCATTTTGATCTTCAGGTAATGCGGAGGTTCCACTGGCTCAATCCCGTTCGGTCCCGGTCGTTTCCGCAGCGGCCCTACCCTGTATGCTCACCCGCGTTTTAGTCACCGTCGGACCAAAATGGATGATCTGTTCCGAATGAACGAACTTTCCAGCGAGACTCACTCTAACCTGACGCTTCCAGCTCTCGGGCCGCGTTCAGTTTGCTGAGGTAATGGATGCGGACGGCAGTAAAACGTTTGGAGAAGAAGGGCGTTTTCGCGAATTCCAACCAACCTACCCCGTTTGCAGCATCTATTTTTCCTCTTTCTTCCGCTAGTGTTGTCCGAATTTCAGTCCCGAGGTCCCGACTTCCGACCGAAGCGACGTATTTATTATTCCATACAACCACTTCCTCCAATTCCTTCCACTGGGCTGCTGACTTTCTTCCTGTCGCGCTGCACCTCGCTGCTGAGTGTCCCGTATCATGGCACTGTGGCGGCGTTGACCAACCAAAACAGCAAGGACCAACCGTTCATTTGGAGGTCGGTGAAGCAAATGAGAATGAAATATCATATTATTACTCTTAATGTTGTTATTATTATTGCTCGCATTGTATTCGTTTTCGCCATCGGCGATGACGGCAGATGCTGGTGATGATGATGGCTTCTTTCGCGCACCGACCGGAAACAAACCCGATGAAATTATAATTGCGGAAATGCAGGTATCTGTCCAGGCATGCTATCAACGGGTTGGTGTCCATTGCTTTATGACCTTAAACAGGAGTACAAATGAGGGCAACGTTTGAGCATTGCCTTCTCGGCGGAGGCCACCGCAATCGGGGAAGATTTGTGCCGTCCACAAACTTAGGTGCTGGTGCCCAATGTCGTACAGGAAACTTTCTTCTTCTAAAGCAAGATAATACTAGCTGATTGTTACAATCAAAAACACAAAGGAAGGCGCTCTTGTAATGTGCTCCCTAAAAAAACGACAACCGGAATAAGATCGGAAAGAATGGTGATTTGCGGATCCGGTAATTCTTGTAGTTTCTATTCCTCACTTTTTCCCTTTCAATCTTTCTCAAGCTCTTGCTCTCTATCGCTGTTTCTTCAGTGGTTGTCTCCCGTTCCTTTTCTTCCTTTTATCAATAAATCATGTATCCCTTGGTCATGAACGTCTCAGCTGTAATCTTGTTTGGAACAACATAATTTCTTTGCTTCTCTCCTGTTCGCCTCAGAGTTTTCAGAAAGGACAATTGTCAGTACTGGACATATTTATTTCGTTTTTATTAGAATCTTCCTTTTTCCATGAGCCATTCGAGGATTTTCGTTTTCTCATTTCAGACCAAAATGCAAGACACCTTCTGCCCAAAACAATCCTTGTGCATCCTGAGTAAAGCTCGTGGTGGAAAATATGACATGCAAATTATTAGCCAAACTTTTTACCGTCAATAAATTTGGCTTCCAGCTTGAACCGTATCTGTTGGCCCAGCATACCCTTGCTTCGCTGCAGTGACACGGCTCATGTCCACAGATTCGTCGGGCGGGGTAGTATGACTGTCCCTTCCTTTATACGGTTCGAAGAATGAGAATAACTCCTCGAACCACCACTACTTTCTTTCGTTACGATTTCCAGTTTTCCATTTTGCAATGTCCAGTAGAACGTAGGAGCATATGATCTGAAGGGTTAGTCGGAGAGGAAAAGCGAGTGGAAATACAATTTCGACCAAATTTGGAATGCTGTTGCTCGACTATCTTCGAATTAGCTACGGGCTGGAACTGCTGCTATACCAACTGCAAAATTGGACAACGGTGTTACTGGAACCGATTTTAAGTTTCCGCTGAATCCGAGACGCCACTTTCTTCAAAACTACCTCTCGCCTGAATCCCATCCTCAAGATCGCCCCTGCATAGTGAATGAAGGCGTTCAACGTTGCTTCGTTGATGTGCACTATAGCGAAAAAGATTGCATCCTTTTGCAACAAAACAAATTGTCCTTCTGCGCTCTCACTCGAGGCAGGAGACGAAAGTTTGTTAAAAACTTTTACCTCGCTACTACTTTTACTAAACCTGCTACGAGTACAGGTATTTGACGGAGATGGGGCGTAGAATGTGTCAGTGCTAGCGTATTTAATTGTCCTTTCCAACTACCAGCTAAAGGGTGGTAGAGCCTTTTGTTTGGTAAGCCCGGAATTACTTCTGCAATAGTTTTCAAGATTGGGAGTACAAAACTTTGTACGAAAAGGGGCGATTGATGGCTTTGTTGCTAAACTTTGCTCGATTCGATTTCTCGAAAAACACGACAAATCTAGCGACGCACTAGAATTGCCTATGATTTAAAAATGAAATCAGGCCAGCAACCGATCCAAACGCACAGGAGCGCGTGGGTGAAATATTGCTATCTATCGAAATAATGATACCCTCATTTACACGCGTAGTTGTAATCATTACCGTCGCAAAGAGGTAGAACGTAAGCACTGTTCAGCGGGATTTCGCTTCTACTTCCGACTACGCGGCCATTAGCGCAAAAAGCCAGTACTCAAAAATTGTCTCACGTACCGCAACCGGAACCATATCCCTTAATCCCCATCGGTGGGTCGCTTACGGTAGTGCCTATGCAGATAAATTCAACGACTTCTTAAGACGTTTACTCTTCCTCGTTTTCGCCTGGGAGGTGTTAAGATCACATTATTCGCCCCGCCACCGTGATCGCCGTGCCACTTACCTTGCGGAAGCATCATCTTTTACCCTCCACGTCGTACCATTCTTTCATTCATTTACGGACTATGGACGAAATGGTCCAATGAATGGGCGGCCGCAGAGGGGTGGCTGCTTAAAACCCGTTAACAAATAAATATTAGGCATCTACAACCGAAACGACGATTTCGCTACATTATACCGCCAATGATGGTGGTGGGCCCTGGGCTACCCCTTTTTTCGCGAGATTCAATTTTCCCAGCGCTGGTGAAGATGGGCGGCTGGGCGTGCAAATGCTGAATCCCCGAGGGCATCATTGGCAACAACAACACCTCGGAGCGCCACGGTGCGCACGCCATTAACGGCAACGATAATGGGAAATATTTTCGGGAAATTTGTAACACCTTCGAATAATTAGATTAATTCTCAACACATATTTGTCATTAGAAGAAATCATCACCACCTTCGCCAGCTCCGTTTCTCCGTCATCCCTTCGCTGCCAGCAGTACGATACGATGCTAGTGGTACGACAGAGTGGCGTCGGAAGAAAACGGTTGAGTTTTCCATGTTATAATTTACGCCACCATCAGCACCATTAGAGGCACAGCCCGACGCACAGTGATTAATAAATCAAAACAAGAAGAACATAGGGACGTTCGCCACTGCCACCAAACTCCCGAAAACACCAAAAAACTCCCATTACAGTACGAAGGATGCGCGAAGAAGAGAGAGCTTTTAATTTCTCTACAATTTTTCAATTGCTACACCCTGCACCAACCCTTGGTCCTTCGGGTAATTGATTCGGACCTGCAAATGAAAAGCTTCATTGGAGCGTAAAATTAAAACGAATAATTTTTCATTTCCAATCGAAGCATCGGGGCTTCCTGTGTTCCGGATAAGATTTTCCTAGCAGCTCCGTGGAAAGCGTTAACTTAGTTGTTTACATTCTCTTCTACCTAGCCAGTGTTGGGAAATTCAGGCATAATACAATTTAGCGCTAGAAAATAAGCGAAAAGCCAAGCAAGAAATTATAATCAACCTGTTCCGCGGAAAGTTCATTTGTTTGCTAACCTCAACTGACTGGTCTTTCCAAAGCAAGGTGGTCTACAAATCAAGCTTCTCTCGCTCGGCACGAGGTGATGTGGCCACGAAAAATTGCATTTTCGAGGATCAAATTCTTTGTAGAGTTGTTGAAACTTCCTCCGCAAAACCACCGAACGAAAGACGGATCAACAAACGGTCCTTCCTTCCAGCGACAGTGAATAAAATGGTGAATATATTAATTCACAACTCAATTAAAATTGAATTCGAATTCAACCGAACATTTTCACCAAAACCATTCGGATGAGTGAAAGGAAAGTGATTTTCATTCCCCATGTTTTCGTCCACTTATATTTCCCGGCTTCTTCTCTTCTCCCGGCAATAACATAATAAGCAGAAATTGATAGGTCGTGTAGAAAAAAAAAATTAAAACAAAGGGGAAGCAAAATGTGAAAATACTTCATCAACAACCGCGCTCTTGCAGGCACCATTGCAACTGTCCCCTGTGGCGACGCGGGCTCTAGGCGGTGGTTTACTACATAAATTAAAAATTAATTTAAAAATCAATCATCACCGTCCCGTTATGAAATACAGCAGTGGCCAAGGCGTCTTTGTCAATGCTCAAGGATGAAAAAATGAAAAACACAAAAACGTTGACGAATAATTATCGTAACCTACCGTCAAGTAGTAAACCTCTGGTAAATCTTGTGTAGCGATGATTATTCGATTTCAAACCACCAGCACAGTCCCCAGATAATGAACTGAATTGCTGATCTGGCTTCCATAGCCCGCCTGCTCAATCTCTCAACAGCCAGGTAACGGTGACAACTCCAGATGCTGCGGAGGTCCATTAATATTCATAGTCTGCTATCCTAGCCATAAACGCCACACCGATGCCCATGCCGTGCAGTAGACTGGCTTTTCTTCCATTTTCCTTCCCGATTGATTCAGAATCCAATTGTGCATCAATTAAAAATGTATGCCATGCCCCGGGTGGGTTCTAGCTCCTTGTTCATAGTTGTCGATTCCCTCGTAGCTTTGGTTATTTGCAATTCGATCATTAACACTTCTTTGAACTACCACTGCTTGATGTATGCGATAGCATACCAAGTGCAACTGAATTATGCACGAATATGCTGAACTGATACTTTGCCTATGTGTTAATTACATTGTGATACCATCGGAAACAATTTAATGTCATATTTTAATGTATCCCCTTTCTTCGTAATTCTGTTGCTACTGCTTCTGAAATACTTAACGTATGCGTACTCTGCGTTTATATTTAAAACAAAGGAAAATAATGTCCTAAAAACCTACTAATATGAACTGACTCAACATATTTCTGTTCTGTTGTCCTGCATGATTTTTCGTTTGTGCAACAATCGTTTGCATACAATAATTTTTAATCATTTGTTCGTTTACAAAATGTCCCATCCCGTTCCAATAAACGAACGATGCGCAGTATCTACATTGACAGGGCAACTGTTTGTTTTTGCCTTCTCCTGTGACGGCAACTTTTTTGTGTTACCCGAACCAACGAAACAACCCAAAATTTGCAACAGCGTGCCACTAGAGCTTCTTCTTTCCCGGGCGTGCAACAAAATCCCTCCTATGTTGCGATTTCCTCAGTAGCGGAAGACGAATTTTTCAAACAATTGAGATTGTCTTAATGTTGTTCCCATGCCACATTATCTCGCTTGCCTTGTACAAGACGGTACGCTGGAGCTCTTTTCTTTCGATGTTAGCTTTTCTTATTTTGTTTTATTTTTTCACAACACTAAAGAGGGCAACAGCATACGCTACATTTTTGCTGCTCCTCTTTCAAGTCAGCGAGTACGGTAACCGATGCTAGGACCGAGAGGATATCCCTTATCCAACGCCTTCATGCGCGTTGCGTAAGGAATTTGCTCGAAGGATGCTCACTTTGTTGTGTTATTCTTTTAATCACTCCTTTTTCTGATGCCTGTAATTCCCCCGGTGTTCGGTTCCTTGTTCTTCGCGACATTATCCGTTCAGTGATTTTTATCATGGAGAAAACCTGACTCCGACGCGCGCGAAAAAATCTCCCACTGCTTGAAATATTCCAAAATATTTTTTCTCCATCCACATCCACCGGATGCTGCCAAACTGACAAACCAGTCACTCAGTCACTTAGCTTGTCGTTTGTATCAGGTCGTCCCCTACTACCGCCACCGACGTAGGAACGCGATCACATCGTCGCCGTTCAAGCTTCAAAGGATTGCTCGTCCACAAGACGTGGGCTCTCTTTACTAAAATAAGAACCTGAGGAAAAACAACTTCTAGCTTAAAGCCGGTGCTTTCTCCGATTTGACATCGGAGCAAAGAAAGATCCCTGTGTTTGTAGTTCTCTGCACAGCATCATTTCATCCAACGGGATATTCTTTGGGAAGACTTTGTCCCGACGTCAAATGAACAGTATAAGTTTTGTATCTGGTTTTCTTTCTTTCTAGCGAAAGCCAATAAAAGTAATCCGACCGACTTGGCAAGACAAGGGGGTGGAGGCTGGGAAGATATTATAATTAGTAGTATGTATATTATTCCATCCTTTGGCTACAGACAAATTGAACCTCGATGATGAGGACATGAAACTTTTCCGCGTTTCGCTACTATTGCCGCCTCTTTCAACCAGATACCACGACGGGTGTGGGCCGTAATGGTGTTTGTATGGTGATTCGTAATCATTCGCGGTAGGGCTATGTCCGGAAGGTTTTGGAAGGTAAAAAGGGGTAATGGTGAGCTACTGGAAAAGGTTCTCTCAGTTGATCGTAGGCTGTTTCCAGATAACCAGACAACCGACCGAATAAGTGGGCGAAACTGGGGAACTGCAGAGATCTCAGGGATCAACGAATTTCCCGGCTCAATCGAAGTAACGTCGATAAAAATAGCTGCCAACTTGCGACCAGCCAGGAGAGTTGCCGGGTTTTGGTGGACTGCTGTAACCAGCCACATCAATTACGCAGATTACGCTATCAGGCAATGTTCCAAGGGCGAACACCCCAACTAGCAAGGATAATAGCACAGAACACTGGATAATGGGAATCCGCCTCATCCGGTTTCTCCTCGATTACGTTCCTTGTTCGGCCGGTGGTGCGGAAATTATGCTAATATTCTGACGGATAGGAAAAGAAAGAGTTTACTATTCCAGCCCTTACCCCCATCCCTGCGGTGTATTTTAGTTCCAGTAAGAGGTTTCATGATGGTTCAAGCAATTTATGGTGGTCTGGTATATTGTTCTAGCCGATCAATCCCGTTCTCGGTGACTAGAAGAAGTTGGCTCCATCCTCTGTATCACATTAGGACTCTCTGGAGTGCATCAGTAAGGAAGGAGAAAGAGTCTTGTTCGATAAAAAAATCAACCCCTTCCTGTTCGGTTGGACCACGACAAAACGGTAGTTAATGTTTGATAAAACTCGGCACACAAGTAAAACAATAAACGATCAAACTGGGAG
>JAOEFI010000003.1:470885-489098 GCA_034621735.1 Anopheles plumbeus | reverse complement strand
GCTACAGTCGAAAGGCTAAAACAGAGCTGGTACGCCTCTGAATAGGATGTAAGAGAACAAAAGTTCAACTTTGCCTACCTAGGAGGATATACCCTAGCTCGCAGAAGAAGAAGAAGAAGACATACTCCCTATAAAATCGTAAATATAACGACACAAATAGTACATTTTACTTTGCTTGTTATTGTTTCGAAGCAAGTTGGTTGCGTTCCACGAATGTTTAAATGCATTCTTGCATATTGTGAACATCCAATTCCCAGTCTGTTCTGCAAAATGAGAACCGCATTGTAAACCGACGATGTCTTTTGGAAATTAATTAGAATTTGCAACAGAGCCTTAAAATTTTTCTCGCGTATTTAATATACGGCTATTTTAAGTTGAGTAAGTAGATTCAAGCGAAAAATAATTGACCAAGTTGACTTCTCCCAAGCGAGAGATGATGTCAGACGCATAATGATGTGCTGTTTCTGGCAACAAATATGCTTTTTCTTTCTGCGCAATACACGCATCTCTCTTTTTTCAATGATCTCTTTCTATCACACTGATGTTTGCAACCAAACCCAACCCGGAATGACACATTCCTCATACCTTTGACGTAGTAACGTTTAGTTCCGTTCGTAGACACCCGTTTGTCTATACGCAAATTTTCTTCCGCTTTCTGTGCGAGGTTTTAAGGTGAAAACAATAATAAATCCAAAATGAAACTGATTCTCGTGAGCATTTGCTTTGTAGTGGGCAGCTTCCACAGTAAGTATCGTACGGGGCGTATATTGTTCTAGCAAAAACTTGACGAACAAGATTAACGATTTGCTATCACCCACCCCTCAGCCATTAAAGCTTTGCGCTGTATGCAGGGTACCGAACTTGTCGATGGAAACGATAGCAAGCAGAACGAGAAGATGCCCGAATACATAGATTGTGGGTTCACCTCTGCTGTCGAGTCCGCTGCGAAACTGGCATTGGTGAAGCTCAACACCGTCGCTTTACCCTCGACCGACTACAAGTGTTTCCATCTAAGGTTCGAAGAATCGAAAACAAACGCGGCATCCATCCTGAAGGGATGTATCTACAAGAATCAGGACGTGTGTGATGGCAAGTTCAAGGCGGATACCTTGCGCGAAGTATTCTGCAATCAATGTGACCAGGACGAGTGCAATTCGACCACTCGTTTCGCTTCCAATTGGAAGATTCTCAGTCTAACTATTTTCGCAGTTGCGTTCTACTATATGAAATAAGCTTGTGCATTTACATGCGTTTTTTAATCTAATCGCCACATCCTGTAGTAATTCGAATCTATGGATAAAAACAGCTGCTGTGTAGGGCCTTGGCTACTTCAATTTACTCAGGATAACAAATGCCTTCCGCTACAGCTTTCAAAAAATACTCAACCAATGAAAAATAGTGAGGAACAAATGACCACCATAGCATCGCATTGCGGTTTCCAAAGCCCTCTGACGCCGAGTGGGAAAAGGGCCTTAAGACGACTATCTATATGAATCTCTTACCTCGGGTGCTTTTTTACAGCAGGCTTATAATCGAGCAATTTAGCTTTGAAACACAGCACATGGGAGACAACAACTGCCTGCTTCCATCATGATATTTGCGTAAAGATAACAAGAAAAAATGTTAGTGAGTGATAAACATTATTATTATACACAGCACGATTGAAGTTCATATACTGGTGCATTTCTTCCGTAAAGTTCTGCCAAAGTAGTGCAGTTTTTTTTATTAACTTCATGTATTTAATCATGGTGTGAAAAAATTAATAAATAATCGTCTTTATCATGCCAGTCGGGTGTGTCGACGTAAACGCGTTGCGAAATATGACATCATCCGAAGCAATGGGCACGACCATGAGGGAAGGAGTGAATACAAAGGTTACGGCAATGTATAGGAATGGGATTGGTACTTTTTTGTCGTTTGACAGTACTTATTCCAAATCCTGAATGAGGAATTGTACCAGTATAATCGCGTAACTCGTCATGGTGGCATTTCTTCTATTTGTAAATTGCCTCTTCCTTTTATCAAACGTCAGTGCCAGAATGCAGAAATCATTAGAGATGTGTACAGTCACTGTTTCTACGAGGACGAATCGACGTACACAGTTTGGGATACCACCCCATTCTCCGCCAAATTTACCATGGCGCTATAATTTTTTTATGGAGGTATCTGTGGACGGTTTCTAACGTCTGTTTTTTTTAAATAGTTAACATCGAATACGCCAAAGTAAATGTTCCTTGCGACAGCCCATTCATTCTTGCAGGTAGAACTGTACTAATATGATCATGTAACTTGTGGTACTAGCTACTATCTGTGAAATAGAAACCGAAATATCATAAACACCTTCTTTTTCAATATTATAGAATATTACAGAATATTACAGAAAATAGCATTGTGTAGTCAATTGTGAACAGTCCTTTGATATGTACAGTATAATCCCGACTCAGATACTCGATTGTGAGAAGCTCGATCTGTAAAACACAACGGAGAAATCAATGACTACACTATCGTCCTCTGGTGTATAGCACATAAATACCGTTTGATCAATACGATTGTTCGCAATCCTGCCAGTATATGGACAAAGCAAAGATACAATTTGGCGCGCACGTTCTGTGAACATCGCCGAAGCAGACACCATAAAGTAAACTTGTCCTGCCTCACTGAAAAAAAATGCTATCGGATTTATTACGTTTAAGTGTCCTTCATCGGTACCCTCCTTTTGTATATCCTGCACCACGCTGGTGTAAGCATAAAAGACCTGGCAGGAGAAAATATAACCAAACAATCCTCTTCCATTATCCTTAGCTCGGTTTGATTAAATGTATGATTAGATAACCCACCGAGAATACTATGATGAAAAAGTAATATACATTTAGCACTAGCATCGGTTTGCTTAAAATTTCCAAAATGCACTGCGCAGTAACGGTCGTATCCGTATGCATCAGATACAGTCTGATGATGTCGTTTTGAGTATTTGCACTACGCATGAGCTCGATACACCGCGTATTTATCAGTCGATAAATGTGCTCGGCTTTGTACAGTACGATCAACAAGAAGTTTGCGGTCATCTTCATAGTGCTCATTAGAACCAGGTTCCCATATCCCAGCGCCATGTACCACAGGGCAGAACTACCCTCAATGTTTATATTGAAAAATGCTCCAGCTATGATAATCAATCCGACATCGAATATTATCATTTTTATCCATAGCATTCTTGCCAGCCGAGCTTCGTACAACGAGGTGTTCGTATATTGTGATGCCTGTTCTTGAATTTCGAACAGAAAATTCAACAGCTGTAGAACTCGACGGTGCTGAGTAATTGCTTCTATGCGCGACAGTATGAGCACAGTGTATATGAAGATAAACTGTGTAACAATCATATAATTGTTCAATGGCGTACTTGGATGCATTACAGTGCCGATTGCGTTCCAATAAACGATTGGGACCAGGACTCCATACAACACACTCAGCAAAATACTACCCACATAGTATTGCGAGCTTTCGACGAAACGATTTGAAACTGCATGCAGACGAAACGGCAACAATCCACACACCATCAGGAGCCAAATGAAACACTTTTCCGAGACAGGCAATCTTCCTTTAGCGTGCATGTTGTCGGACTCAATAAGCACCTGAAGAAGATTAATTCCTGCCAACCACATGCCGATGCCAAATAACCAAGACACTTTAATCAATTGGCTGCAAATCATGTTTGAGCAACGAGTGTCGTTCCATAAATTACTGAACAGTATATTCTTCAACATATCAGAAAATTTCATAGCTCCCGCGTGGTGTAGCCATTAGCTACATATGGTAGGTCGGTAAATATTTGATTAGCGGTTTTTACCGGGCTGTTGCAGTACATCACCTATCCAGTTTAGTCAAAAGTATTGTGGACAGTAGATCAACATAAAAAGCCTAAGACATGTTCTCGACACCGGTGCGTTTACTTCTAAACGGCTTTTACTATTTCCTCTCCCTAATGGGCCTTGTTCCGTTCATACTGAATACCACAGAAACCATCGGATTTCGGAAAAGCCGAGCCAGATTCTTATGATGTCTCGCGATCGGCTGCACTACAGCTGTTTTAGTGCTTCTAAATTTTTATTACATGCTTATAACGGATCCCTTTCAAGATTCAAATCTTGTCCGGTACCTTGTGTACGTTGAGTATTTCATACGTTACGCAACCATCATTACTAGCTTTTATCGGATTCTCAGCAACGAATCCATTATCCGTCGATGCGCGAATCGGTTCATGTACATAGCCTATGAACTACGGTTCGGTCGATCCGACAAAGAATATCTCCGGACGGCATGCCTGGTGTGGGTGAAGGTGCTCTTCTTCGATATTATCCTATGCATCCTGTTTACGATAAGCTTTGGGATGAACCACATCGACCAAACCATTCTGAAATATCGATTGATCAATACGTATGTGGTTATGGCTAATGCTCAGATTACGAATGTGTTGCTGCTCGTACTTCTCGTAAGCTTGTACAGCTACGATGAAATAAATTATGAACTAGAACAAACCATCTTTAAGTTGTATTCTTTGGAAAGCAACAGTTTTTACTGGACTAAAAGAAAAGCCATTCAGCAACAAATTTGCTGTGATGCTAGTGATACTATTGATTATTTGAACGCACTACACGACGAACTAAGTGAAAACGTAGGGATCGTGTTTAAAGTGCTACAGATACCTATCCTACTGTTAAATCTCAACCAATTCGTCACTATATTATCCAGGGTAAGCTAGCTGCTGTACAAAACGATCACATTGTCACATTTCCCTCTCAACATGCAGATTTACTTCATCTACGTATCGGTGGTTCTGGATTGGTCTAATAAATCGAATCGACTAAGCAACTCCATGGCAAACATTTGCTTTGAAGTTGTACAGTGTTACCTACTAATGTTTGGATCAGCCAGCGTCACAAGGGAGGTATAATATATTACTGGTATGGCGTCTGCTTAACTGAGTTAAAAAAAACGGTCAACCCTTAAGGCTCGTAAACCTGGAATTATATTGAACACTTTTATCAACGCCCATCTGGATGTGCGAACCGACCAAAGCACAGAGATGTTCAGCCTTGCATTACTCGCCAATGAATGCAAAGTGCAAATTGCTGCCTTGTACACAATGGATTTAGTGTTTATGTATTCGGTAAGAAGTTGTCACCAGATTTACAAGCATACTAAAGAAAAGTATCTTTAGACATTGAACCTTTTCTCATTTCAACTGTAGCTGGCCACAACCGCCACCAGCTATTTGGTTGTGTTGATACAATTTCAATTCAACACGCGTTAGTGACAAGCTGATGAAAATAAGACAGATATCCTGATATGTAGGTAGTTCTCGGTACACATCATAGAGAAGATACTACCAACACGAGGATGGCACCATCATTATCTACGCGGACATTACCATCAACTTGAACGCAATCATAGTGATCAATTATGCAACGGATTTCGAGAGCTGTTAATGTCTGTTAACTTAATTGTTTAATTACATTATTGCCCAGCGGAAAACGATTATTACATTGGTGCTAAAGAGAACGGTTTCTTGGATCGAGCTACTCATCTGGCTTAGAGTCTTTCACAATGCCGGACGATGCCGCTATTATAAACTCAGTTTTAGTGTTAATAAAGTGGACCGCTCAGCTGTACGGATTGTTACCCTTCTCATTCGAGGCGCGTACATTCAAGCACTCCCGTACCTGTCTTCTGTATTGCCGAACGATTGCATTGGTCCTGACCGTACTGTACACGTTTTCATATATTGCAATTTTACAAAGCACCCATTTTCCTCCTCTCGCTTTAAGCTACTACCTGGTTATAGCTCAGTTTGTCTTAAATTATGCTATATTGCTTACGCTCTACTTGCAAGTCTTGTTCAATCCTTCCAAACTGCTAACGGCTCTAAATAATATGATGGCAAATATAGAAGGCTCGCTCCAGGACACTTTCACCTCCGGCCATAAATGTTCGATCATAATAGGCAGGAGGCTTCTGATTAAAACAATCTTTATAGATTTTCTGCTTTGCCTTCCGTGGTACGTAGAGTATATGTGGTACGTGCGTAGTAGCGGTTCAGGATATCTTTTAGCCTTTTCGCTCAACACCTTAGCCGTTATGCAGGTCGTAGCGGCTGCTAACATTGTTCAGTGCGCCCTCGTATGGGGTACCTTCCTATACCGCGTGATCAACGAACGGATCCAGCTCACCATCGGCAGCATGTTGCAAATGGACGACAACGTAGAGTACTGGAACAGTGGACGGATCGAAAAGCGATACATTTTTAATCACATCTGCCGACACCTGAACATTCTTCGTGACCAGCATTATACTCTGACGGAAAACATTCGAAGCATTACCCACTTCTACAATCTTCCTCTGGCGTTAATCTTGTGCTATCAGTTTCTTATTATCATTTCAGAGGTAGGTTACCAGCTCTGGTTATGTTTGGTTGCTTAACCATTGATGTTTGCTATCCTTCAACTCTGGCTTTTGAAGCTATTCTACGCATACACATCATTAGTGCAGGACGTCAGGACAGGAAACGATGCACAATTTGAAAAGTACATAAGCCCCATCATGTTTGCTGGTTTCGAAGCATTACAGTTTTACTGTATCGTCTCCACATGTTCGGAAATTAGTGAAGAGGTACGTACGAGCCGAAGTTTGTCTAGTTCCAACATATTTTGCGTAGTTTTGTTATGATTTTTTCATCTTCATATCTGAAAGGCTGAAAAAACAGGTGTATTGATTAACGAATTCCTCCAAACAAATGATGCCCTGAGTGTAGAACGTTGCGTAAGTGAATATTTAGTGAAAAAACAAAGATATACATTTGCTTTCATTTTCCAGATTGAAACATTCACCATAGAACTCCTACATCAAGATTTCAAAATTAACAACTGTGGCTTGTACAACATTGATTACACCCTTATGTTTTCAGTGAGTTTGTTTACTCCACCTATAATTCCTAGTTTGTAGTAATTCAAATCAACTATTCTTCTTCCAGATCATCGCAACCATTACAAGTTATTTGATCATGCTGGTGCAATTCCAACTGACTGAAGTATAATTCAAAACTATATTATACAGGATCTTCAGAGTAAAAATATACAGCAACACTTTGTAGCATAATTATATAGTAAATCCATCAATCTGGCGCCAGATTTTATTCGCAGATTTTAATTGAGCTGTGCTTTGTGATGGGACCATACCAAATAGGAAGTACGTTGCATGTTACATTTGAAACCTGTTTTTTTGCCGCATTCGTTGGAGTAACAAAGTATCTATGGTTCACCCAAGAAAATCATTTACGAAGCAATGTTTAATGTTTATATGCTAAAGAGAACATCATAAAATGGTATAGCACTCCTCAGAACATAGATCAATGATTCCTATTCAGGAGCACGCGCACCCCAAGTGAGGCGGGAGCCTATTTTAGATGTAAGAGAACCGGTCTCATGATAATGATGATGTCTGCTCCTGTAAACCCTACATAGGATTGAGGAGGCGAGCTATCTTTCGATAATTTACAACCGATAAAACAACACGCTACCGAGGTTTTGTTGATAGACAAGATTTTTACGACCATTCGCGTCATCGACGATCCTGTCACATAATCGAAACATAATTTATGAAATTGGAAGGAGTGTAGGGGTCTTCTTTTATTTAAGGGTGCATCGCACTGAAAACGCTAAGAATCACTGGCTCAAGTATCTTACAGCATAGGAAATACAATATTTCCGACGCAGTGCTAGCATAACTCAGGGAAACAAAAAAAAACTATGTATCTTAAGTTGGCTTTTTCACCCTTGCGATAAACTTCGTCTGCGTAAGTGCACTGCTTCCCTGGGTCGGGTCCATCATTCGCGACCAATCCGTAACACCGACGACAAAACCCATCTGTCGCATTTTTTTCTGTGCCTTTCGCTCTTCAACATCGGCCCAACGGACTCGTTTTATCTTCCGATCTGAAGCACCATCGTCATTGTTGCCCACGTCATCCAACTGTAGATAGTCCTCTAAGGTCGGGGGACGTTTCAGGGGTTTACTGGTGCCATCGAGTCGCGCTGGAGAGAGGATGGATGGAAAGCAGAATGTTGCCGTTTATGTTTTGCCTTCGTCAATTTTTCACAATCACTTCGCGGGTATAGAAGCAACCACACAGATCGCAAAGGAGAATGGACATTTAGCCGCATTCAACCGCACTGAATGCAACTATAAATGAATGGTTTTTAATTATACTAATATAAATTATGCGATTAATACCAACCTAAATTCTGCTCACTGGCGTCGTTGTCCCATTTACTCGCGAACAAGTCACCCTATATGCGCACATTATGTTTACAGTAAGTTGAAAGAAAATGCTGTGATTATGAAGAAACTCATAACTGGTGACGCTGGCTGTACAAGGTTGTACACACAACTCATTTTGATTGTTCACCACAATAAACAACAAGCAATTCATATGATTCGTTATCATATATGATTTGGGCATTAATAGGAAAAAAAATCGAAGTATATAATTTATTGCTACTACAGTAGCAAAAGCATTTTCGAGACCACTCATTAAATCGAAAATGCAATCAATATCTATCTCACCTCTGCAGAACTATCCGCGGAATCATCGTTGCCTTCGTCGTGTGATGTATTCGTCTGTAAGAACAGTCATACACATGTACAAAAATCATTAGCCGAATTAAAGCATAACCAGTATCATCAAATATGAGGCTAAAAGTAGCACCACTATGTCACAGTTTCCTACATGTTCCGACAGGTTCTTGGCCAGTGCCAACTTCCACACCTCATCGGGTGCAGTATGCTTCGTGTGCGCGACTGTCGTTTCGGTGTTCTGATCATCTGATTGCAGAAGTCCATTATAGTTGATCTGTACATGCTCCTCGGGAGCCATGGCCCAACTGTCGGCATACGTCTGTATTTCCGCCACCGTACGATTGTGAATGTTTTGCCGAGCACAAACTTCTACGTCCGTTTGCATGGTACAAGTATATACCTTGGAGATAAAGAAAACGTAGAAACGATCAAATACATTTTTGTAACACTCTTCTCAAAACCTTAAGGTGTACCTTGAATCCATTACTTCTAGCGTAGTTATGAAATTCGCAGTAGTACTCCAGCAGATGGTTACAGCAATCCACTATTACGAAATTGAACAACCGTTCAGAAATCGTTCTCTTGAACGCCTTCAAAAGATGCTGAATGTAGATATCCTCCATCTCCCCATCAAACTCGTACTCCGATCGTGTTACCTTGACCATCTTTCCCGTTAATGGATCCCTGTCTTCTTTTTCCTTATCGGCCAGAAAATAGTCGTCCAGGCTTAAAACTCTCGGAGATGGCCCGAAGGCTTGCTCCTTATTTTTTATTAGTCTTGCCAGGAACGATTTTCCACTACCGGGAAGGCCGCGTACGATCAAACAGATTCGTGGTGGACGAGTTTGACGGCCGGGTGGAAACAGAAGCTCCTCTATATCGATCATCCGTGGTGCTGAATGATTTTGAGATGATTGAGATGATACCACTGATTCCGGACGCTCCTCTAGCTGTTCTTGCGTGACTTTCCTCGAACATTCTTCCGCGCTGTTATCAGCATCTGGTCTACTGTCCGCTGTATCATCATCTGAGCTCAAATCTTCGAGTTCCAGGGCTGGTTCCTGCTTGCACATGATCGCATTCGTAGTCGGAGGTTCTTGCTTGTTTTGTGAGTCCTGCGAATAATGCTGCAACTGTTGATGAAGCTGTTGCTTTAATTTCTGCTTGCGTATGGACGACGGTCGTTTGCCCCTCTTTGTACTAAGGCAGTTGGGGCGATTATCGTTTATAAGCAAAAACTTGCTGGGATAGTTCGGGTTGCTTTCTTCCGGGTTAGGATTAAGGTGCATCTGGGCCAGACGCTCGAGACCGGGTACTGAACGGTCATAAGCTGAAGCCTGTTTTTCTAATGGCCAAAACTGGTTTTGCTGTTCCGTTGCCGGTACCGTTGGCGCAATGCTTGACACTCTAGAATGATTGTAATCAAAACGCTGGGTGTTCGAACCAAACTCATGTCCAGGGGCTATACATAAAGAAAAAAAAAATGTGAAAAGGTTTTATGACACGAAATCTAAACGTTGTACAAAATCTGTAAAGAACGTTTTGATGATTCAAGTCTTCTGTCTCTGTCTGCACTACTATCATTGCTATGAACACTGTTTCACTGCTTTAATCCATTCCACTGTTTCCAGATTTAAAAAAAAAATATCAAAAAATTGTCACCCGTTTTTATTTCATCTCGTCCTACTCGAGCAACCTAATACAAACGGGCAAACCTTGCCTGTGTGGGACTCATGCAAAACAGTGAAGGGCTGAAGGAGGGTTGAAAAGCTAACGGTGAAACGAAGTGGACTACTCACCTGATTGAGGATTACTTAGTAAGCGGCCTTGCCGGATGAAGCGGTTGTCGATGCTACTTGGATTGTACTCGCCAGCCCCACGATGCCCATAGTCTATAACTCGCCCAGCATTGCTTTGAGAGTTTACTGGCGCTGCAGGTGAAGTCCTATAATTTGTGTAATCGAACACCTGCTGCGGCTGGAAGAATTCATCAACTGGATCTCTATCAATCTCCGCCTTCACATTCGGAAAAGGCATTGGCATGCATTGGTTGTGTATCTCTCCTGCCATTTTCCCGTCGCGTATTTTACTTTGCCTCAACACGCGAATCGCGAGGTCCATTTTGTTCTTTCTCTCTTCAAAGCTTCGCACATCCTCGTACCGATCGTAGATTTCCTGATATTCTTCTTCCGTCATCCAGTCTGGCTTCGGAACAGCTACCGGTCGCCCCAGCTCAGGATCTATATGACACTCTACAGCACGAGGGTCCAGTGTAGGTGGAGGGCGATCAAATCTGGCTACCTTCGCTAGTGGTAAACCTTCAACGGAATAGCCGCTAACAAACGACCCATTCTGTGTCGGTTCGTCCGGATTTCTATTCCATCGATCCTGCTGTTGCCGTTTGTTTCTCTGAATGCATGGTGGTGGCCGAGATAGGTCAATGTCAAGAGATGGCGGAGGGATCCGAGGATTGAAGTCTTGAATATTCGTTCGAAGAGAACTGCCTTCGTCCATAAAACATCGACTAGACGGACTGATGTAGGGTTGCAGTATTTCCGCTGGTTCCGCGTTCTGGTCCACGGCTCCATTGGAACTGATTTCTGATACTGTTTGATTTTGCTTTTCAAGCTCAAAGTTTTCAGTTCTGCTATTTTTTAGTTGTGCTAATGCTGCCACTAGTGGATTGGTTCCTCTCGTATTGCTTCCAGTTCCACCTGCATGGTTTCCATTTCCGCTGCTGTTGGCCATCGTACTTCCCACCAACTGTAACAGGGCATTTACCTTCGGATCGCTCAACAAGGAACTGATAGCATTGGCAGTGTCGTTCAACTCTCCAACTTCAGGTTTCACTTCGTCCTTATTATCGGCCAGATCGATCACCTCTAACACGTTCTCCTCTAGTTTTATTTTCTTCGGATGCGGCGGGGGATGTTCGTCAATTAAATCCAATCCGGGAATACCACCACAACCATCACCATTCGCTGCTGAATGGCTGAAAACATTCTCAAACCCTAGACTTTTTTCTCTACTACTATCATTTCCTACATTCTCTTGTTGCGATCCATCGGCAGTTCTTTCTCCATCATTTGGTCCTTCCACTTGGCCTGATCGCGGTGGTGGTACCGTGGATTTCGGTAGTTTTGGAGGAACGTATGGATGTTGAACATTCCCGCTGCTTATCCCTCTCCCTGCAGCATTTTGTTCTATTCTTTTTTGCCTCAGTTGTTCCCGGCGTTCAAGAAGCTTCTTGCGACAGTCCATACATTTTTGTTCGTACTCTCGGTAGGCCACTTTGTCCGGATGATTTTTATTCTTCCGCTTCCAGGATTCAAATTCTTGTTCCCACTTTCGAAACTGCTCATCGAAGGCAAGCTCTTCGGCACTCTTATCCTCCGGCAAGGGGGGTTTATTTTGAGCTAAAAGATAGATTTACACTTAATAAAATAGACCCAAAACAAGCCAACACCAACGATGTCGACTACCTTTACTCAAGTTCAGCTCGTCTGGATGCGGTTCAGCGGGCGGTGGCGGAGCTACCAGATTCAATGAAGCAAACGATGTTCCGGCAGAAAGAGGAGCAGCAACGTAGGGATTTGCGGACACAGTTGTTATGGGTTGCATTTGAAGTGCAGAAGTGTCCACGGGTGGGAGAGATTTGCCCGTTTCTCTAGCATATTGCTCCCCGTACTGAGCGTGCCATTGAGCGTATTGCATATGATATTGCTGCCATTGCCACTGTTTATACTGGTCGGCATTCAACGCTCCGTAATCCGTCACCGCGGATGTTGATGGCTGCGGACTGACTCCAGCGATTGGTGGAGGGTACGCAGGAACTAAGCTGGGCTGTTGTATCGGTGGCCAATTGTTCGGCCAGGACATGGTTGACATTAAACTGTTATGCCTACTTCCGATATACCATGTACACTTCCCTCTCCACTATTATGATTTTAAAAAGAACAGCACTATACTTCCTACAGCTAAGTTTGTTTTTCCGGAATTGGTTTTGATCAATGTTTTCCGTTCCTTCGAAGAACTATTCCCAACAGAGAAAAGCGATCTTCTTGGTCTTTATGTCTGTCAACATTCTGACATCTGCTGTTTTGCTTCCCGGGTTGCCAATTTAACTTTTCTTCGATAGTTTCAAGGTACCCTGTTGTTTAAAGCTCTAACTGCAAAAGCTTTGAATAAAAGTTCATTTTGTGTTCCTGTCGATTTATTATTTACAAAGCGTGTTTCGATCTTCGTTTAACACTACCGACGCCTTCTTCCTCGCACCTGTTTCCATCCTGGGTCTACGCTCTCTTCAATAAACTTCATGCTGGAACCTGCTGTACTTGGGTTGACCTGCGAGCCGTCCATCGTTGCCATTACTTCTACTTCCATGTCCTCCTGGTCGGCCTCGTCCTCTTCGCTCCCGCTGCTATCATCCATATGACGATATTTGATCGTTGCTCCACTTACTATCCACCTTTCACAAGGCGCCATCGTGTTTATTTCAGCTTGCACTTGTCCCCCTTTACCTTCCTTCAACATTGTCAAGAATTTTATCAGGATAGTACTTATTTCTATGAGAAGACAAATCAATTGTTAATCGTTATATTAGTGTTCCACATAATCGCTTTCCTTGCCCTACCCTGAGTAGAATCATCCTCACAAATCGTCTCGAATTCTTGGTCCATGATTTCCTCCAATACTTCCCTTAAGTCGATTGAGTCAACATGTTTGTTTTCTGTGCAGTACGACGTCACGTAGTCGATTAATTCTATTGCCGTCTGAAAAAAACCAGGAGTTATTTAATTTCTTAACTGTTTATTGAACTAACAACGGTTCCCTTACATTCAGTCCCAATGGACCACCCATTCCGTGCTCTACCGCAAGGCGCAGCGCTGTCCAGCGATTCAGCACGGTTTCTACCACAGCACGGAATTCATTCTGCAATGTTTGATTAGACATTCTAGCCACACAGACTATACACAATTTTTTATGTAACTTGTAACTGTAACACAATGTATCGAATCGTAAACAATTCAATGTTCCTTCTTTGCTAAATCCGATTTTGAGAGCATTCCGGAGATATTACTTTTAGACGGCTACACATGCGAGGATGCGAATGTGTACATGTCAAATACTGCATGCCTAAGGATTGATGATGTGGCAAACAAATTCACCACTTCAGATCAACCGGTATTCAATGTGGGCTTTTTATTTCATCGATCAGCGGAATGTTTGACGAACAAAGATTCTTTGTTTGACGACTCGCTTGAAGCAGTTTTTTGTATAGTTTTCATACCTAGTTAGATGTTTGAAAGCCGTGGGCTCCAACGATCAACCATTCAACAAAACAAACCGCAAGGAAAGCGATTGCCTAAACTCAGAATTGGCATCATTAAATGACAGCAGGCAAAAGCCGAAGTGGTTATTTTTTGCATAGCTGCTCGGCATAAGATACAGCGCATAGTGTAGTGTTTGTTTTCAGTTCCCATTTGGGTCCACTTTCGGTTGGTTAACTTTCATACTCGGTACTCATGCAAGCAATCCGGAAACGTACGGATTTCCCTATCACTAGATATAGCATATATCTCCGATAAAGAACTTGTTTATACGAATCATTTTGGCAACGGATTGCCCTTAGTAAAGAGTCACATCCCGAAAAGAAAGTAGTTTGGATTTGTTGTCAATCAGCTCACAAATTGTGAACCTTTTATTATAACAACTAAAGTTTACATGAATTGAGACTCAGATGGAATCTAGTGATTTCAACTCCGAAAACATACCCCGAGAAGGTTCTGACGCGGATTCCGCCCGGAACGATTCAAGAACCCTGGAACAAGACGCTGACCTCGAGGACGATGCTGATGAAGTTCGAATGTCTTCACAAGAAGTAAACAATCAAACAGCCTTACAAATATTCGTTGATGATATAACTAGTCCTTCGGTCTCAGGTATTAGAATCACTTCAACGCTCATGGATAAACGAAAAATTTGCTCCCGATCTTCTCCCTTATGAAGACGTCCTGGTGGAAATGGTCTTGATACAGCTGGTACACATGGAGGAAAATTTAGCATCGGCAAACAAGAACGATCTGCTCTACATAGTGCACCGCATGGAAGTGGAAAGAATAAGATTCATAGCGGCAAGCTATCTGCGATGCAGGTTACAAAAAATTGAAACATACGCTACTCATATCCTCGATGCTGAATCCAGTAGACCGCGTAACTCCAAACGCCTATCGGAGGCTGAGCACAAGTTCGCAGTTGATTTTCATGAGAGCGTCGAAACCCATTTCTATCAGCTGGTGGTGCGCCACATGCCACAAAACCATCAGGACGATGAAAGAGTTCGTCGCGTAGGACCTAACGTGGATACCCATGTGTTTGCACGAGCTAAACAAAACGTCGGAGAGTATTCGCTTGGAGGTGGTGAACACTCTGTGAACATTAAAACGGGAGCTGTACATTTGTTTAAATATCGTGATATAGAACCGTTAATCATAGAAGGTCTCTTAGAACTGATTTAATTTTTGCGCTCATATGTAACACCCTGTGCGCAACACGGCCGATGTTATGAATTGTTTGTATTGCATTGCGAGGTTGCTATAGTTACTCGTGTAGCTGCGTCGTCACGAAAAAAGAGTTCAACCTTCAGACGGTTGCAAACAGTGAATATTATCGCTAGTGAACTGCTCATGTAAAAGAAATAAACCGAAAAGGTAAAGATTCTTGCTATAAACAGTGTATAAACCATTAGATCGTTTCTTTCGGTAGTATGTCTGATAAATGGCATCACAACTTTCCGAAAATTGCACGAGAGGCAGGTTTTAGGATACGAGAGCTTTCGACCGGACATTGCATCGATTGGCGGTTTGTAGGTAAATATTGCGCTTATAGTCTACAGTATTCCTCCATTATTGATCCCTTTTCAACTGAGCACTCTTCGTTTTACAGCATCTATTGATCCTTTCAGTGTTGTCAGTGAACAAGACTACGAAAAACTAGACGAATTCATTCCCCACATATCAGAGGTACCTATTGGTACTTTACTAAACAATCGTATTCTTGATCCGGCCATTGGAAAATATTTTACTCTCGCTCAATTCAGCATACAATATTTGCTGTTTTGTAAACAATTTCTCGACGAAACGGTGGCAGAAATCAGATACTCACTTCAGGGACTTCAAGATGAAAACGTTCGCCTGAAAAAGATGACCAAAAAACGCCAAGAAGAGGCGACGTTTCTCCAGAGAAAATTGCAGCGTACTGCAAACATCAGTCACCACCTCACTCCACAGGCTGCAGTGTATCCATGTACAATCTGTACGAAAAACTTCATTAGTTCAGAGTTGTTGAATGCACACATGGTTCGTAAGCATGTCAACGCACGACTACCGGAAACTTCATTCGAACGGAAATCTTCTAATACAGACGCGAGCCTTATCAATACGATCAAATTGGAGCTGGAAGTAAAGCAGCTAAAAGAGCGATTAAATGTGGCGGAGAAAGATCTCGTTAATCATCAGCATCATCGGTGTACCGTTTGTTCGGAGTACAGTAGTAGTACGCGTGATGAACCAAGAGTAAAAATTCTTCACAGCATTGGCATACAAAGTAACTTGACCGATTTTAAAGAATTAAATGAAAATGAAGCTCAAACGCAAACCGACACATTAACGTCCGTTAATACGACTGGGGATATTTCCAAAACCGACGTACAGTATATCATCGACGAACAGAAACGGTTATTCGAATATTGGAAGGATGGTGAAAGTCAAAAATTCAACGACGAAATTAAAGCCGTCAAACAACATATGATGGACGCTATCCAGACGATGGAAAAGACAGAACAAAACTCAGCTATAACAGTATATGATGACGGTACTTTGAGAGAACGATACCAAGAGCTGGAGGAAATGTTCAAATACAGCCAAAAGCAGACAAGAGAGACGATGGCAACGTTTGAAAAGGCTTATTTGGAAAAGATAGAGCATCTTGAAACGCTTCTTCCCAAAGTGATTGGACCGCAGAGCCAGGAATGTCTTCCAGAGCACAATGATGTGAATGTTGCAGAAACTTTATCAAAAAAATGTAACAATTTGAAGATGATCACTCTTCCTGAAATCGTGATAGAAAGCGAAAATGGGAAAGGAGTTGCAATATCCGTTGATGTCGTAGCTAAAGACGATGTACATGAAGGCATTAGCTCTTCCGAATCAGAAGGGACCCAAAGTGGCGAAGTGCTAGGAACGTTAGATGCAACGAAAATACTAACCCGGAAAAAGGGTTCAATAGCGGATGAATCTCTGCATCTTCTCAGAGCATCTTCAAAGTATCTTCCTTCTGTATTAGTTTTGTCGCCGAAAGAACATATTTTGAATCAATTCCGGACACGTCTCAAGGTGATAGGAGTCGATGACAAAATAAAGCAATTATCAGGTGAAGGACTTACCGATGCCTGTGAAGCATTAGCAATTCGTCACGACGCATTGAAGAAAAAACACAAACAATTCTTTATCACACGCAATCAACTTCTTTCTAAAGTTGATCAACTAGCTCGGATGAAAATCAGGGAACAGCATAATGCCTTCCTGAAAAATTCACAGCCCCTGGAAGAAAAGTCAAGATTTAACGTCAACAATAAGAACTCTTTTGCCACTAGGCCGTCTTCCTATGTTACTAGCTTCAAATCCTCACCAGCATTAGAATTACTGAGCCCGGAGCAAACGCTTCTGTCCTCTGACATGGTTTCAAATCAAACGTCGTTCATAAACAGTTTTACCACAAAGTCCGACCCGCTTCCTGTATCAAGACCAATTATAAAGCTTACCGGAGACGAAGGCATTACTATCCACACTGAAACAACCCCAGTGGCCACTAAGTCCTCTTACCCACCAGCACGCAGCCCGGATCGCACAATACGTCCGCTTATTTCAAATTACGATAAGAAATTGGAACGTTTGTTGGATACTGCTATCAAAACGCACAACCCAATAGAAATGACTTCCGGCAGACATGAAAGCAGAGACGAATGTTTTGCAGAAAGAAACTCCGATATAAGCGAAATGTTGGATGTCGTGCCAGCTCAGCCGAAACCCATTCCTAAGAAGCGAGTTTTGTTCAATTTGGACAAGAAAATACACGATAGTGGCACTGGGCCATCTCCCAACATTAAATATAACACAGTAGTTCAACGATCAAAACTAGAAGAGGAATCTGATTGTAATATAAGTAGTTTCGATGAAGATAAATAAAATAGTTGATACGAAATAGATTATTTTTTAAATCGTCGAAAATATGTTTTATTACTGGTTTCCCCTGTTACGGCAATTAGGCCTTTTCTTCCGTGGCCTGAGTTGCACCTGAGGCTACCGACTGTCCATCGTCAACTGATGTATCCTGACACGACAGCGACGGGAACTTCTGATATAGAGCAGCGCGGTATTTCGGGTGACTGATGCCGTACACAATCGGATTATAGACGGCGTTGGCTTTGGCAAACAGAGACCCCCAGATGGTAGCCAGCGGACTGATAGGCGCAGCCTTGAAGATTCCGGTGAAGTTGATAACCAAGTACGGCGTCCAGGCCATGAA